>VXBP01000409.1:566851-584535 GCA_013400115.1 Rhinopomastus cyanomelas
CTTCTCATATTCATGAGGAACCTCCTCTGTTCCAGCTCACACCCATTGCCCCTTGTCTTATCATTGGATGCCACCGAGCAGGGTCTGGCTCCATCCTGCTGACACCCACCCTTCACATATTTATAGACATTACTGAGATCACCCCTCAGTCTCATTTTTTCCAAGATAAAAAGACCCAGCTCCCTCAGCCTTTCCTCATCAGGCAGATGTTCTACTCCCTTCATCACCTTTGTGGCTCTGCGCTGGACTCTCTGCAGCAGCTCTGTGTCCTCCTGGTCCTGAGGGGCTCAGAACTGGACACAACACTCCAGATGTGGTCTCAGCAGGGCAGAGCAGAGGGGGAGGAGAACCTCTCTCCATCCACTAACCATCTCCTTTCTGATCCAGCCCAGGTTGCTTTTGTCCCTCTTGGCCACAAGAGGGCGACACTGCTTGCTTCTTGCTTCCTCCCGCTGTCCACCAGGACCCCCAGGTCCCTCTCTCCTCACTGCTCTCAGCCCCCAGCCTCTGCTGGTCCCTGGGATTGTTCTTGGCCTTGTTATAGTTCATTCAATTTCTCCCTGTCCAGCTCTCCAGCTTGTCCATTTCCCACTGAAATTCAGATTCTTTCTTGGTGGGAACAAGAGAGATCCGCAGGTAAATGAAGATCATTTATTGGTGTGTATTTGTAGTACATAGCTGCACCGGGAATCCTATTCTCATGTTGTAATCAGATGGAAGCTTTTAAGGTTGTGATGGAGGGGGATTGGACTAGATGATCTTTCGAGGTCCCTTCCAGTCCCTAATGTTCTGTTATTCTTGTGTGCAATTGGAACTACAGAAAATTTAGCCGAGTGGTTTGGAAACCCTGTAGTTTAGCGGTGTTCCCAGAGCCATGTGCCAGCTCTGTTGTACCTCAGCTAGAACAGAGGAGAAAGAAACTGTTTTCCACCCATACGTGTATGTTTTTCAATCTGTCGATACGGGAACGTCTCACCTACAAGTTACAGGTTACAGAAGAATAACTTCTGCTGTGTCAAGGGATTGGACTAGATGATTCTGTGATTCTATCTAGTCAAATCCTCCTGCCACAGCAGGATCACCCAGACCAAGTCACACAGGAACACATCCAGGTGCGTTTTAAACGTCTCCAGAGGAGACTCCAACACAACTTTTCTGTGGCAGAAAAGCGGGTGGCGGTCTCCAGGGCTGCGATCGACACCGCTGCCTCCCGGCCCTGGGGGGTCCTGCGGGGCTCGGGGCGACACCGCTGCCCGCCCGGTCCCGCCCGGCGCTGGCGATGAGGCGGCTGGGGGACGCGGCGGCCGTGGGCGTCGGTGCGGCGGCGGCGGCTTCTCGTCACCGGGCGACGGGTCGCCCCTAATCGGTTTCCATCAGTCTCGGCGGGGGCCTATAAAAGCGGCGGCGGCGGGGCCGGGCGGCAGAGCGCGGCGCTGCCCCGCGGCCGGCCCCATGCAGCCCGCCATGATGATGTTCTCCAGCAAGTACTGGGCGCGGAGGGGCTTCTCCCTGGACTCGGCCCTGCCGGAGGAGCGGCCGGCCGTCGGCAGCCTCACCGTGAGTGACGGGAGCCTCCGGGCGGGGGGCCGCTGGGGCCGCGGAGCCGAGGGTCGGGTCGGGTCGGCCCGTGGGGTCGGAGCCAGGAGCCGCCCCGTCCCTCAGATGAGCTTTAGGGGCAGGTAGATTCAGCCGTCGCAGCGGCTGATGAGAGAAACTTCCCGGTCTGGCCAGACCCTCGTAGCAGCGCGTTTGGATCCTGGTGGAGGCGTCAGCGGAAAGGCGAGACTTCCCCCAGCAGCGACAGGCGAAGGTCCCGCGGCACCGGGCGCTGCTTCAGGTGGTTTGAGTGCGGCGAGCAGCCCTGCGGACCCGCGGTACCTTCAGAATCCGCCTTCCCGAGGCACTCGCTCACCTCGGCCGCTGCGATGGGGAACGCTTGGGCAATGTGCAGCGCCCGTAGGGTCTGCCTGGGGCTCTTCCAGGGCCGAGCAGCTGCCTGTGAGGTTTCCCAGCAAGAAGGTGCGGGAGCATTATGCTGGGGATGTGCAGCTCCTCTGCTTAAAGCCCCGTCAGGCAGTAGCAGTAGCTCTCTGTGAGCTGGGCATCAGGGTTCAACAGGTGCTTGGGTGGTTCCAGGCACAGGATGCGCTTGTCTGGGCTCACGGGTAAATTTGTTCGAATACGTGGGCTGTAATGGGGGTAAACAGTGTTAATAGCTGCTAACAACTCGGTCCAGGTGATCCCGCTGGGGCAGGGGGATTGGACTGGATAATCTTCCGAGGTCCCTTCCAGTCCCTAAGGATCAAAATGTGAGGGATCCCTATTTGCACAGCTGCTATTGACAGTATCGAGTTAAACGGGGTAAACTTGTTTAAATGGGGTAAACTTTATATTTGAGTTATGGTCTCACTTTTGCTCTAGATATCTTTTATTCCTGAGTCCCTGTGCGTGCTCCAGATAATTAATTTGCATTAGAAAAGTTGATCTGCTAGTGATTATTTAATTGTTTAGTGTACTAGTGAGCATCGCTGACAAAATCCGAGTTCTTGTGTATCACAGCCTGTTCTACTGGGCTCACAGCAAGTAGGTATTTTAGTTTTCAAACGTCTGAGAGAGTCTTTGAGTCATCACTTTGGATAATGCTCCCTGGGGACTATTGGGGGACAGTCCTGGAAGGTGCCAGATGCTCTCATTTCACCAGAGGAATTGATTGCCCTGAGATTCTCAGATGCTGACTATGTGGTCCTCAGTGCAGAGCTTCCAGAAGGCAGCACACAGTGAAAAATCATGGGTGCTATCAAAGCAGCAGCTTTGTCACTTCATGTGGAGCTTCGGTGCCTGGAAAGCACTCGGCCAAATCCCGGGCATTATTGAAGTTAAACCAGAAGTCACCTTCCACTAAATCTTCTCTGAGCAAACTTGCTACCCAGCAGAATAATATTAGCTCAATTACTAAAAATTAAACACGTTTAAACCCTTCCATACGTCCTTCTACAAACAGAACTGCTTGTCTGGACTGTCTCTGTATAATCTAGTGACTGCTGAGACAAGATGACAGTGACTTTTGGCATGCTCAGGAACTCCTGTAAGAGTGGCTGCTTTAACCTGTGGAATTTAAAGAGTGGCTTTTGGTGAGGATTTGCATTTTAACTAGCTCTCTCTTCAATTCAGTGTGTCCTTGTACCTTAATAAAACATCTCAGAAGATCCAGTGGGAGCTGGCTTGGTTGCTCTCGGCTCTGTGTTTAGCAGAAGGAGATATTTCAGACTGAACTTGGTCTAGCTGGTCCTGCTCTGGCAGGAGGATTGGACTGGATGATTTTCGAGGTCCCTTCCAATCCCTAATGTTCTGTGATTCTGTGAACTAGGATCAGGTCTCCTCGATGTCATCTAGTGATGGGACAAGGGGCAATGGGCGTGAGCTGGAACAGAGGAGGTTCTACATAAATACGAGAAGGACCTTCTTCACAGTGAGGGTGACAGAGCACTGGAATGGGCTGCCCAGGGGGGTTGTGGAGTCTCCTTTTCTGGAGACATTTACAACCCACCTGGACATGTTCCTGTCTGACTTTAGGTGATTCTGCTGTGTCAGGGGGATTGGACTGGATGATCTTTCAAGGTCCCTTCAAATCCCTAATGTTCTGTGAATCTGTGAACTGGAATCAGGTAAAAAACCCCAAAGCAATTTGATGTGAGCCTTCTGTAAGCACTAAGATGGATGTGATGCAAATACCTTGTCACTGTCAGCAATACCCATTTTTAATAAAGTATTTGCAAGAATCTGCTTCAAAAACAAAGAGGCTGAAACCTGCTATTGTTTTTGCTAAGTCTCAAAGCACTTGATGAAATCTTGTCAGATCTTTTGGATGCACAGGAAGACCCTCTGCTAAATTCCATTGTTGCAGGTGTACAGACATGATCCAAGTGGGATAAGCTGCCTATAAGGAAAAAATAAGAACAGAGATTTAACTTTGCTTTCTTCAAGTGTGGTGAGACCTGTTCAAAAGCTTAATTTTGGGGCTAGTTGCTGTAAGCTGCTTTGCAATTTACCAGAGGATAATTTAATCATCCTGGAGTAGTTGTACATGATCTTTGCATTTTTTTAGTGGCTATATTGTGGATAATAAAAAAGCAGTTACCATCTCACTGGAGATTCAATTTCTTTAGGAGTTATAACCTTGGGATTGGAAAACACTGCCTACTTCTTGATAATAATGGCCAGTCATATACAGATGGTCCATAAGGGCCCTACTGTTGGCATCTCAACAAGATTTAAGGGGATAAAACTACACTTTTTGAAAATACTGGCTGAAATGTGGGTTAAAGCAGACTTGGATCCCCAAATCACAAAACATTAGGGATTGGAAGGGACCTCAAAAGATCATCTAGTCCAATCCCTCTTCCACAGCAGGATCCCCTAGATCCAGTCGCACAGGAACATGTCCAGGAGGGTTTTAAACTTCTCCAGAGAAGGAGACTCCACAGCCCCGCTGGGCAGCCCTTTCCAGTGCTCTGTCATGCTCACTGGGAGGAAGTTCCAGCTCACATCCATTGCCTCTTCACCTGTCACTAGATGCCACTGTGCAGAGCCTGGCTCCATCCTCCTGGCACCCACCCTTAACATAGTTATAAACATTAATGGGGCCACCCCTCGGTCTCCTTTTCTCCAAGCTCAAGAGACCCAGCTCCCTCAGCCTTTTCTCATCAAGGAGATATTCTACTCCCTTCATCATGATGCTGTTCTTTGTCTGCTTGTAGCTAAACAGATCAAGTTCTGGGAGGAACGAGGAAAAGAAAGGGAATAAGGGAAATGGGAAAAGTGACTCTGTTCCCGAAGGTGGAAAGACAGCTGTGGTGTTTTCCTTGAAGAATGAAGTCGGTGGATTGGTGCAAGCTCTCCGACTCTTCCAGGTAAAAGCCTTACACTGGGTGGACTGAGGAAGGCAGCTGAGGTCATTGTTTGTTGGTGTAAATTTAATGGACCTTGGCAGGAGGAATAGAGTGCAGTTACACTCTCCACATTGAGTTAAAAGTGACTTAAAGCAGAACTACTGTCACTAATGTAAATACAAAGTGGGTACTTGCAGTGAAAACACCTATTAATAACTGGGAAGGACTTGCCTGAAGAGTGTGCCACCAGTCTGGCCCTTCTAGCTGGCATGTGTGTATTTCATCTTTCCACAGGAGAAACACGTGAGTATGGTTCATATTGAATCACGCAGATCGAGGAGAAGGAGCTCGGAGGTGGAAATTTTTGTGGACTGTGACTGCAGCAAGAAAGAATTTAATGAACTGATCCAGTTGCTGAAGTTTCAAACTAATATCGTGTCTCTCAATCCACCAGAAAACATCTGGACTGATGAGGAAGGCAAGGCTGCTTTTCTATCACTTTGCTTAGACACTGAGAAATGGTTTTGGACAGGTATCTCCACAGTCTAACACTCCAGTGCATTCAACTCACATTCTGTCTTCCACAGATCTTGACTGTGTCCCTTGGTTCCCCAGGAAGATCTCTGAGCTCGACAAATGCTCGCAGAGAGTCCTGATGTATGGATCTGAGCTGGATGCAGATCACCCTGTAAGTGTAACATCAAATTGTCCTGCAGAGAACTTGCTCAGGTTAGGTACCAGTCACATAAAAAGGCTGTTGACTGCGGGTTCTGGTTACTTTTTGGAGCACGTGGTTTTCAGAAGGTGGGGATGTCGTTCTCTTCATCAGCTTCAGTGAGTTTATTTTCCTTTTCTATTGTAAGACACCCAAAAAGGAGGTTTTCCAGACACTGTATGCACTGTTTAACAAATATGGCTCATTTTCTACTGCTTTTACCATATAATTAATTAAATGAATTATATAATGTCATGATATAACAAACTAGTTGATAGAAAGGTTTCAGACTCTGAAGATTTTAGATCTATGTGACCTTCAGTTGTGCCACAAGTAGCTCGTGGGTCAGAACTGATACCAACCCAGGTGGCAGAGAAGAAAGAACTATGAAGGAAGAATTCCTTGGGTGCTCAGGAGGTAATGATCAGATAAACTGATTAAGTTTATCGAATCATTAGATTTAGCAACATGCTCCTATTTCTGCATGAATGCAGCAGATGGAAAGGTATCACACGTTGTCTCTTGTCTTGGGTGATGGGATGCAAGCCTGTGTTTTGAGAGGGCAACTAAGCTGGTGAAGGGCCAGGAGAATAAATCTTATGAGGAAAGACTGCAAGAGCTGGGGCTCTTTAGTTTGAAGAAGAGGAGACTGAGAGGAGACCTCATCACTCCCTACAACTACCTGAAAGGGCGTTGTGGAGAAGTTGGTGCTGGTCTCTTCTCGCAAGCAACTGGTGATAGGCACCATGTCAGTGCCAAAGGGGCACTCAAGTAGCTGTCTCCTGTCCTGTCTTCTTCACAGCTCCTCTTACAGTAGCTGTATTGCGGTGGGAGCTCAGGCACAGACTCTCAGGCTTGTGTGCACAAGCAAATGGACATCTTCATGATGTCCCTTAGCAACCCCACTTCCCTGTTACCTGCCTGTGCAGCAACCACAATAATCATCACCCCTTACGGTTCCTGGCCATCTCTACCATGTGTGAGCCCTTCCTGCACTGGGCTCACAGCTGGGAAGCGTGTTCCACGATCCTGGTTTCTGCTGTGTGCTCATTGATGACAAACCACGATCTGCCTCACCTTTCCTCAGAACAGAAAGGTCTGATGATTTTGTCCACCATGAACAGTCATTTGGCTCAAAGAGAGGCTGCAATGGCAGCTCGTTCCGGCCTTGAGTCAATGACTGTGACAGCCCATTTGATACTGTTCCATGTTCCAAGCTGATGCCGTCATTAAATACTTGAGCGAGCCGCTGAAAATCTGCTTTCAGGTTTACAATGAGAGGAGAAGACATTTGCATGATGTCAACACGTATGTTACGTTTGGGGGAGCTCTTATAAACATAATGCAGGTGCCATTTGCTAGCTTATGCAGCATGCCAGGTGTTAGAGATGGGGGAAATAACCATTAAGTCTGTGACTGGCTGTTCAAAGGCTACTTAGGGTGCCTGCCCTGTTCCTTAGGGGTGGTGGGTACGTGCCAGAGGACCGGAGAGAATGGCCCCATTACTGAACCATGTATAACCCTGACCTGCTGTGTATTTGCTAGTGATCTCAGTTTCAGTACTTGTGACAGGCTTTTAAATCCCCTGTGCTGTCTTCCCTTGCTTTTCAGCTCCTGCACCGCCTGCAGCCGAGCAACTCGGCGCTTGTGTCAAAAGGTATTAAGCAAACGAGGAGGCTCACGTAGGTTACAACAACTTTATGACAGTCAAAAAGCTTTTCTGTGTAGGAGTGGAGGCCTGAAGGTTTTCTGCAGTCCTCTGACATCCTCCCTTATTCTGCCCCAGCAGCACAGGTTTGATTATGGGACATTAAAGTGTCTTCTGAGTTTTCCACGAGCTTGTACAAATATTTCACATTGAAATTCACATCTTCATTCTCTTCAGGGATTATTTGCATTTGTGTATGTGAGCAGTAAGAGAAATGCACTTTGCTTTCCAGCTCTGACTAGGGGAGGCTTCAATACACTTTCTGTGCTGCTAACTGAGGAGCCTGGGTAACTCTTTGTATGCTTGTTCATCTTCCAAGAGGTTGGCTGTTCTGCCTTGACAGTAGGTAACTCCTGCAGTTCAAAATCTGAAGTGTCTACTTCAGATCTACTGTGTGAAGTGTTTACTTCAGTGTCTACTTTACATCTTTCATAGGTGTAGAAGAGATCTTGTTTGGGGGTTGGCTATTAAAGGGCTGTAACTGGCTGGTGTGTCTGTGTTATGCAGCTCTTCTGCACTTGATATTGAGCCTAGTGTAGCCTACAAGGTAGAGCCCTTCTTCCATGACTCATTGTGACAGGTGAGGTTTTAGGACCCAGAAACACTCTTACTAGAGCAACAAGCATGTTAGCTGCTGGAGGCAGATGGTTGAGTCCCTCATGTGTCGGCTAAGGTGGCAACTGCTGAAGTGGCGCGTTCAGAATGAGTTGTGTGTGAGCTCTGGGCACTTCATTCTTCTAGTAGAGAAAGATGTATTAAGAACAGGTAAGTTGTTCTGCTTTGTGAGTGTGTAGGTCTCCATTCAGATTAGTCTTCCTTAAGTGAGATGAACCTGTAAGGGGAAAGTTCTCCTTTTTCAACATCTTGGATGAGTGACTTCACCTGTGCACAAACCTTCCTTGAATAAACTCCTGTGGCGCTTTGGTGGAGAGAAACGAGTGAAAAAAAATCTTTATCTTCCCTTGCAGATGGTGTTAATCAAAATACAATATAATTAGGTGCTAAATAAACACTTTAATGATTTATGTTATAATTCTTACAGCTAATTTTCTGTCCTTGTTGTAAATTGCTCTCTTCTTCCTTGCTTAAGGGATTTAAAGACAACGTCTATCGGCAGAGAAGAAAGTACTTTGTGGATGTTGCCATGAGCTATAAATAGTAAGTACTGGCATAATTCTTCCCTGTGCTGCTGACTAGTTGGAATTCATGCTCTACTTAATGCTGTAGGATGAGGTTTAGCAGGAGAAAAAGTCATCCTTTAAACTTTGACTACTGTCATGTAGGCTTTCCATGGAAAACCTGATGGTTGAAATCCCGTTATGTTTTTGGTGCAGATCCAGGCAAGTGAAACAGAGGATCACAGGACATTAGGGATTGGAAGGGACCCCGAAAGATCATCTAGTCCAATTCCCCTGCCACAGCAGGATCCCCTCGACCAAGTTGCACAGGAACACATCCAGGCTGGTTTTAAATGTTATACAAAAATGTGTCCAGGTGGGTTTTAAATGTCTCCAGAGAAGGAGACCCCACAACCCCCCTGGGCAGCCTCTGTCACCCTCACTGGGAAGAAGTTCCTTCTCATATTTGTTTGGAACCTCCTCTGTTCCAGCTCACACCCATTGCCCCTTGTCCTATCATTGGATGCCCCTGAGCACAGCCTGGCTCATCGTCCTGACACCCACCCTTCACATATTTATAAACATTAATGAGGCCACCCCTCAGTCTCCTGTTCTCCAAGCTCAAGAGACCCAGCTCCCTCAGCCTTTCCTCATCAGGGAGGTGTTCTACTCCCTTCATCATCTCTGTGGTTCTATGCTGGACTCTCTCCATGTCCTTCTAGAACTGAAGGGCCCAAAACTGGTCACAACATTCCAGATGCAACCTCACTAGGGCAGAGTAGAGGTGCAGAGCAGAGGTGCAGGAGAACCTCTCTCGATCTGCTAACCACCTGTTTTCTGACCTAGAGGTTTTGCTCATAGCTGCTTCAACTTTAGAAACGTTTTAGAGATGTTTCCATGTCTTAATGACAAACTGATGTGCTGGTGAGTATCTGCACATGCCTAGCATCCGTGCATAGTAGGACGAGCTCGCTACAACCCAACATCATTTTCTTTTCACCCTGTTGCTGTGCTGGCCACTGGAAACCACTGTTTATCAGCCTTGCTGCTGCAGCTCTGAATGGCTCAGAACTCAGTCAGTGGATGTCTCTGCGGCTTGTGGAGCAGGTGCCTGTGCACAAATACACCGCGTGTGCTTTTTCAATCTGATTCTTTTTCTTTCCCCCCATGTCAAGTCGCTGTTTTCAATTTGCCGCTGTCCCTGGAAGTTATGAAACTTTCTGTGCTACCTACCAATACCTGCTGTGTTGCAATTTTCCTGTCACAGAAGCATTCAACTAATTCTCCCTGCACTTTAGGTTCTGTTTGCAACAGAGCTGAGGGCTCGTTCTCGAGAGAAAGAACGTACTAATTTAATGTTCTTTTCCATTTTACCACACTGCTTCAGCTTTTTCATTTCTCTCCTCTGAGACTTCTGCCTGTGTCTCTTAAAGAGTATAAAGCACAGCAATTTTTTCATCCTTCACAGAAGGCATGTCATGTCAGGAAGCAATTAAAAACAGGCTTTTGAATAGGCTTGTGAAGGTTTTCCAGTCCTTTTTTGTTGGTTTGTTTGTTTTACCACGTGTATGGGCCTCTTTAGCTTGGAAAACAGGAGACTGAGGGGTGATCTCATTAGTGTTTATAAATATGTGAAGGGTGGGTGTTAGGAGGATGGAGCCAGGCTCTGCTCAGTGTCATCTAGTGACAGGACAAGGGGCAGTGGGTGTGAGCTAGAACATAGGAGGTTCCACATCAATATGAGAAGGAACTTCTTCATGGTGAGGGTGACAGAGCACTGGAAGGGGCTGCCCAGGGGTGTTGTGGAGTCTCCTTCTCTGCAGACATTTAAAACCCTTCTGGACATGTTCCTGTGCAACTTGATCTAGGTGATCCTGCTGTTGCAGGGTGACTGGACTAGATGATCTTTCAAGGTCCCTTCCAATCCCTAATGTTCTGTGATTCTGTGTTAGGCCACAGAAGACGAAGGGAATAGGAGGATTAACTCTGCTTTGTGACCATATTATCCTGATTTTATTTGTCCTTTTATCCCTTCCTATGAGTTGTTTTATTCCCTGTTCAATCTAGTAAGCGTGTGCTCCTGTTGGTTCCCCTTTTGCCTGCCCACTGTGGCATTAATTTATCTGGGTGCTCATGACAACCATCCAGCAGCACACAGAGCTGCTGCCTGCTGCAGGCAGGGTGCTGCTTGATAAAGGAGCTTCTGAGGCTGACGAGGTAGGTCGTGGTATCACCGTATCACATAGATCAGTTGGAAGGGACCCCAAGGATCATCGAGTCCTACTGGTTAAATTAAAGAAACACAGTTTAAATGAGATGGCTGAGCACTTTGCCAAGCTGAGCCTTACAGTTGTCTGTAGTTTAGCCAGTCCTTAGTTCAGCCAGCTTTCTAACGTGGAGTGAGGCAGCCCTTTTGCTTTGTTTACAGCTGGTTGATGCATTATCTTTTCCTCAGCCTGATGCTTGTGGTACAGTTAGTGCTCCTTGCTCAGCATTTACTGCCGTGTGAAATGTCAAGCAGCTACCTGTGGGTGAGGGCAGATGGTGTGTGCTCCTAGAGCTCTTTCAGGAAGTCAGATAGTTCTCCATTTACCCATGACAGTAGCAGCAGTGCTGTGCATCTCACAGCTGTGAAACTGCTGGAAATAGCCTCCTCCGTTCTCCCTCTCAGCAGCCTAAGTGCTGGAAAGATCATGCAGCTGGCTCACTAAGCAGTGGTTGGTCTTCTGCTTCAAAGGTGGGTATTTTTCACCCTAAAACAAGTGAGAGACTTATTTGCATGTAGAGTAATCCTGCATACTCCTGAAAAAACAGGCAAAGGAAGGGGGAAAAGTCTTCTTTCCATTTTGAAGCTCAAGACTATGTTGCTGAAGAAATGGCCTCAAGTTCCATCAGGGGAGGTTTAGATTGGATCTCAGGAAGAAGCTGCTTCCTGAGAGAGTGGTTGGGCACTAGAACAGGCTGCCCAGGGAGTGGTGGAGTCACCATCCATGGAGGTGTTTAAAACTGGGTAGCTGGAGCGCTTGAGGCCATGGTCTAGGGGTTAGGGAGCTGTTGGGGTGAGGGCTGGGCTTGATGAGCCTGAAGGTTCTTTCCAGCCGTGATTCTGTGATTGTGCTCTAATGACTACTCACTTATTCACACAAAAGAACAGCTCTGTTGTAAACACTGCTTCTCTTAGGGATAAGTCTTGAACCTCTCAGCGTCTTTCTGGGTGAGTGACCTTCCTGTTGCCTGCTGATGCTTCTTGTGTTTCTGCTTTTTATTTTCCAGTGTAAAAAAGCCAAAACCCCAGGCACACTGGTTTCTTTAAAAAATAACAGATAAGGCTGCAAAGAATTTGCTGCAAGGAATTGGCTCTGTTAAAAAAATTGTTCACTTGAAAATCCCAGTTCAGCATTTCTTTTATGAATTTCTACTGGTCTGTGGTGGTCGATCACAGAACATTAGCGTTTGGAGGAGACCTCAAAAGATCATGTAGTCCAATCCCCCTGCCAGAGCAGGATCACACAGGAACGTGTCCAGGCAGGTTTTAGATGTCTCCAGAGAAGGAGACTCCACAACCCCCTTGGGCTCTGCTTTGCTTGAACATAAAGAGGCCTCTGTAGTGGAGTGAGAAAGAGAGATGTGAACTTGGAAGAGCAGATGTTTGCTGGTGCTGGGAATTAAAGGGAAAGAGATGTTATTAGAACACAGCAGTAAAGCTCAGCTATATGAAATAAATGGACCAAAAAAAAGAATATTCCTCCCTGTTTCTCTTAGCCAAAGAGAGTGAAAGTGTGTTAATCTTGCTAATTAGTCCCTCAAGACTGATTAGGGATTGAAAAAGTGTTGAGAAAATTAAATCTGGAGGAAAAATACGAGGTTTGAGAGAGAATTAATAATCTGAGTTGATGGCTCATGACCAAAATGGACCTTGTTTTAATAAGGGAACTAAAAATCCAGGGTTTGTTAAACTGCAGAGTCATCTCACTCAGCCCCAAGACAACTGGTTATGCAGACTGGCTGTCTCTGTGATCTGTTGGGATGTTTGGGTGTTGCTTGTTGAAGTCAGAGGGGGAGAAGAATGAGATGTGCAGAGCTGGGTGAGAAAGGCACATAGGTCCTCTCTGAAGTCTGGAAGCCTCAGTCCTCCTGATAAAGAAGCCAGTATCAGGGTCAGCTCTCACAGGCATAAATCCTATTAAGGAATTAATGTTCGGTGAAGCTCACTTCAGTGCTGACGAATTAATTGGAGCAGTAACTGAGTTACAGAGCTTTTAGTGGGCAGTGTCCGAGCTCCAGGTCTCTGATTGTGCTTGTACCACTCTAGTGACAGGCTGAATGGGAAGCTGAGTGTTTCCACTCTGCTGCAGGCATTTCTTCTTCTCTTCTGGGCAAGTGCTGACCCGTGTCGGCAGTGTCTGTAGCAGGGGTCAGGGATAAGGGAAAGGGATGAGGCAATGGCACAATATTCTGTTGGCCTCAGGTGGATGGAGTGGCAACCTGCTTGTATCTGTCATGCACAGTGCAACCTGAGAGGGCTTGTTGTGCTTTCCACGGGCTGGCAGGCAGCTTCAGGCTGATAAAGTGTAAAAGCCCAGACATACTGCAACGAGCTGCCCAGGGAGGTTGTGGAGTCTCCTACTCTGAAGAAGTTTTAAACCCACCTGGCCATGTTCCTGTGTAACTCAGTCTAGGGATCTTGCTCTGGCAGGGGGATTGGACTAGATGATTTTTCGAGGTCCCCTCCAACCCCTAATGCTCTGTGATTGTGACCTGAAGGACTGACTCCCACCACAGAATCTGCATGGACTCAGATGTTCTCTTCATAAGAACTGCTTCACTAAATGTCATGCAATTCTTGTTGTGTCTGCAGAAAAGTGGCCGAAGGGAAGCTAGCAGAGGGGTGGGATGTTCACTGAGTTCTTTACCTCATGCAAAGTAGCCTTTGGCTGACAGATAACTGCCACAGATCAAAATCCTTGGATATATAGTGAAAACCAAGGGGACGAAATGCAAAGTTGAAGGGACAACCACCATGAATGGAGGGCAGCTGGTCCTCTCTTGTGCATGTGGGGACTGCACAGCAGCAATCACATGTGACGTGAGGACTCAGTCCTTGTTACCTCACGTGGTGGAGAGAATTGTGATCCACACAGCAACTGGGGAGGCAGCCCCCAGCAGATAGCCCAGCACAGCAGTTTTCCTGCTGCAGTGGAACTTCTCACTCCTGATTCCCCATTCAGCTGCTCTGTGCAGTACTGGAGAAGCTGTAACACTGGGCTGGGAGCAGCCAAGTTGCCAGGAGTAATTCTAAGGAAGAAACATCTAGATATCATTTTAAAATAAATAGTTTTAATACTCTCTGCCTGCTTTTATTTAAATTATACTTCACACACGCTTTGCCATCCGTAGTCTGTTGAGAATTTGGTTGTATTCAAGAGTGTTTTGTGTTATTTTATGTTTTACAGTGGTCAGCCCATTCCCAGAGTGGAGTACACGGCTGAAGAAATTAAAACATGGGGGGTAGTGTTCAGGGAACTCAGCAAACTCTATCCCACCCATGCTTGTCGTGAATATTTAAAAAACTTCCCTCTGCTAACCAAGTACTGCGGATACAGAGAGGATAACGTGCCTCAGTTGGAAGATGTTTCTCTTTTTCTGAAAGGTAGGACTCATGTTCAGTTTGTCAATAGATGTGGTTTCATGAAACCACTCTTTTTAAGTAGTCTGAAGTACAAAGCACCTGGAACAAGAAGACTCCCAGCGTCGTCAGTTGACTTTGGTTTAGCTTGAAGTGTCATCCTGTTTTAGACGTTCTCCATGGCAGAGAGTCAGGACACTCCTGTATGGACAGGACACTGCAAGTATGAGTTTGAGAGGAATTAAAGAGCTGAACAGGTATCACCTGGTGTTAGCCTGCCCCACAAGAAAGTCTCTCAGTAGAATGACGTGAGCCTGCTGTGGCAGGGGGATTGGACTAGATGATCTTTCGGGGTCCCTTCCAATCCCTGATGATTTGATGATTCTATGTGAAAGAAGTGGCAGACATGAACCTGCTCTCTTTGACTCTGGAGGAAAAGATTGAAGATTTTGATTTCTCTTCAAGGGTCCATTCAGAAACAAATACTTGATCTTCTTGCTTAGCAGCTCCAGGAGCTCGGGAACTAAAACACTAGAAAGATGGATGTTTGGAAAAAACATGCTGTTAAGTGTTTAGTGAAAAAACCCAACAGTGCGTATGGGAAATCTTTATCTAGGAGAAATACAAAATCTGTGATGAAAGGCTTACTTTCCTCAGACCCTGCTTCGTCCATGAAAGAGTGGTCAGGCACTGGAATGGGCTGCCCAGGGTGGTGGTGGAGTCCCCATCCATGGATGAGTTTAAAAGATGCTTAAATGTAGTGTTGGGGGATTTGGTTTAGGGGTGAACTTGCAGAGTTTGATGGTTGGACTCTATGATCCCAGAGGTCTTTTCCAACCTGAATGATTCCATGATTCTATTGTCTGTGAAAAGCTGCATTTACTAATGACCAACTCATCGCTCTTTGAATTTGATTGTGTCCTTATGGGTCTCTTATAATTTGTGTTATGGTCTGTAAGGAGTGATGCCAAAGTGTACACGCTCTGTCTCCCCAAAGAACTCCAAACCTAACACTTCTTTCAGGAGTATGCTTTCAGACTAAGTACAGCAACAGTAGTGTCTGTTGAAGAACAACTTAGAACATTCTACTCTAAACACTTGGCAAGAGTGAAGGATCAATTTGAGAGAAATATGTGTCAGTCTGATATCACTCCTCAGAGGGACTAATCTGACAAAGAAGCACTTAACTGTTAAGTATTTAAATGAGGATCTCAACTGTGATAGTGTTTTACTGTGACAAAACAGTGTTTTATCTCTGAAAATAAGGACATATCTGACTTAATCCCATTCTGTTAGTTTTTAATATATTTTACAGCAGACATCTACTATTTTGAAAATGTCTCTTCCATTTGGTAGTAAGAGATAAAAATGAGGTACTGTGTGATTTCAGAGCCCCACTTATGGTACCTTATTATCTTTCCTAGACAGAGGTAATTCAAATGAACTTTGAAATGCCTCAGGATGTTTTCATTGAGCATCTGCTAGCAATGCAGAATAGCTCTTGTGTCTAATAGGTGAAAATGAAAGTGTGGTGGTCCTTAGCCAAGATTTGCTGTTGTGCTTGTGATAGAACTATTAACAATGGATCATTACCTGTCCTCAAAACTGGTGTAGCGATGTGTAACGTGGTCTTTTATTATCTTCTTCCATTCAGAAAGGTCTGGCTTCACGGTGAGACCCGTTGCTGGCTACCTGTCTCCCCGAGATTTTTTAGCTGGCTTAGCTTACAGAGTCTTTCACTGTACCCAGTACATACGACATGGCTCAGATCCTCTCTACACACCAGAACCGTAAGTTGGCACGTTTGCTTGGCACATTTGCTTAGTGCTCATAAAAGGTCCTCCCTACGTTTCTAAAAGACCCCAATGGATTTGCCAAGATTGAAGACAAGAACCTTTCTACAGATTTCACACTGTTGATGGCGAAGCCCTTCCCATGGGTGAGCCAGAGTTTAGTTTTAAAGACTTCTTTTGGACTTTTTAACAGCATCTTAAATGACTGGGTTATTTACGTGGTGGGTCAAAATGTTCTGTCTGGATTCTGTTTCAGTAGAAAATGGAGTTTTCAACTAAACTTTTTCAAAAAGTGTCTAAAAATTGTACTTTCTGCTGGACAACAAAAGCCCTGAATCCTCTAGGGGGGATCACAGAACATTAGGGATTGGAAGGGACCTCAAAAGATCATCCAGTCCAATCTCCCTGCCACAGCAGGATCACTTAGACCAAGTCACACAGGAAGGCATCCAGGCAGGTTTTAAATCTCTCTAGAGAAGGAGACTCCACATCCCCCCTGGGCAGCCCTGTTCCAGGGCTCTGTCACCCTCACTGTGAAGTTCCTTCTGATATTGTTGTGGAACTTCTTGCATTCCAGTTTACAGCTGTTTGCCCTTGTCCTCTCACTAGATGCCCCTGAGCAGAGCCTGGCTCCATCCTCCTGACACCCACCCTTCACATATTTATCAACACTAATGGAGTCACCCCTCAGTCTCCTTTTCTCCAGGCTACAGAGTCCCAGCTCCCTCAGCCTTTCCTCATAAGGGAGGTGTTCTACTCCCTTCATCATCTCTGTGGCTTTGCATTGGACTCTCTCCAGCAGCTCAGTGTCCTTCTTGAACTGAGGGGCCCAAAACTCACCACAATATTTTGGATGTGGTCTCACCAGGGCAGAGCAGAGGGGCAGGAGAACATCTCACCCGACCTTTAGAATGATAACTTGCTCTTCTTGTGCCCTCATTGCTCTTTTTTTGGGACAGATTCCATAGCTGAACTCTGTTTCTCTCCTGTAACATGATGGAAGCCAGTCATGAGGCCCTCCTTTCTCACCCAGAGAGGCCATTAGGTGTGAACCCTATTACAGGGAACGTGAGAGAAACAAGAGACGCTTTAATTATGACTTTCATGGGCCAGCAGCGCAGCTTTTCTGAAACAGAATAGTGTGAGTTAGGATGAAATATTTTGGCATTTGGTCTCTTGATGAACATCTGGAGAAGGAAAGATCAAAGTGATTGTAGCTCTTGTCTTGCATTATATATGGTGCAGTAGGAACAGGACAATACATGTCAGTTAGATAATGTGGAGGTATTTTCACCAAAGGCATCCGCTTATCTCATAACCACAGGAGTGACATATTCGTGGTGAATCTGTCGCCAGGCAGTTAGTGTGAAATTGTAGTGGTGGCTTAGTCAGTGCAGACTGCTGGAGTGCATTCTATTTCTGCCCAAATTTACACAGAGGGGTCATAGACATGCAGTCAGCTCCAGCCCCGTAAACATTTGGAGCGATGCCCAACGCCGGTTTTATGAGCAGACTTTTACATCTTGTCGGGTATGGAAGGGTTAATGGGAGCTGTTATCTACAAGAGCTCTGACATGGCTCTGAGAGAAGGCACTAGATGGTGCTGCTAGACACTGATCTACCTGCTCCTGTCCTCAGAATCTGAGCAGAGCTGAACAGTTACTGAAGGGCTGCCAGGTGAGTTTTGTGTGTGTTTCTTTTGGGAAAGAGGTGGCAATCCCTGAAGGAGCTGGGTGCTGAGGCAGTGGAACAGATTGCCCGGGGAGGTGACTGAGGGGAGACCTCATTAGTGCTTAGAAATGTGTGAAGGGTGGGTGTGGGGAGGATGGAGCCAG
>VXBP01000410.1:0-423606 GCA_013400115.1 Rhinopomastus cyanomelas
TAACTTGGTGTCATCTGCAAACTTACTACTGACACTCTCCATGTCCTTATCAAAATCATCACTAAAGATGTTGAACAGAGACGGTCCCAACACCGAGCCCTGAGGCACACCACTGGTGACAGGCCACCAGCTGGATTTAACTCCATTAACCACCTCTCTTTGGGCCCGGCTGTTCAACCAGTGTTTTATCCAGCAGATTGTGTGCTTGTCCAAGTCATGAGCAGCCAGCTTATCAAGGAGAATTCCATGGGGAGCTGTGTCAAAGGCTTTTCAAAAGTCCAGGTAAACGATATCCCCAGCCTTTCCCTCGTCCAATAGTCAGGTCAGCCTGTGATAGAAGGAGATCAGATTCATCAGGCAGGACCTGCCTTTAATTAAATCATGTTGACTGAGCCTGATCCCTTGGTTGTCCTGTATGTGAAGTGCAATGGCACTTGAGATGATGTGTTCCATGACCTTCCCTGGTACTGAGGTCAGAGTGACAGGTCTACAGTTTCCTGGTCCCTGCTTTCTGCCCTTCTGGTAGATGGGTTTTACATTTGCCACTTTCCAGTCCATTAGGACCTCCCCAGCTATTCAGGATTTCGAGTAAATAATGGAAAGTGACTTGGCGAGCAATATCTCACAAGTCGTTTGTGCTCTTCCCCATAGTAGTCTGGCAAATACAAATGCCTAAAGGGATCAGTGTTTCATTTGATCTCCATGTGATGTCTGAAAATGGCAGGAGTTTGCACATATCCAAAGTTCACTTACTGTTATTCAGTAGTGGACACACTGTGGGAAGGCTCTATGAAGATGTGTTATGGTGAATTATTTTGGCCTGAGAGGTAATAGCAGGCAAGTGTTTTGCTTTAACAAAAGGCAGTTCTACTGAACTTCTTTCTCCCTGCTCAAAATGTCTGTGATTGTAGCCACCCAGCATGACCTGCATAGGCTGGAGAGCTGGGTAGAGAGAAACTTGGTGAGGTCTGACAAGGGCCAATGCAGAGTGCTGTGTCTGGGCAGGAACAACTGCAGGCATCAGTGCAGGTGGGAACTGACCAGTTTGAGAGCAGTGCTTGGCCAAAGGACCCGGGGGTGCTGATGGACCATGGGCTGACTGTTAGACAGCAATGTGGCCTTGTGGTTAAGAAGACCAATGGTCTCTTGGGGTGCATTAAGAAGAGTGTGGCCAGCAGGTCGAGAGAGGTTGTCCTTCCCTTCTATCTGACCTTGATTAGGCCACATCTGGAATACTGCATCCAGTTCTGGGCTCCCCAATTTAAAATGAGCAAGGAGAGAGTCCAACACAGACATGATTGGAGGCTTAAGCACCCTCCATATGAGGACAGGCTGAGAGAGATGGGACTGTTTAGCCTGGAGAGGAGGAGAATGAGGAGAGACTTATTTAATATTCCTAAGTATCTAAAGTGGGATTGTTGGGATGATGGAACTAGGCTCTTCTAGATGATTCCCAGTGACAGGACAAGGGACAATGAGCATAAATTGGAACAGAAGAAATTCAATTTGAATAGAAGGAAAACCTTTCTTTGCAGTGAGGATAACAGAGCATGGGAGCAGGCTGCCCACAGAGGCTTTGGAGTTGTCCTCTGGGGACATTCAAAACCTGTCTGGGCATGTCCCTGTAGGATCTTCTCTAGGAGAACCTGCTCTGCGGAGGGTTTTGAACTAGATGATTTCCAGAGGTCCCTTCCAACCCCTAATGTTCAATGATTCCACAAAGACAAAACAGAACTTGAGTTTTGAGGGTCATTTTGGCTCTATCTGTATCCATTTGATGAAATGGCCAGACTGAAATAGAAGATGAAAAAAATCACTTGGGTAAGTTTGTTTGCTTGATGCCATCTGCAAATGAAGTCAGAGAAAAGACAAGATATTTAAATAAGCATTTACACCAAAACATGATTTCCTTTAATCTCTCTGAGATTACTTGTTGATGTAGTTTTCTGCAGTGAGCTGTACAGCAGCACTTTAAAAAAAACCAAGCACATCTACATTAAGAGACATAAAATCAGCAGAAGTACTGATCATTAAAATTTTCTTTCCATAAAATAAATTGATTTATAAATTGTGCATCATAAAACTAACCCCATTAGCTCTCAGGAAGAGGAAGCTGGTATTAGTGTTCACAAGTTATTCCACTGCAGAATCCAAACCAGGTAACTAAGAAGTCCTGTACAGTTATTATTATAAGCCCTAAGAAAAATCTTCTGCAGGTGAATTAGAAACTTTACTGTCTGGTTACAAAGGATAAATCCACACACATCCAAATTCTGTTGACACCTCATTCTCATACCATCAAACTGTATCCTGCATATGCTGAGTGCAGCTCATGCAGATGTGAGCACACCACTTCCCTAGCAGCTCCTGTAGAAGTTATATGGAAACATATATGTTCTGTAGAAGTTATATGGAAAACAGGGCACTGTATTGCCTCACTGTAGAATAGGGCAGACAGGAAGCAAGTAAAAGACATGTTTTCATCTCCAAATTAAATTAACTCATAGCTATTACCATCTTTTCACAACTCAATCCCTTCCAAGTTATTGAAGGTCTGCACATAGGTGTATCTTGATTAGCAGAATGTCTTTGGATCCATCTGTGAGATCATATTCAGCAGCAGCAGGTCAGTTTATCTTTATTGTAGTAAACTAAATATTTGGAATGCCTGTGGTTATAGAATCACAGAATGGGTTATCTTGGAAGGGACCTTAAAGATCAAGAGGGCCAACAGCGTCCTGGGGTGGATCAGAAAGGGGTTGGTTAGCAGATCTACAGAGGTTCTTCTCCCCTTCTAGTCCACACTAGTGAGACCACATCTGGAGTATTGTGTCCAGTTCTGGGCCCCTCAGTTCAAGAAGGACACGGAGCTGCTGGAGGGTGTCCAGTGTAGAGCAACGAGAATGATGAAGGAAGTGGAGCACCTCCTTTATGGGAAAAGGCTGAGGGAACTCTTTAGCTTGGAGAAGAGGAGACTGAGGGGTGACCTCATTGATGTCTATAAATATTTGAAGGGTGAGTGTCAGGAGGATGGAGCCAGGCTCTTCTCAATGTCATCTAGTGACAGGACAAAGAGCAATGGGTGTGAGCTGGAACATAGGAGGCTCCACATAAATATGAGAAGAACTTCTTCGCAGTGAGGGTGACAGAGCACTGGAACAGGCTGCCCAGGGGGTTGTGTAGTCTCCTTCTCTGGAGACTTTTAAACCCCACCTGGATGTGTTCCTGTGTGACTTGGTCTAGGTGATCCTGCTGTGTCAGGGGGATTGGATTACATGATCTTTTGAGGTCCCTTCCAGTCCCTAATGATTCTATGATCTAGTTCCAACCTCCCTGTCATAGAACATTATGATCCATTCCTCAACATTTTTGTTGATAAAGGAATCTTACATTCAATCATTTATTGTACTGAGAGCCTCTGAGAATTGCTCTCCTTCTGTGTAGCCTGAAGTAGCACATAAATTAACATTCATCTGAATGGAAGCTGCCTAGAGAGCTCCTGACAAAGTATGCATCAGCAAGCAGCAATGA
Source organism: Rhinopomastus cyanomelas (assembly GCA_013400115.1). Taxonomy (NCBI): domain Eukaryota; kingdom Metazoa; phylum Chordata; class Aves; order Bucerotiformes; family Rhinopomastidae; genus Rhinopomastus; species Rhinopomastus cyanomelas. The sequence goes on from VXBP01000410.1 coordinate 3,532, forward strand.
GTATGGCAAACTCTTTGTGTGCCAAGTAGGAAAACCTGTTCAGCATTACGTTTGTATTTTCTCCTGAAAACTGGGCATCTGCTGGAGGTTCCAGTAAGTTCTGAGCTAAGATTTACTGGTCTCTTGTAACCCTGCATTAGGCATAATGTTTAAAATGTTGAGAAATCTTTCTGGAGGAAATGTACATGGCACATGAGACAGACCCATGCAAAACTCCCCAGTTTCAGCCCATTTGATTCATACAGTGTCAGAAGAAGGTTTTTAGATGAGGTCACGCTTGCTGTCTTACTGTTGGACTGAGATGATTTATAATAGTTTAAATCAACAGACACAACTCAGGAACTGGCATTTTTTCTAATGGTTGGGTTTGATCGTATTGATTTGACTCTTCCAGCCTGTGTTTTTTCACATAACTTGTATTCAAACATGAATTAAATTCTAAAGTACAATTATAAAGCAGGTTTTAAGTTTAACTGCATTTTCTGGCTCGAGTCTGTAAATGAGCTCTAGTTCCAGTAAATACTGAATTCTGGTCTATGCAAATGTTTAATGGAGCTTAATGGCTTTTTGAGCAGCTCTGCTTTGAAATTTTAGCATGCCTGTTCTGATCTCATTTAAATTTGTGAATACCCAAGGCTGTCACTAGAGTAAACCATGATCAAGCTGCCATACCTTAGTTCTGGATTACCACCTAAATTCCTAACCAATCTGAAAGCAAAGTCCAGCAGGTCTGATCGCAAACGTCTAGAATTGTTGTAAGCAACAACATTCTTCTTCTATTACTATTATTTTGAGTTATGTGTGGTTTTTTTTTCTTGTTCATTATCATCCTTTTTCCACTGACTTCCATTAATATTTATTGTCTGCTGTGAAGAGCAGCTGGTTGATGAGCTGCTACTTATAAAAGAGAGAGGAGTGGGAAATACAGCTTGGTGCACAAAATGAACTCCAATTTGGGCTCAGTAAGGAAAACAACCATAAAGTCAAGGCAACAAGACTTCTTTATTCTTTTTCTGCTTTGTAGAACCCTGGAGTTGACTTTGGAGATGTTTCTGAACGAATAGCTCTACGACAGCGACTGCAGTGCCGGAGTTTTAAGTGGTACTTGGAGAACGTCTATCCTGAAATGAGGGTTTATAATAATACAGTCACTTATGGAGAGGTACTGTACATCTTTGAAAATACATCATGGCTGCAGCAGAGCAGTCTTTTCATCTTAGTAGTGGGTATCAGGACATACAGAGCAATTTCAAGTCAGCACAGTGGTAGCAACAGAAATGCCCTCCCCTGCTTTTAATCACCACTCCTCACATTGGAGTGTATCAGGTGAACTCATTGTCACTAACCATGATCCACAGCCTTATTTGCATTAAAAATAGAGCTGTTCTAAGACAATAAATCTGAGATAATAATCTTCCCAAACAGGACTCCACAGAACAACATTGCGGAAACAGCAGTAGTCAAGAAAGCCAAATTAATTAGAATGAATGGGAACAGTTTAGTTTGCTGGATCTTTTTTAGGTAAAGACCCACCCCTTTTTTGGGTTTTGTCAGATTATGTGAAAGGTTCTATTCACTTTATTAACTGGTTTTTGCTAACCTCTTTATTCAGGACAAAAAGCAAGGTATCCTTGCTCAGATGATGAGGTGAGGCTACCATTTGGCAGGTATTTATTTCATCACGAAAAAGTCATTAAAGAAGAAACAATTTTGCTGCTTTCTGTTCAGACTGTGTTTTCATTTTCACTTGCGTACAGAACACATGATTAAGTCCTTGGAACACCTACTCAGAGCTAACTGAGTGGATAGGTTACTTAACAAGAATAAATTGCTGGATCCAAATGTGTTAGAAATGTGTAGAGGTTTCTGTTCACCTCAGCTGTCTGGATCATTTCTTTCTTTACTGTGAACCACTGCAAACTCACACGTATTCTTGACCCCAATCTTCAAGGAAGTCAGACATGCTTTCTGTAACTCTTTACATCACATGCCTGTAATTCCAGGACTGCTGTCGCTTTCGACTGTGAACCAAGGTGAAGTGCTAGAAGCTAACCTGCTGCTAATGTTTTTAAGATTCCATTTTAATTGCCTGGTTGAACTGCAGTTAAATCCAAGGGCAATATATTTTTGACGCGACAACTAAATGGACATTCTTCCTTTCTGTTCCGTTTGATTGGCGTCCTATAAAAATAAATCGGGCACGTCAGATATTGATACTAAGTGCAAGTTTTATTGCATAATATCATTTTGCATCCTAATATAACTATCTCTGGCAGTAGACATTTAGTAAATTCAACAGGAGCTATTAGTAACTGTCAGCTTCGAGAAGGCTGTTAACTGCGAAGCACATTGGCAGAACTGCCAATGTGGTGTCAATTATAGCAGATGGTTAGCGTGCTGGGCTCGAAAAGGAAGAGTTCTTTTCTGTTGAGTGGTCGTGTAGAAAGTTCTTGCGTCAAACAGGAAGCTCAGTACAGCAAATACCTAATTCATTAAAATTGTTAATAAAAGGGAGTCCCACAACCTAGTCAGCTATTTGTACCAGTTTGTACAGTTACCTTCCAGACTTTCATGCCTGTAGTGAAAAAACTAGAGGCTTCATCCTGAATGACATCAACGTTGTCACTAAATCCTTTCTCTTCTGATTATTTGTCTGGAGGAAGACAAAACCTGAGTTTTAGCAAGTTTAAATTAAAATAAATATATTGAATAGATGTGACACAGACTGAAACAATAGTAAAAAATACATTTCCTGCTGATTGAATTTGCATTTTTCAGTGTCATAAAGCCTTTCAAAGCTGTGTTAGCTTCTTTAGCCTTTAAGTGCCCAAGTTATGAAATAAACCTCCTGAAATGTAACTGTTGGTGGATCCCCCTTATCATGTTCCCTCTTATGTCCATGCACTGTAATACAACGGATTACTTACTGGTTTTTCCAACACCTCATGCAGCAGCTCTTTTTACGTTATGAGGCTGAACCAAAAGTGACCTTTTGACTGTTTTCACACTGTCTGATTAAATAACTTTGCATTTTTTTGTTTGTTCAAAACCTGTGTGTAATACTTGTAGCCTGAAAAGAAAGGCTTGAAATTTGTTGGGTCCTCCAGCCAAGTTTTATAGTCTTTTAAATTCTTCTTGTCTGGGGAGGAATGTGAATTTTCTGTTTCATTTATTTCAGGAACTCTGAGCCCACACGTTTAAATATGTTGAAAGCCTTCAACAGTGCTCATTGCCACCAAGTCCTTCCTTATGGAATGATGTGTTTTATGTCACTTCTGTATATACCCTTATACTGTGGTCTCAACTTTAATAACATTTTTTCACCTGCTTTTTTGTTTTTATGTCAGTAATATAAGCAAATAATCCTGGGTAGTTCCTGTGGCACTGAGTGAAGTCACATTCTCAATGCATAGTGTCAACATCTCTGTTTACACACGGGTAACTTAAAGCAAAATCTGGCCCAGGTTTTTCAGAGGGAGTTTTATGGGGTTTTGCTCCCCGAGTCATTGTTGAAAATATAAATGTGTCCCAAGGTTTGTAAAGACAAGGTTTCTGTAAAGACAGCAGGATGTTCAAGGAACAGCTTTTCCTGGAGCAAATTCACCATTGGCATCCTTGTTGTACCTGCGCGTTTCTTAGAGAACAGTTTCACATAGCAGTTGTTTCACTGGCTGTAGTGCAGCTACGATTTAGTTAGCCAGGACTTGGATGGATTGTACAGATTAACTTCTAACACAAATGTTTTGTTTCTGATCTGGTTATAGGTGCGTAACAGCAAAGCTAGCGGCTACTGCTTAGACCAGGGAGCCGAAGAGGATGACAAAGCAATCCTTTATCCATGCCATGGAATGTCCTCTCAGGTAAATGGTTAAAATCCCGTAACTAATGAAAATTCTTTCAGATGAAACAATAAGTGTTTGAGTTGAGTTTGGCTGGTTCTGCGTTACAAAGGAAAATATTTAGCTCGGCTCAGTTTTTGAGCACGCAAATCTATAAACTGAAGATGCCAGTTAGGGAAGAAAAAAAAAAGAATCATGATAATTTGGTTTAGGAACAGAGAGATCCACTGAAGAGTAATGGATTTAGCTGGTTTGTGCGAGTGAGCAGCGTCTCTCGTTATGACTTATGGTAGGAGTAGACTGTTCATTGGTCCAATAGGCTCCTAATATGCAGAAATTATTTTGCAAGCTGCTGATATGATTCGTCAAATAGACAGAAAGTTAAACACATATTTAACATCAACTTCAAAAGAAATGATTAGAATGTCTTTTAACTTAATGCTTTTCTGAAGTAGAAGATTTTGTCAGTCTCTGTGCATATTATTATTTTCTCACATATGTCTGAAGATTTTAAAATGACATCTTTTCTTTTTATGCTCATAGAGATGTTTGTTACTTTTTAAGTACAAATTGGGTGTTATTTAAATCCAGGACTTGAGCTTCTTCTGAACTGTCATTCTAGGCTCTTTTGAAGTGCCATCTGAACCAAAACTACATCAATTAATGTTCTCATGTGTAAATAAACTTTGACCTTATCACAGATTAAACACTTATGTGAGGTTCAATCACACACAGATGAATTTGAAGTCCTGGCTCGTACGTCACAACGCAAATATTGCCTGTTATGCTTTATTGCAAGCTAATGAAAGGCCATACCTTATCAGAGCCAAGAGACATGGATGGTAATTCCTGCTGACAAAACATCCACTTTTGGAACGTTTGACTGATACTTTCATAGTAGAGGTGTAAGGAACAACCTTACACAGTGTAAGGTAACAAAATAATGTTGCTTAATTAGATGTAAATGAGCTTCATGAGAATATTGTACTTAAGAGTTCAGTCTCTTGCTCCATTTTAATTTTGACAAGAAAGCTACAAAGTCCTTCTAGAATGTCCCTTTACAACATCTAATCTATCATTGTGCTACTGTGGAGAAGAATAAGGAAATTAATGGTAACTGTAATTTATTTTTCTATGTAAGTCCTTAACCTCCCTCTTGTGTCCACAACTACTGTTTCATAGAATGAGCTTTGGCTTCCAGAAGAAGAAAAGAGATGAGGGCACAAGTTAGTGTGACTTTATTTGAAGGGTAGTACAGTGTGCACAGCTTCTCCTAACACTTGTAAACTTGAGTCATAACGTAGCTCACCTCTCAGCATCCAGCTCTGACCAATTGTTTCCATTAAGGAAAAATTAGTTTTCCTTTTAGTAAATGTGTTGCCTAGTAGATGATGCATTTTGATTTGTGTACCCTAGACTAAACACTAGGCAGCTTGTCTTGGGTGTAAAGGTCTACACACAAATATTTACTTGAAGCTGGGTAATGACCAGTTAAATCTTTTATGGCTCAATTCTGCTAAAAGTCTTCAGTATCCTGTCTATAGGAATTTTCTGGAAAACCCTGAAAAGCTGTTTTTACACTTTACGTTACAGCCACAAGGTAGAGCCCTCTTGTTACTAGCACATTGTCGAAGCATGAGAAGAGGAAATCTCTCTTCCCAAACCCTTAAAAGGCAAAGCAACCCCTGTGTGTGCAAAGTGTAAAATTTATGGGGAATGCAGAAGGCCAAATCTACCAAATCATCCTGCAGCACTTTCCGTGTCCCCTTTTTTTTTTCTAAAAAGGAAAAAAGTTTTCCTTCTGTAAGAAACACTGAGCAGAAGGCAGAAGCGGTGTTTTATCTAAGTTGAGTATGTCACAGAAAAGCAGGGGTTGGAGCCACTCAAATGCAGCCGAGTTAATTAATGATTACACAGCTGGAAAACTTCTATCATATCCCCACAATTTACAAAATTAATTCAGTATGAGAACCACAGCTGCATAAACCCTAATCAAGGATATTCAAGCACATAGCATGAAAGGTGTTGACAGCAAGCGTTTTAATATATTAAATAAACATTTTTAAAGCCCCTTTTCTAATCAGCCTAGGTGAGCCTAGTTGTCTGTTATGTTTAGCTTTCAGTTTCTGACATTTTTCATCTCAAGCACAGGGCATAAAATATTCCCACTGAGCTGAGATTCAGGTTAGTCGTACGTGTCTGCTGAATATAAAGGAATGGAAACATGGAACTAATTTTCACCAGTTAGGTGAAATCACTGGATGCTTGATGTGTCCTACTGGTGCGGAAGCCTCTCGCTATTCAGCTGCAGCCTGTTTGTTTTTCATACTCTTCAATTCTGACAAGCAAATTACCAGTGATTTTAGTAAACGCAGGGTGCCACTGAAACCAACAGCAGTCAGTCAAGTGTTTGAAGAAAGCTGGGGTAGGAGTAAGCTTACTGTTCATCTGTGATTAAATGTTCTTTTCTTCTGCTTCTCACCCTTCTATTTCCCTTGCCTAATGCGCACCTCTGAGTGGCGGTGCCCTGCACTATCAGAGGATAACAAACCACTCCACCATTACTGCTCCATGAACAAAATGCCTTTCCCTGGAACTGCCCTCAAGATCAGACTTTACCGTGATAAATGATGCCTTTTCAATTGTATTTTTTCAGTTGCATTGGCTTTTTGACTTCTTTATTCAGATAGGGACAAGATCCTTTGTGAATGCCCTGGAGTGCCTCTAGCCTGAGTTTACATCAATGTAGCTTAACAAATTTGACTCTAGCTAAATCAGTGTGAGCTAACAGTTAGGAATATCCAGACACAGTTTAGCATCAATCTGAGCTGGTTTCAACACCCTCTTTACAGCAAATTAGCACTGTTGTTTACATGTGTTCCTTAGATCTGCAGTTTGAATCCAATCCTTTTCAGGGAAAAAGGTTTCCTATTGCTGGGAGAGCAATAGGAAATCATAGAATCATAGAATCATTAGAGATTGGAAGGGACCTCAAAAGATCATACAGTCCAATCCCCCTGCCACAGCAAGATCGCCCAGACCAAGTCATACAGTCAGTCTGGGTTAGAACGGACCACAGGATCATCCAGTTCCAACTCCCCTGCCATGGGCAGGGACACCCTACCCTAGACCAGGCTGACCAGAGCCTCATCCATCCCGGCCTTAAACACCTCCAAGGATGGGGCCTCCACCACCTTCCTGGGCAACCCATTCCAGGCTCTCACCACTCTCACGCTGAAGAACTTTCTCCTCACATCCACTCTAAATCTAACCATCTCCAGCTTTGCTCCAGTCCCCCTAGTCCTGTTGGTACCTGACATCCTAAAAAGGCCCTCCCCAGCCTTCTTGTAGGCCCCCTTCAGATACTGGAAGGCCACAATAAGGTCACCTTGAAGCTTCCTCTTCTCCAGACTGAACAGCCCCAGTTCTCTCAGTCTGGCTTCATAGGAGAGGTGCTCCAGCCCTCTGATCATCCTCATGGCCCTCCTCTGCACTCGCTCCAGCATGTCCACATCCTTCTTGTAGTAAGGGCTACAGAAGATTCAGAAACAAAGCAATAAACTAGTGTCTTGTGCTGGAAGTTCTGGAAGCTTCATGAAATGGCTTTAGGACGTGCAGGGTTCAAATCATCTGAGAGCACTTACACAGCCTGGGTGGAAATATTCACTGTCTCGGAGTCTGTGTTGAATGCTGTGGTGAGGAGCTGATTATACGGTGTGTGAAAGAGAAGTTAATGAAACAGCATCCTGGGATAGGAGAGCCCCTTGAACAGCCTCCTCCTCTGCCCTCCTCTCTTTGCGTTTCACACCACGAGAAAGAGGAGGCACCACAGCCCAGCAAGCGAAAACTCCCTCAGCATTGAGATCAAGCAGAAAGAAGGGAGATCTCAAAGTTCAGACTCCTGGAGCTCACAGCTACACAAACAGATGGAGTAAGAGGAGATGAAAGGCTTTACTTGAACTGTTGCTTGAGGGCTGTTATTTAATATTTCACTTAGTAGAGCCATGGCTTTCCAGAACTGCACACCAGGTAGAGCAGGGCGGATGAAAAAGATGTTTCTGAATGTGCAGGAAGCGATGAGTGAGATTCTGAAACAAACCAGGGAGTTGAGTAACTGTTCCTCTTGTGATCTATTTGTTTTACTGTGACAAGTATTCCTGGATTCGTGTATAGTTCAATTGCTGTGTCAGATTACCATTATCTTAACCTGCAGGGCTGAGGGATCATTAAAGATTTCCTTTTACTTTGAAAACAAAAGAGAGAGAGGGGTGTTAAATTTAGTGTGGAAAGCTACCAGACCCACCTATGTAACTGTTTTCTGCTAACAGTTACCTGCTGTTATTTTGTGCTCTTTTTTTCAGTTGGCTGGAAAACTAGCAAAAATGAGGGGGTTCTTTTAAGTGAAATCCTTAAATTAAAAGTTTATGCTCCTGGGGAATCATCTGTCTATAGAGACCACCACTCACTGTCTTTGGATCCGATATGGTGACTTTGATAAACAACCTTTGATATCTCTTCCATTCTGCTCAGATTTCTTAATGTTACAGGGGAAACTATCTTATGTTATCACAGGTACAACAGAGAGTATCAGGATTAGGTTTGGAGTATTTAATAAAGCACCCAGGTTCTGTGTCATTTATGGGAACACTTCAGCTCTTCTCAGATAAAATAGAAAAACCGAGCCTGTCCTCATCCGATCAGTAAAACTTCTGCCCCTTGCAATGGGAGTGTGTGGATACCTGAGGCTCTCTGTCTGTCAAGACTGGTGCAGTGTTTTTTTAATAAGTGGGATTGGATATTCCTCGTTAAAGGAATTTTATCATTTGATTTTGTCTGATTGGCACTGGGAATGGATTTGGCATGATGTGTCATGCCCACAGTTCCAATACAAATGCAGAGGTTACTTCTTTTTCAGTTTGATGGTGGCACGTGACAGCAAATTTGAACACAGCAGGTCCAATTTTCACTGTTTCGCTGACCCTGTAAGGCAGTTCCTGGTTTCTAGTAACGAGTAACTCTAGTGCTCATTTTATTTTCACATTTTGTGTTGTCTTGAAGACACTATGAGATTATATCTTTATAGGGAGGCATTATTAATTATGTAATATTTTCCTGAACTTTAATTTCTGACCTAAACTTTAATACATACAGTGGTCTGAAGTGAGATAATTGTTTCTGGCTGCTTTTTTTAGAATTATTTTATTCAGGATGAGCCTAAGTTTTTGTGACTGCTGGAACTCTTGGCAGAAAGTACAGGTTTGGGTAAATTACTCCGATGATATTGCATTTGTCTCATCATTGTACAGATACCAGCTTCCTGCGCTGAGGCGTCTCCAACTCTGCTGAGCTGTCACACAGCTGCCAATTTCAATACTGCAGATAGTTTAATCGAGTTAGTGTATCTCCCACTTCTCAAGCCTAAGCAGAAATGGTAGTTTCTGCTTTGGCAGGATTCTGTATGACAAAGTCTTTCCCAAGTGCATCGCTACTGTGAACCAGAGGACATTTTGCCTATTGAGATTCTAAAGAAAGCAAAGAATATTTCAGATCATTTTCTTATTGGTACAGAAAATGCTGTTGCTCTTAAACCACAGGGAAAATTGATCCTATACTACAGATCTGATAGCTCATTACGAACAGTAATGATTATCCAGAAAAGGCAAATCCAGCTTGCTAGGTGGTATTTTGGGACCTGGAGAGGTATAATAAATGCTGCAAGATGAACGTATTTCCCAGTTGCTTTAGGTTCATAGGTTTATTCAGACTCTGCTGAGCAATCCATTTATATGAGAAGTGAGGAATACACAGACAGGTTTTACCTTTGAAGAAAAATCAAGTTGGTTTTTTTTTAACCTCCATGTTTATAAGGAAAAAAAGAAGCGGGTCTGAGCAAACACTCTGTATTTTGCATCCCTTTCGTTGTTTGAGCTTTTCTTATGTATGTCCCACATAACCTTATAGCCAAGGGACCAAACAAGAGTCTCTCTTTAGTGTGCACAGACAAAGGCACTGTTCATACCATGGAGCTTCCTTAGGTGACTGTCCCTCTGCTTTTGCTGAGAACTATCCCTCTGCTTCACACAGATGCACTGAATGGAAGTGGCAGGTGGGAAAACAAACACATGTTTTGACAAAGGGTACTTGCTCTGGGAGTGAGCACAATGTACTCTTTTTACCACCAGCGAGATATGAGTACTCATGGCATGATTCTTCTGAGGTTAATAAAGGATGGCTGTAGGAAGCTAGACTCTAATTGGAAGGGTTTTCATTGACTCTTAATGATATCTCATGCACTGGTCAGCAGCATCCAATAAATAGCAGGCACTTCTGACCTTGCTTCCCTCTCTTGTTAAGTAATTTCAACCATGTAACAGCAATAAGACCGGACAGGCAGTGAATTTCCCAGGTGATAATTGCATTTCTTGAGTGACTCAGATCCTCACCCTGCAGCATCCAGTCTCACAGCATACAAATCACATAGCTGACTCCACTTGGTATTCTTTTGGGCACCTGGGTGCTGCACTTGACTATTTCTAGGGTAAGGAGGGTGAAATAACATGCTGGTGTAATGACTGGATGTAAACACAGAAGAAGGGAAGGGAGAAGTACATACATCAGATTTGGTGTGTTGGCCTCCTGCCAAATTAACATCGTGCATTTATGCTTTAATGTGCCTTGAAATCTTCCTCAATAAGCTCTCCTTCAACTGTCTAGAAAGTATCAGTAATTAAGGGGATTACTTATTAAGTTTTGCTACTTATGATCGAGGTCTCCATTACTATCATGGTTATCTCAGGCAGTGTGATGATGAGATGACAGAAACACCTTTTCCTTCTAAATTAGCAGCTTAAAACTACCCTTCAGGCTTTGGGGCTTTATTAGAATGCAGATTGAAATAAAGTGTAGTAGGGAAAAATCAGATCTGGAAGAGACAGAATAAAGGGTTTGAAATCAACCTTCCTTCATCAAGAGTGTGTTCTTCAGGCCTGCTCTCATCCAGCAGCGGTTCAGTGCTTTCTTGGGTTGCAGGAAACTCTTCAAGTTGTCTTCCATCGTAATATAGACAATTAGTCAGTATGGCAATAGTTAGTCCTGATTAGCAAGATCCAACTACAGATAATCTCTCTGTCCTTGCATATCTAATATTAATATAATGGTCCAATATTAATGTAATAAAATACATTCCGGCAAGCTTAGATTACAGCTGACCCATTCTTTAACCACACTTTTCACCTAGCGAATTTTTCTTGAGGGCCAGGCTGTCCAGGGAGATGGCAGGGTCGCTGTCCAGATTCAAAAATCTTGTAGAAGTGGCCCTAGGGAACATGGTTTAGTGGGCAGGGTGGAGTTGGACTTGATGATCTTGGAGGTCTCTTGCAACCTGAATGATTCTGTGATTCTGTGACTGATTTCAGGTAAGGGAAATTATTCCTTAGAATAGTAGAAATGTTAAGAGAAATTTACTGTCCTATAGAAATTCACATGAATGCTTGTGTCTCCTTAGAGTTTTATATAAAAAAACCCTCTAATATAATAAGTAGCCTTCACCTGAAGTCTCTAATTACAGTCAGAAGCACTCACCAAATTGCAGAACAGGAAAGCCTCACACACAACTGAAATACCAGAGTGTGGCTCTGTATTCCGCAAGCCTAAAGCATATGGCAGCAAATTTGCTCTTATTTCCCTCATGGTTTTTTTCCTCTCACATTTTTGGGTACTGATTGCATGGTAGGATTTTTTCGGTAACATTTGTTTACAAAAACTAATTAGACTTGTTGCTATCAATAGCCTTTACCAGAGCTCCTAAGAACAAACTGCACGGCAAATTGACATTGTGTCCTTGTTAAATCAGCTCCTGCTGAGTGGGTATGATTTACATATTGATTACTTCACTTTCTTGATTGCCCTTTTGCAGTGTGATGGTGGGTAGGGAATGTTGTGTCTTAGGAGAGACAGTGTTGGTGAAACCGGTTTGCGAAGCTTTGCTCTTGAACAGTTTGTGTCAGTGTGGGAGGATGCCAGCAGGATGGACTCCTCATCAGCACTCCAGACAGAAGCTGGCAGGGGAGGAAGCTGCAAGTCAGGTTTATCACCAAGGTCCATCGGTTGAAGTCTTCCCTTTCCTTCCTTCCCCAGCTTGTGCGCTACAGCTCAGAAGGTGTCCTACAGCTGGGGCCACTGGGCTCCACCGCCTTCCTGCCTGACTCCAAATGCCTCGTGGACGACGGGAAGGGTAGGACACCAACTCTGAAGAAGTGTGAAGATGTTCTGAGGCCAGCGCAGAGGTTCTGGGATTTCACACAGGTATGAAAGTACTCGGGAAGCCTTGCAGAAAGAAATTGGAGATGGCTTATGATCTAGAGGATGCTTAAGGAGATCTTCCGCAGACTACTCTAGAAATCCTCTCTTACGCTTTCCAGAAGCAGACAAACAGGTTTTCCATAGGTCATGTGCTATCCAGGAATTTTCTTCTTATTTCTAGGAAATTTGGGCTAGGAATTTTTAGTTGTTCTTCCTTGGAATATTTTGAATTTCTGTAGTGATAGCCAAAAATGTAATTACAATCATGGTTTTGTGTGCCTGTCTGGGATTTTCTTCTAGAATTTTTATAGGATTGTTCTAGCATCTTTCTAAGAATTTTTAAAGCTAGAGCTTTCAAACAATCTGTAGGATTTTTGAAGACTTTCTTACTGTTTTGGGGATTTCCTCTATCTTGGGGTCTATAGAGAATCTCCAGTGCTATTTTGAGATTTTCTAGTCATCTCTGAGGAATTTTCTAGCAATGCCTAGATCTAGAATAATCAAGGAATTGTTTGGGCACTTTGTATAGGTTATTGAGCTTATCTTGGCAATTTCATGCTCTTCCTAGGAACTTTTATTACTTGTGTGTACAGAACTTTCCAGGCATTTTATAGTGCTTTCTAGGGATTTACAACTCTAGCATTATTCTTCTGCTAGTCTTTTCATGTTTTTTATTCCTTTTTCTACTACTTCTTTCTTCTCAGAATGGTCCTATCATCAGCAGAGACACCGGCCGTTGTCTAGAAGTGGAAATGTCAAAGGATGCAAATTTTGGTCTCAGATTAGTCGTACAAAGGTGCTCGGGGCAAAAATGGATGATTAGAAACTGGATAAAACATGGTCGACACTGACTGCTGGGGCTGAGAAGCTGCCTCTCCTGCCGTTGTCCATTGCTCAGTGTGCCGTATCTTGTGAGGCATTTGTCTTAAAGCAAATCAGTTGGAAAAGATTTGGCTCTCAAGAGTCCTCTGTCATTGGGCATTAAAATGAAGAAAGAAGAAAAAGGAAAGCAAACATGTACGTGCCCTATCTGACTCTTCCTTGCTCCAGTAGGTGACCCAGGAAGATTAGCAGGAGTTTTCTTTTGATCTGGAAATCTTGTGAAGATCAGAACACAACAGAAAAGTGGGATCCTTAAGCTGTCCTGGAGGAATTAACAGACAGATGTTTCTATGAGTTCAGAGGAGAGATCCCAACACTGCCTCATAAAGAGAATTCTCTGATGGGTAGCTTTTTAGCTTTAAGTTATTGACTGGTGCACAACTCCTATGGTGAATAATCATGTGCCTTTTTTATTGTACTTCGTATGAACGGGGACTGGAAAAATCCTACGTTTTCAGCATGTCTGGTTCGCTATACTGAACAACAAGATCTGTACATAACACTGCAAATATATAATATATGAGAAATTTCAAGGTTGATTGTTTAGGAGTCTCTATTTCTAGAAAGAGACTGTGCCGCAAATGTTTACAGGTGGTTCTCAACCTTCAAGCTGCTAAAAAGCAGCATTTTAGAGACCTCTTCTAGTTAGACACAGGTAAATGTTGAATAGATAAAATAGCCACATGCTCCACTGTATTGCCACATTTTACATTTCTCAGCTGTAGAGGCATCACAGTATAGCACTTGTGTCATTAATTCTTGAGGCAGTAAGTGCCCCAGTAGGTGGATGAATTTGTAGAGGTCTCAGTCAGCCCACAAGCCCTGAGTACGTAACTGTGAGGTTCCCATCCTGTGGTGCTGTTGCAGTGTCCCAGAAGCTGCCTGGAAGCTGGATGGTCATTACTGCTGAAAATAAGGTGACGGACTGACTTGAGTGCCATCTGTGCAATTTAACAACTTGAATATTCCATTTTGTTACCCATCTTGTGAAAATGTCAAATGTGAGCAAATACACTTTGTGAGCACTGTCTAGACAAATCTCCTGAACAAACCAACAAAGGCTTTTCAGTATTTGAAAAACAAAAGAAAAAACAAACTAGTGATAAGAGGGCAAATTAGAGCAAGAACTGGGCAGCATATATAAATACTGTTACTCTGAGATGTAAATGTTTGACTGTAGTTAACCCATTGGCAGCATCTTTGTGACCCTGAGTTTAATGATGTATCCGGTGGTTCATGCCGTGTCTCTGTGCAGGTGGCCATGGCAATGACAAGACCTTAGCCAACAGGCTGTCAAAGCTGATGACCACTGTCGATGTCAGAAGCCTTTGGATGTGGGTCCATGGCAGACAGCTTTTCATTACAGAATGTTCAGTCATACTGAAGGAGAGACCAAGATGGAATCTGTTAAATTTGCTGTTTAATATTTTATAGTAATTTTTTTTAAAAAAGGAAGTTTTACTCTACCGAGTCAGGAAATTAGGTAATTGCGGGTACTGTGGTACCATGACTCTTGGTGATCTGTTTCTTGAAGAGCTTTTGCCATTCCTATTTCAAGGCATGCTGAACAAAATAGAATGGAATCAAAGTTGGTTTTTCAAGGGCATGATATGTAATAAAATATTAACTTTTAACATGCTAAACCCATCAGTTCTTGTCCACTCTTGGTTGGTGTCTAGACAGCATATCACTGTTTTGCCCCATTTCTAATTTGAAAGAGTATGCAAGACACAATACAAAGCTACTTCTGCCGGAGTTTATTTGCAGCTAATTGCTCATCTTTATCTTGTATGGAACAGGTTGTTCGTTAACATACAAAGGGATAATTCCAAGGAATATTCTAAAGGTAAAAATGCTTAAAACTCCATGGTTAGCTGAATGTTGACCTCTTGAACACCATAACGAGACCTTCACAGAAAGGCATCATCTTTAATAAATCAAGCAATACAGTAACAAGTCATCGACAAGCTCAGAATTCAAGCCTTCTTGCAGGTCTTAAGCAGGTAGGAAGCTTCTGGCTAAATATAGATTTGGAGCAGTCACCCTGTATTCAACCTCCTTATGTTAAGCTATTAGATGATTTTAAAGGATAGTTGCCGTCTACAGAGCAGGTGTTGAGAGCTTTGCATAGTTCAATTTGTAAGTGATGTTTTATCTCCTCTCCAGATACAATTTCTCCCCTCTAAACTGTATGAAAGCTGTATTCTTCTTGGGTTTATTCTGACAGTTTTACTCCTTGAAACATCTGGCTGAAAGAGGTGAAAAGGCAAAGAAGAGAAAGATTTTTTTGCCAGGAGAGGTTTTTGTGGAGGAATGTCACAGGTCGTTAGCACCATGTGTTGTCATTGTGATGGATAATTGCTAACTGCTTTACATGAAGATGACTGGCAGTTTAACGTGTGGCTGCTAAATCCCCAATTATTAATCGTGTAAGGTTACTGTACTAACAGAAGCATGTATGCCACACGCGGGTTTTTTTCTTCTTTTTCCTTGTCTTTGTCAATCTGCACTTGATCGTTGGTTAGCAATGGGGCAGGGAGCCCTTTCACATCCTGGGTAAATGAAAAACAAAGGCTGAAGACCTGGAGGAGTGTCAGGCTTTAAATGGTCCTCCTTAAAAGGAGCGTTGCATTTGCAGCTTAGGAACCTGGAGACTGAGAGAAGACCAGATAGGTCTGCTTTTACTGGCAAAGGTTTCAGGCAAGCGTGACAGCCCTTCCCCATGCCACCACCACAATGAAAGTGACTTGATTGTCTTGGAATTTTGCTGTTGCACATTTTCAGCGCCCAGAGCAAAGCATCTGAATGTGGCTGCTCTGTCTAACAGAGAGAGGTGAGTCTTGGCAATATTTGAGCACAGAGGTCACAAACTGCAGGTTGGCAAGAGCCGGACTTTTAGTAGAAAATAAAATCAGATTTTTGAGACAGAAAAATGGCTCTGAGATTTGCAGAATAATACAACAAGATTCAACTAACTCTTAAAGGTAGGGTTGGGTTTTGTCTGAGATTGTCTTCTGTTTTTTAAGATATACTGAAATAATTTATTAAATTAGGAAAACACATCTGATGGATTATTTTTACTGTAGTCTTTATCTGTATGAACCACTGTTTTGACTGTGGTATTGACTTGGTGACTCTGCAGGGTCTTAAATATTCTCTCATAAAAGAAATAATAATTTTAAAAGGCTTTGAGTATTATCTGTTTTAACCAAAGACTGTGGGTCTTTTGTCAGTATTTCACCCCTTGGTGTAATCTGGAGTTCTGATTAATGTTCTTTCGAATTTTCAGTCTTGTTTCCAGCAGCACAGCAGTCCAGATACCATGAGAAGCATTTAACACAGTGTAATACGCCTCGTGGAGAAAATTCAGATCAAAATTTTCACTTGTTCTTTTGCTTGGTTTAGGAGAGTATGGCATTAAATAGTAGGTCCTAGGACAGAATAATAGAAGATGAGAAAAAAGATCATGTCTAGTGCTGTCAGAAGCAAACCATAAAGAAATGGTTTTGTAAGTACTTTGAGGTCCCTAAAAATTTGGCAGAGTCCTTGGGAAGGGGAAAAGGCCTTTCTCCTCTGAACGCTATAAACTATTTTCCAAGCTGACTTTATTCTTGACTTGATTAAAGCCATTTGTTCCTCTGCCAAAATTGTCCTGTAGTGTTATTGGCTCAGTGATTCCTAAGGCTTACTAACATCCTCTGGACAGCAACTCAGAAAGAAGAGCTAAAGATCATGTTGAATTCCCCTGCAATTACATAGAGGTCTGTGTTCTGCTCATATATGGGGCAGGAGAATTTTTCAGGACTGTTTCACACCGAGAAAGCTGAAATCTGGTTCTGAAGAAGTGACCAAAGACAAAAAAGTGGAAACAAGCAGCTGGTCCTCATAAATATTTGGAAGTGTTGAACTATCTCATAATTGGGGACTTGGCCTTTGCAGACCTTTGTTTATAGCCTGCTTATTTTTAAAAACTGAAGCCTTGGAGATGAGACCCTCACTTCTCATGTGACAAGGGGTGTAATCCATTGGACATAGGACATCTGCAATTTTAAGTGCTTAAGCCAGAGCTAATACGATTTAATCAAATAGCACCAGTCCTAAACTGTTCTTTAGCTCAATTACACAGCGTGTTATTCCTTCAGTATCCAGTATCCATTTGAAATGGTTCATTAGCAGTCATACTGAAGAACAGTGTAGCATGTTTTGGGACCCAATGAGTTGAGTTATTAGAAGAACTTATATCAAAACTGGAGTTCAAAAGGGAGTTTGGCATATTATTATTCACTTAGGACACACACACCTGTATTGGTTTTTGGGTTTGTTTTTTTTTATTAAAGGTCTTAGAAGGGAGAAAAACTGGCAGAATTCACTTAATCAAAACTGTTTCTAGCAATGAAGTTGCATTTTTGACTGCTGCTGTGTTGACTGCCAGCTTCTAACTGCTAATCAAAATTGATCGCAAGGTCCTGCTGCAGACACAAAAAGTACTGTGAATTAGAGCTAGCTAACAAGATGGATTGAAACCAAGGAATGATCAGGTCTTCACGTGGCTCTAAATCTCGGTGCTATCAAAGTAAACTTACTGTTCTTTTGGAAAGGAATCCCTAACGTAACACATTTTTGCACTGCTTTATCAGGACTGCATGTCCAAGAGACCACTGCAGTGTGTACCACTACGAAGGCACTGAGGGCGTTCTACTAGAGATGGAGTCTGCTTACTGAGTGAAGGGACCTTGCAGACTGGATTTGGCACAAAGTACATCAACATTTAAATCTTCTTAAAAAATGCAATTAATTAGTTTCAGGTTCTCTCTTAATGGCCTCCTTATTTCACTCTGATAACAGTTAAAAAACCCTTGTCCCTGTAAAGATCTGGGATGCTTACTAGCTATGTCTTTACAATGCCTCAGCCATCAGTGGCATTAGAAAAAGAGATGTACGGTGAGCTCCTCAGTACGTTGTAATGAATTTTAGAATGGCTTCACAAAATGCATCGATTTACCCTATCATTAATGCTTTTATAATATGACTAAAGGTATTGAGTTCATGGGTTGCCCCAAGTGAAAACCATGTTTTCATTGGCCAAGAACACCTACATATAAATACCCCAGTGATGCAATATCTGGTAACCTGAAGAACAGACTATCTGAGTCAGGAGCATTCTTCAAAGACATAGAGAAGCACTTACTGCTTGCCACAGGGTAGGAGTTTTCTATTGGCCATCAACAAGTATTGCACAGTTTTCAAACTTTTTGTGATTAATTTAATTTTTTTTAAAAAATAATGCTGCAACTGGAATTCCAGTTGCTATTGTGAATAATTCTTCATTATACGGCACATCCTCAAATTAATTTGTATTTACACTTGAAAAGTTAATAAATTGCTATGCATTTTACTGCTGACATGAGCTGCATTTTTATCATTGCACTGTGTATTAGAATTCAAAGTTGTCACACAAAGTAAAACCAGAAAAGCAAAGCCTGCATGCATTTTAAAACCAAAGAGCATGGAATCTGTTCAGAAAGGTAGTCAGCCCATTTTTAAAATGAGCAGAGTTTGCAGCAGATTAAAGAGGGCAAACATGGCATGACAGAGGAGATGCATCACCAGGTGCTCATTAAAGACTTAACCCCTGGATATGCACATTCAAAACCAGACTGACAGCAGCACAGGCTAGGACTGTGCTGTGACTGTCAGACCTCAGGGGAGCTTGTCTTGCCATCCCAATACAAAGATTTACCTGCATAGTGCTGGCAAGTACCAATCCTCACGGCAGTACCTGCTCTGTTCTTGTATGGTCCCACAGGACTAAGTGTTCTGCAAGAAGCTTTTAAGCATAGATTTAAAAAAAAAAAATGAAACAATTCTGACTTTGCAGTCATCATTTCTAGCACCATTGAAAGCTATTCTGTCAAACCACAGCCAGGAGGGCTGATGATGGAAGTGTTCTTTTCCTACGAGTTTTGCATTGGAGCTCTTTTAGCAATTCAAACGTGTAAGAGCACAACCCATCTGTCATTGATGTGTTTCTGTTCTAAAGATCATAACTAAAGAAACAGTACAGCTTGCACTCCCCAAATTGTGTAGCTATTATGAAGGACAGAAGGATATCCCATCTTCTGTGACCTGACCTGTATCAACAGAGCAGCCAGATTTGCAGTGGATATAAAATACTGATGCTCTCCTGCATCCAAGAAGTTGTGGGTACTGTAATAATTTATGCCATCTATAGAGGTGAGCTGTTGTCCCTGCTATTGACTTGAGTTTTTTTCTTTATTCTGCAGTAGAAAGAGGATACAAAGTGCTTATAACTCCCTGCTATACTGTCATTCTTCTACCAGAAGTCTGCAGCCCAGCACCACATCACTGAAAATGGCCAATAACTGATGTTCAGAAGAATGAAATAGGAGACAGGGAGAATGTAGAATGATCCTTTCATTATGTGTCTCCCCCTAATTTCAAAAGTTAAGATCTTCCCAAGCCAGAGGCTATACACATCAACCCAGCCATTACTTTTAATAACTACTGTGGGCCATATGTACCTAATCCATTTGTCACAACATCTTGTAATAAATAGCACAACTGTGAGTCAGTGTCTTGCTTTTCATTCCATAGGATGCCCTGTAGTTCTTTTTTTGGTGAAAAACTGTGAATAACTGATGCCAGCTCTTTTTTAACACCCTTCTTAGTCTGACCTCTGTCATCCTCTTTTAAAATACATTTCAGAATGGGTTGAGTGTCATGCTTTTTCTGTATCACTAGCACAGAACTTGGTAAAAGCACAAGCAGATGCTCTGTGTCATACATTGGATTGGGTGATAGCACGGTGAGAACCGATTGGGTTGTTGAACTGTTCAGCAGCGTAAAACGTACATTACTGGTTTTAACACTGGTTTTGGATCTCGGCCAGACTGTTTCTCCTCTGTTATGTGTATGCACAAAGTTTGCAATTTGTGATCAAAAAGCACAGGGCATTTGAGAAAGAATCTGAGACCTTCTTTCATTCTGCTAGAGTGAACTCCCTGTCTTGCCTGCCCTGCCAGGTGGAGGCCATGGGGCTACCCATAGGTTATAGTTGTGTGATCAGACTGGGACACACCTCCCTGTTGCTGACTTGCTCACACAACTCTGGTTTGGTTGAATTAATTGCGAGAGACCTAAATGCAAACATTTTCTCCTTCCTAGTTTCTACGAAGACAGAGACTGCCTAAGTTGAAATGCAGCTGTTAAGCAATTCCATGATGCACCCAGAGGAACTAGGGTTGGCTGTCACCTTCAGGTGACGTCAGAAGCAACAGCCGGTAAATATACCTCCATCTCCCAGATCAGTCTGTTTTAGGATGAGGCACTTATTTGTAAATCCACACTGAGGACTCTGTAGCGGCTGCTCTGTTGCTGGACAAGGTATTCTGTGGACTTAATTTCCTATTGTAACCAAGCCGGCATTTCTTGGAAGAAGAAATGTCACCTTTAAAAGTACCATATGCTTGCTCGAGTGAATGTTCTGTGAATAATATCCAGCAAATTTAGGTTCATACAAATATTTTGTCCTCAGGTCTGCATCTGACAACGTTTGTACTGCAGAAGTCTCAGATTTTTCACTGTGAAGAATGTGTGTCATGAATGTAGCCACCTCTCTTCTTTAAAAATAAACCTTCATAGATCAACTGTGAACTGTGAATATGCGCCCATACCTGAGCCCTAAGTAGCAGTGGTAATGATTTGTCTTTCTATACAGGGATTGGTCCATGCTTTGTGGGTTTCTTTTGGTGATCTGTTGTTACTGCAGCATAGCTGAGCACCTGCATTAGCCAGACGTGCCTGTGCATCCTGGTTGGTTATCTGGAACTGAAGAAGATAAGGACTGAGGTATTTGCCTGTCTGTAATGCTGAACTAAAAGCAAACAAACCACCCCCCTCCCCATTTATGCTGGAATTTAAGGAACATTCCCAACCTTTGAGGAAATCACAGAACATTAGGGATTGGAAAGGACCTCGAAAGATCATCCAGTCCAATCCCCCTGCCACAGCAGGATCACCTAGACCAGGGGTCCTTAGACCGCGGGCCGGATACGGCCCCCCAGGGTCTCCAATGCGGCCCGCTGGTATTTACACACACACCCCCAGGGGGTTGGGGGGCAGCCGCAGATGACTTCCTGCCGACTGCACGGCTGGGCTGAGGTGGGGCTCCCCCATCTCTCCCTCCAGCTCCCAGGCAGGACAAGCCAGGCAGCACAAACTATAGCCTAGCCCCCGATACTGTCTGAAGGGCAGTGAACCGGCCCCCTGTTTAAAAAGTTTGAGGACCCCTGACCTAGACCAAGTTGCACAGGAACATACCCAGAATCCAAGAACTTATTTCAGTGCCTAAAACCAACTACAGATCCCCACCATCAGCAAACAAAATCCAACTTTTTCATGCAAATTTAGCACAATGTCTTTCTAGATTGTGTTGTTTTTATACTGAACTCATCTTTACTGCCTCATTCTATTCTTTTTTAGGCTGCCCTCACCTTCTTCTACCACCTTGCTTCTCTAATGTCATTGCAGAATTTATTTTCAGGGGCCTTCTAACTAACAAAAATAATTCTGTTGTTTGTAGAACTCTGGAGTAAAGGTGTGACCAGCAAAGTGCTGTTGTGTTCATTACACCGCATGTCCAGTTTTTAGGAGTTTATTTTGTATTTCAGGAAAGCCAAGCAGACCTTTCTAATGGCTTTATCTTGCTGGCAGTGGAGGGTCTAGCATCATTCCTTGGGCAAGCACAACTGTCAGAAACAAATATGGAGGTGGAGAAAATCATGTTTTAGTGTCCTAACTTTAGTTACAGAAATGGGTGCTAAGGGAAGGGCAACGTTAACCTTTGCACTGGAACAGAGGGAGTTCAACGTAAGGAACTGAACTGCACTGTCCATTCCGGAAAGCAGGAAGGGACAGAACATGGGGATTCACCAAGTGCTACCGGCCTGGGTTCTTTGCATGAATAACTGAGCTTTAATGAAGAGATTCTAATCAGGATTCAGGAAAGATTTTTCTGCTTTTGCAGCTTATTACAGTAAAATCTGTCTAATCTTTTGACGCAGCCCCAGAGCACACACAGGTCAGTGCCACAGTGTGTTAGCAGCTCAGTGTTTGCCAAAACCCATGGAAAGTCTCAGTGAGCCTCAAGTGCTGGCACTGTGTGTGGCAAGGGGTGCTGCCCAGCGGCCAGGAGGAGGACATGAAACAGCCTGATCTAGGGTGGAGTGTCCCTGCCCATGGCAGGGGAGTTGGAACTGCATGATCCTGTGGTCCCTTCTAACCTTAACTGACAGTATGACTTGGTCTGGGTGATCCTGCTGTGGCAGGGGGATTGGACTAGATGATCTTTCTCTTTCCCTTCCAATCCCTAATGATTCTATGATTCTATGTGTTCAAACCAAAGAAATCAGTATTTTCATTGCAAAGGCTGAAACACCATTTGGCAAGGTGGTTCATTCTGTTCAGGATGATTCCAGGTGAAGGAGGTGCTGGCCTGGGTGGCCTCTCACGCCATGGGGGGATGCTCAGGTGAGACAGACACTGGATGGTACAGTCTGGTACTGTAGGCCTGGGTGGCCTCTCATGCTGTGGGGGGACGCTCAGGTGAGACAGACACTGGATGGTACCGTCTGGTACTGTAGGCTCAGGAAAGTGAAACAAGTATTTTGAAAATGGTCATAGCTGTGCTTTGGAAAGGTCCACTTTGAATTACTCTGTTGGAGGTTTCGTTTAAAATGCTCCGAATGTCCAAGCCATGCGTTTCCCTCACAGTCCGAGGGCTGAGGCCTAGGAGGCCCCTTTGAACAAGAGTGACGTTTAAAGCTTCAGTGGCCTCCTGAGGGGCAGTGAGGGATTTGTGTTGTGTTCAGCCTGATCGGAAAAACGTCGGGACACTTTTCACCTCTGAGGAGCCTGCTTTATGTTTTGATTCTGGAGCCAGAGCTCCTTTCTTAAGTCTGAAGCAGTTGCAGAGACTCTTTTGCTAGTCACCAGGCCTGAGTGACGCAAGGCTGTTCTTTATAGCACAGCTTCAGCGGGTTTAGTAGAAAGGGACTATTATACCTATTGAAACATGAAACCATACTAATGGTAATATTATACCTTCAGTCCGAAGGGTTCTGAAGCACGTTCTTAACTTGGTCTGAGCACAAGGCAAACCAATGGGCGTGTAGGGTTTTTTTCCTTCTGAAATGCATTAAGGAGTGTGGCCCAAAATTCAGTCTGAGGTCAAAAACCACAGCTTCACTGTGTCTCAACGAATTGCTCTATTGTACAACGGCAGAGAGCTTGTTCCAAACACGTAGAAAAATGTTGCCTGCTTGAAAAACAAAGCTCCTATTTAGTTAATTTGTGCGAGGCCTGAGGACTTAATGAAAATTGGAGTTTTAATGTGGTTATTGCACTCACAAAGGCCAGGAGGTGTCAAACAAACCTGGCAACTTGAAGCACCAAGGAGAGAGATAAAATACAGGTTTAAGATTTGTTTTGGCTTTGTGAGCATGAGAATCAAAAGACTGTTGAAGTGGCAAGCACCGTGGTGCTCCTGATTTCTGGTTTGAAATGTACACTCTGGTTCCTTCAAGCATTTAGTGGAGAGAATTGAAATCTAAAGAGAGAGGTGCAAAAGTAAACCATCAGAAGCCTTTCAGAGTATCTCCAGAAATTTCCGAGCACCCATGTGGCTCGCATCGTGACGCACCCAAATGTGTCACACACTAATGAACCTCTTCCTCCTAAGGAATCTTGGGCCTCACAATGAGGAGGAGTTGAAGATAAGGATTGGATTTATCCTAGGTCATTTTAAGCATTTAACCTAGGAGGACGGCAGGCCTCTCACCGCACGTGGCTCTGTCTGAAGGAAAAGAGGTCCCAAGAGCAAAGAGCTCTTTTCTTTTTCCTCTTTCTTCTAAAATGTGAGTTCCTGTCTGAGTCCACTAAGTTAAAAAGCCTGACCGAAGTGGCTGTAACATGGCAGGGAGTGAATATCACGTTTCTTGAATGAAGCAAGGTGTGTTTCCTTTTTTATTCATACATGAGGGAAAACGTGGCTCAAGATCTTCAGTGGAGTTGTTGGATTCAATGCTGAGCAGATGCAGTTAAGCTGTGGGGAAATTGGCTGTAATTATATACAACGCGATGGGTGAAACTGTCCCCTCTCATACCCATGGTTTAGTATCATGGTAACTTGCTGGCCTCTGGGACAGCTACTCCTCATTTACACAACATATTTATTTCAGCTCATTTCTACTTCAATGGTGTGCTCCTTCGAGTAGCACATTATCAGATCCCTTCAGATGTTCCTCCAAGAGAAGTGTCATCTAGGGAGACTGTGTTTTTTAGGAGCAGCTTTGATTTTATCTTGAAGTGGAAGACAGCAGATGCTTCTTTGGATGCTGGTTCTAAATCAGTTTTTACGATTCTATTTCTGGCATCATTACTACAGATTTCCAGTCTTGCTTTTCACCATCCACGACAGTTTCTCTGTTCTACAATAAATTCAAATCACATTCTTTATATCCAGCCTTCCAATCAGAATTGCTCAGGATTAAAACTTCACAAAGAAAGCAGATTAGCACTGGGATTTAAACAAAGGAGAGGGAAAAAAGTCCACCAAAATGAAGGAGATTCCCAGATCTGTTTAATGATTTATTTTTCCTCCCTGTATGCATGCAGCTCTGACAGGTCGGAAGATGTATCTCAGGTAGTTCATGCTCCTGAATGTGGAAAAAATTTGACCTAAAGGAGGCTCTATGGCCTGAGACATCTGTTTTATGGAAAGGCCAGGAGAAGAAGCTGAACTGTAAGCATATATGTTAGTTTGCCATCTGGAGAAAGGTACTTTCCCCACATCAAACTCGTGTGCTTTCTCTTCATGCTTTCCTTGTTTCTACTGCACGTTGAGCTTGGCTGAGCTGCTGCTTCATTAGTCGGGAAATCAGGTTCTGATAAATGGGTATGGTGCCAAGTTCCTAACAGGGGCAACTCAGACTGCACCACTGAGCTTTGCTGCAGGTGAAGGTGAGCTGGCAGACTGCAGGAAGTCTTATGTGCTGTACAACCCCTAGCAACACAAACATTGAGTGGGGCACAAGGTATTTCAGACCATTCATTGGAAAGAATGCCAAGTAGAATTAGAAGCACCTAAAGGATGATTCTTCCATGGGTTTCATATTGTGCTGTGTCTATTAACAAGAGGAAATTGATAAAAAATCCTCCTCTTGTTAATGTACTGATGAAATCTGGCTCAGTACAAGGTTCTCAGTTACTCAGCGTGTGTGTGTGTATCAGTGTGGCATCTGTCACGGAGCTTCCATGTCACAGAAGGGTACGAGAACATCAGCACCATCGTAACAGTGTAAGAGGAGAAGTGAAGAGTACATATTTTTATAGTGTACCTCCACCACCCCAGCTTCCTCCTCCCTTCCCCAAGATGAGACTCTTGCTGCCAGAGTGATGTTTTGTTTGGACCTTATCGCATAAAATGAATGTTTTTCCAAAACCTTTCTTACATGAAGACAATGAGGTAACTCTAATCTCTAGCCTGTACCCTGGGTTTACAGAAGGGTAAAGAGGACTCATTTTGGCTTAGATGGCATTTATGGTCTGCAAGCAACTCACAGATAGGAGAAGGCAGCCCGCTGTTCTCTGTAGGCTGTGCAATCTGAAACAATTTTATCAGAACCACTAGATAGAAATCTTAATAAGCTGGAGTTAAACAACTGGCTGGTTTTACCTTGGAGGCAGAAAAAATAGAAGAAATAGTACATTTAAAATTCACCATATGCACAGTAACTTGCAGTTAGTAATTAAATTCTCACAACATCCTTCCACAGTGCCAGGCAGAGCATATTGGCTTAGGTTGGCCTGGTTGTCGAGTGTGAACCAAAATGATTTCTAACAGCAATCAAATACAATTTGAAACGTGCTCATAAAAATGCTAGCTCAGAGGCTCAAAGCAATAATGATTCATGTATTAGCAAATGAACCTGTCCTCAGCAAGCGAGCCCCTGAAATGCAATAAGGGATCAGTCCAAGAGTAGGAAGAAGTGTATTTATAAAGATGCTGAGAAGTAATATTTTGTGATGGGAGTTTGGGGTGGCATCTATTCAGCATCTGTGGAGTAGCTAGGGATCGAGCTGTTGGACTGGACATCGGAAGCCAGGCTCTCTCAAGCATGCCTTTATCAAATGTATATCCACAGAGATTTAGTTAATGTAACGACCAGAAGTCCCTCTGTCCTTTAGTGTTACCCAAATCAGGCTCTGTATTCTGTGTAGAGCCAGACTGGGATGCAGAGAAGGTGAGAAAATCTCTCCTGCAGCTTCTGCGCTGTGAGGATGCTTGCAGCTGAAAAGGCAGGAAAAGGAAAGGCCTGGATGTGAAACCTAGGAGTTTTCAGATGAAAAGTTAAGATCCCTTCTACTACAACTTCTGATGTGTCCAAAAAATACTCTGAAAGGGTTGTGAATTTTAAAAAAGAAAAAAATAAAAGAGGAAAGAAGGAGCAACGTTGAGACAGAATCAGTAAGGACTCCAGTATTTTATGGGAGTGGAAAAACTCTACATAAATAACTGTACAGAACCCCCAGTGTGAATCAGAGATGATGGTCCATTTTATCCTACTGGTTTTAATTTTCTGCCAGGGGCCACTCAGCTAACTGGCATTTAGTGAGCTAAAGGATGAAGGGGATGATGACACAGCTCGCAGAGTCCAAAGTGAGCTGTGACCTTTCCAAGCATGACAGATGAAATCTTCTGCTC
The DNA here is from genome assembly GCA_013400115.1 of Rhinopomastus cyanomelas. Classification (NCBI taxonomy): domain Eukaryota; kingdom Metazoa; phylum Chordata; class Aves; order Bucerotiformes; family Rhinopomastidae; genus Rhinopomastus; species Rhinopomastus cyanomelas. The sequence goes on from VXBP01000410.1 coordinate 30,337, forward strand.
TTGCTTATGATGAGCAACTGGATGTGGGCACCACAGGCAGAAACCACAGCCCTGCAGCTGCCAGCATCTGCCAAATGGACACTGCATTAAACTCAGTTGCTGCAGGCGAGGCTGGAAGACTGCTCTTAAGGTTAGGAGGGGCCATTGCCTGAACCCCACTGGGGGAAAGGAGCACTCAGAACCAGTCCTCAGCAAGAAGCTGCCAAGGGCTTTCTCTTCATGATGGAGCACTTTGTACACTAAACTCTCTTTTCTAGCATGAAGATGCTTCTATTTTCCTTTCTGAAGCCTGTAAGTACCTCTGCTTGTGACACTATTTCAGTTCCTAGTGTGTCATGTCCCCTTGGTTGCCTTGCAGGCGCATGCATGTTCTCACAGGTTGCTCTGGATGCAAAGCAACATTAGTCAAAGCTTCTGGAAAAAGGAAAGGAAAAAATAATGTCTTCCTTAAAAAAACCAAGCCCAAAATGTTCATGATGGCTTCAAATGACAAAAGAGCAGCCTGATATTGGCACAGCCTGGAATTTTTACGTGAGATGCTGCTGCAAGATCTGAAGCAGATATCTAATCAGGAGCAGGGGCAGCCATCAGAGCAGCCTGTCATGCCTAGAAAACCGCAAATTACGTGCTAATTATCCACCTACACTGCCAGAGAATAAATAACTAATGACTTCAGCTTACTGTGCTAAAGATAATTCCCATTGTAACAAGTTTGCAGGATGTGGGTTTTATTGCTGTATGCTGGATGTGCAATAATTAGGTATTTGCCCAGGAGTGACTGGGTGGGCTTTGAGTCCTGCAGACTCCAGATAAGCAGAGTTAAATCTTGAGGTGGTCACTTCAGATGGGGTGGCTCTTGGTCATTGGCTATCTCCCGAAAGAACTGGATAATGATGTGTGGCGAGATACCTGCTCTTGTCTGCTCCATTTTCCTGATGTGCAGTACTGTGTTTAATCACAGGAAAGGAAAACACTTCTAGGGAAACAGGCTTTGTCCTCACTTTGTCCTTGCAATTGAAGGAGAATGCTGACAAGAAGATCCCTTTTGAGTCAAGGCATTAGCAGTATTGTGTAGAGCTGCAAATTTCTGGAGCAGTGATCAAACTAGATGATGCTAATGTGTGTGGTGAAAAATAATGCCAGAAAATATTTTAAAATGGATTGATTTGTCCCTCAGAGCATTTTAGAGCAATGAACCATAAAAAAAACACAACAGACTTTTTGGCTCCAAAGGGCATTCTTTTCAGAGCAGAGTGTCTCACAGAATCACAGAACATTAGGGATTGGAAGGGACCTCGAAAGATCGTTTAATCCAATCTCCCCACCACGGCAGGATCATCTAGATCCAGTCACGCAGGAACAAGGCCAGGTGGGTTTTAAATCTCTCCAGAGAAGGAGACCCCACAACCTCCCTGGGCAGCCCCTTCCAGTGCTCTGTCACCCTCTCTGTGAAGAAGTTCCTTCTCATATTTATGTGGAACCTCCTGTGTTCCAGCTGACACCCATTGGCCCTTGTCCTATCATTGGATGCCCCTGAGCAGAGCCTGGCTCCATCCTCCTGACACCCACCCTTCACATATTTATAAACATTAATGAGGTACCCCCTCAGTCTCCTTTTCTCCAAGTTAAAGAGACCCAGCTCCCTCAGCCTTTCCTCATAAGAGAGCTGTTCCACTCCCTTCATCATCCTCGTGGCTTTGTGTTTGACTCCTTGTCCTTCAAGTATGGTTAGTTTTTGCTACTGATGATACCAGCATCTCACATAATCTGAGTTATACTTTGCAAAGTATACCAGGAGATGGTGTTTCCTTGTTGAAGCTAGCTGGCCCTCATTGATATTGCTATTGCAATTTTAAATAGCAGTTCTATTTTCCATAAAATACTTCCTTCGATGGTAAAAATTCTGTAAAAAAATTTTTTTAAACTTGTAAGATTACAATTTCTAATTGCTTCTATCCAATCAAGTCAGTGCTTACACCTAGAAAGTGGTGAATTTGTCTGCGCAGTGGCTTTCCCCATGGGCACAATGAAGAGGGAAGAAGACAGCCTGGTTATTTTTGCTGCATTCATACACTATGCTACCCTCCCCAATCCCTTATCTAACCCCTAAGCAGACGTCATTAGCTGTCACCTTCCACCAGCTGAAGACAAAGGTTATAAATCCCAGAATGAGGGTATGCGCCCATGTGAAATTAACTCTGACCCTTCGTAGTCTGAGTGCTAAGCCTTGTCCTTGGAATCCTGAGGGAAGGGAACAGCAGCTATCCCTTGCTCCTGAGGACCAAAACAATTCTTAGTACTGGTTCAGGAATCTCTCTTGGAGAGTTTGTGATGGTGGTAGAGTTTCATAACCAACTGTAATTGCACACTTGCCCTGAGCTTGGGAGCTCTTTGTTTTTTAATAATGCCTTCCTATTCAGAAATACACTTGGGGTACCTTATTGCTGCAGAATGTTGATTTGCCTGTGTTAGTAATCATTGTCTTCTTCTGAGACTGAAAACTAAACTTAAGTCAGGATTAACAAGTCAAAAGGTCAGTTTTAATTAAATAACAGAGATGTCTCAGGTGAGATGAGTTTAGTCTCTCATTGCCTCTGTAGCCTTAAATGAAGACTTGTTTATGAGGAATTTGAGAAGGGGTGGGTATGGGCAGTTATGTTGCTCCAGCTTTGAGTGGATGCAGAGATTTTTTTCTTTCTTAATGTTTTCATTTATAAGAATTGCTCTAAGTTTAGCATGTCATTAAAAACAGATTTGGATCAGAGCTGTTTAAAACTGAAAAGCTTTCCGCTTCAAAAAAAAGTTGATGCTGAAGCTGAACGTGAAGCTCGTGTCAAAATGTAGCACTTGGTCTGGGAAGGGAAAAAAACAAAGGCCTAACATCAGCAACGTCAGTCTTTCAGAATTATGGGGAAAAATTCAGATTGGAATGTCCAAAGAAAATTACACACATCTATAAAATACCTTTGTATCCTTGAATCTGCTTTTTTCCCCTTGCCTAGTAGGAGCATGCCATGGCAAAATTTCACTTGTTTGTGGGGTATGTAGAGCTATTTTCCTTGAACAAAGTTATCTTGGCAGTGCTTCTGAAATAAGCACCTAGTTGTGAATACACTTGCTTTATATTTGGCTTGGAAACTTCAATGATTGAAGAGTTTGACATGTGAAGAAGTTCTCACCTACACATTTTGAAAAATATTTTCCACAGGACTTGAAGCACCCATCTCTTTAAAGTCTCTAAGCACGTGCTGTGCTGCCCTATGCCTCTTGTGACATTAAAGCCCAGCGGAACTGTCCATATTGGTGATGTTAGTACCACAGGTGCCTTCACTAATGGTGGCTTTTGGCTTCTATTGGAGAAGTCCCTTTACATGAGTCAGCATCCTACTGATGATGGCCTGCATTTAAAGATGGCTAAAACATGTGCCGCTGCATTCTCATTTGTAGCAGAGCAAAGTGGCCAAAGCTGCTGCTAGGAGGAGATTGCAAAGGAGAGAAGATGGAGCATTCATTTTGCATACGGGGAAGATAATCAAAGAATAAACCAAAGAGATCTTAAGTACATTGGGTTTTCCCCATTTGTTGAGCAAGATGCAGTTGCTGCCTTGGTTTCAGCAGTTCTTAGGCCTCCAACAAAGCAGACGGATAAGTTGTGAGATGTGACACTTGAAGGCATAAACCTCAATCACATTGTGTTGTGACTGCTGTGCTTAAATGAGTAGAATCCATTTAGTTTCTTGCCTAGAGACTGAGCAGAAGATGCCTCAGTTTGTCCAGAGGTAAAATATCTCCACAAAGGCAAAATGCATGAGCAGGAGGGCCTGCATCACGCTATGCAGGTGTTCCTCAGCTCGAAAGCACAGCTTTGGTGGATTGACCCATCACTGAATCTGCAGCCTTATCTGCAATGGTTGTCCTGTAGGATAATCTGTGCAGTCAAAGATTTTGCTGGATGAGCTGTACAGAGATGAGTATGTGATTCATGTTAACAGCTTTTATCCCCTTCATGCTGATGTTGACTCTCAGCATCAAGCTATGGTGTTTCTCCACACTGACTTCAGTGCAAGAGCCGCTCATCGAAACAACGTTTTGGTCCAATTAAAATAGAGACTGAGGTCTGTCCCTCATTATCTTTCTTAGAGCTCTCCAAATAAGAAGCCCTATTTATGAGATTCTATACTGGCCACTAAGAGTTAGATGACATCATTTGTGTCTTGTGTGTAGATGTGGTTTGCTTCTCCTTAGGCTCAGAGGCAAAAGGCTGAAATCAGTCAGAACTGCTGGGCGGAGAGACTATCAGTCTGGCCCAGCTGGCTGCACTGGTGTTCGAGGCTTTTCTCTGCATCACCTGTCTTTATCCTAAGCGTTTGAAGTGAGAGTTTCCTTATACACCGCCTTACTTACACAACGAGTAGCAGCTTTTCCATTCTAGGAGTTTTGTGTTTGTTCTGCTCAGGTACAAGGGCTGCTGGCAATAAGGGGAAGTATGAAAAGAACTGTGAAATTAATTACATTGACACTTCAAGAAAATGCCTACACTGCTGCAATCCTCAAAGCAGCAGCATGCAGCAAAGTTATGATATTTTGCCAAATGTTATTCTTCACGAGTAAAAGAAACCTCAAGGTTCTGCTAAACCCTGAAGCAGAAGACCCTGGGGTCTGGATTGATAATGATCTTGAGGCAAAAGAGAATATTTGTTGAACTGCAGGCAATGTGGACATATTTCTTGTGTTCTGTGGCCAATAATGAACTGCTCCTGGATGTCATTTTTATTAGTGAATTATCACTGAGACTTGAATTCAAAATCCAACATGTTTGTTTGACTTCTTTTGAAAAGTGTAGAGTGTGCTATGAAGCCCTCGTGAATCAATTCCAGCTCTTTAAGGATCCCAGGCATTATTAATTAAATATGAAGGCTATTTACCTTTCATAGCCTCTGCTGAGGTGTTTTCATCTCCTTCCTCACATCTTCCTTCCCCCTGTTTGTAATTTGGAGCAATTAGCTGAAGCTGGTGAATTGTGTTACCACCACACAATATATTTACCTGGGTTTGAGGAAGAAGAGAAGTGGGGAAAGAATGAGAAATAGAAGGTAAGCACATTCCCATATCTAAGGAACACAGACAATCCCTGATTTGCAGGCTGTGGTTTAGATAGGTTTGGCTTTTTTCTTTTTCTAACACCAACATTGAATGTTGTTTTTCTACATAAACAGTCTTCACAGTGAAATGGTGCTCTGCTCTTGCTTAGAGGTAAGCAGTATCTGCTGGACAAAACTCGCTGCTTTGCAGAGGAGTCAGAACTAGAGTTCAGACCTCAAAAGCAGGGTAGAAGAAGCAGATGGGTTTTAACACTGACCTTATGTGCAGGGGTGAATTTTATCCGTGCTTTGTGTATTTGGAGACCTGGCTTTGTGCTATAAAGTAGGGAGAAAAATGTCCCACATGGGAAAACATTATTGATTGCTTCCTCTGCCCTTCAGTGATAAATATTGCATGACTATCTGCTCATCCTTTGAAATAAAGGAGCAATCCAATACCCAGTCTGGTTTTCTACACAGTGTGCCAGTGTGACAAGCTCCTTCCTATTCTTCATAAAAAACAAAATCTAGAGGCATTTCTTCTGAATGCAGGACAAATAAGAGAGAAATGTAATGCCTTCCCCAGGAAACCTCTTGTGTTTGGCTGCTGTATATATTATTATTTTCTTTTCATTTGATAGCAAAAAGCATTGCAAAACCATGTAGGTGTAGGGCATAATTTTATACTTAAATGTGTTCTCATTGTTTGGATCCCCAGGTCAACTGCTGAAAAATGTAAGCTGTGAACACTCTGAAACGTTTACTTTGTCTGCTTGTGTGTTTGCAAGAAAAGCTGCAAAATCCTCACCTGCAGGCAGTGATCTCTTAGAGCTTTTCAGAAATATATTGACAGAACCAAAACAAAACTCATGCTTCCAAACCGCAGGTCTAAGCTGCAAGTGTTTTTCTTTGGAAAAATCTGAAGAATCTTGATCATCTCAATGGGCACAATCAATACAAGTGAAATTAGGGATCTTCTTTGTTCCCCAGAATATAGGCTGACTGCTTAATCTTAAACCAAATACTACTTTCGTCCACAACCCCCCTCTGTAATTGGGGAAGTCGGTATGAGCAGTCCAGATTTTGTACTTTAAAAACAGGCCAGAAGATGTCTTGGTGATTTCCACACTTTGAAGCTCAAAAGGTTGCAAATAAATAGGGCACTGACAAGTTTTTGTTGAAACCTTCCATCTCATGGTTTCACTCCTTACTCTGTTGTATTTGGTCTGCGATTGCACACTCATGAGCTCCTGTGGGCAAGGAACCTTTCTGACTTCTGGCTTGCCCAGCTCTGGTACCCAGCTGTGACCCTCAGACATCTTCTTTTTCATTCTTCCATCTCCTGAGTTGTGCTGCATGTTACTGTGCTGTTCAGGCTGGCTTCTTAATACCATCTGATTTGATTTCTACAAAATAAATGTCAGGCATGGTCTGTATGTCACTGTGGTCTAGCTCTTCTGCACGTGCTGGTTAGATCAGGTGAACCACACACTCTGACAACAGAGCTGGGGAGGAGCATGGTACCAGCACAGTGTTTCTGTTGTCTGCTTTTTCCCTGGGGGATGCACAAAGGAGCCTGACACGAACTTCAGAGAGCTGCAGTAGTGGGTGGGTAGCTGATACCATTTGTATTCTCACGTGGCAGATAGCTGCTCACCGACTGCTCTTCGCTGTGATCTTTTTGCACTAGTCCAGATGATGAGAGCTGATATATTTCTTGCAAATCAACCCAAAGAGAAAAGAGCCCAAAAAGTTTTTCATGTGTCAATCTTCCTTTAAGCAGCTCCTTATAGCAAAATTTTAAGAAAAAAGAAAGAAGGGACCTCAAAAGATCATCTAGTCCCATCCCCATGCCAGAGCAGGATCACATAGACCAAGCTGAACAGGAACATATCCAGGTGGGGTTTAAACATCCCCAGTGAGGGATAGTCCACAATCCTCTCTGGGCAACCCCTCCCAGTGGTCTGTCACCCTCTCTGTGAAGAAGTTCCTTTTGATATTGATGTGGAACCTCCTGTGTTTCAGCTTGCACCCATTGCCCTTTGTCCTACCATTAGGTGGCACTGAGAAGAGCCTGGCTCCATCCTCCTCACACCCACCCTTCATATATTTATAAACATTAATGAGATCACCTCTCAGTCTCCTTTTCTCCAAGCTAAAGAGACCCAGCTCCCTCAGCCTTCCTTCATAAGGGAGGTGTTGTACTCCCTTCATCATCTTCGTGGCTCTGCGCTGGACTCTCTCCAGCAGTTCTGTGTCCTTCTTGAACTGAGGGGCCCAGAACTGGACACAATATTCCAGTTGCAGTCTCACCAAGGCAGAGTAGAGGGAGAGGAGAACCTCTCCAAGCTCAAGAAGCTTCTTCCTAGTGACTAGTAACCTCTAAATGGGGTTACATTGTGCCAGATGAGATTCAGACTGGATAGTAAGAAAAATTTCTTTGTAGAAGGAGTGATGAGGTCTTGGAACAGGCTGCCCAGGGAGGGGGTGGAGGCACCATGCCTGGTGGGGTTCAACAAACAGGCAGGCACGGTATTTCAGGAGATGTTTAGTGGTTGGTGGTTGTAGGTTGAAGATCTTTTCCAAACTTGATGATTCTATAACACCAGATCCAGCCTGTGTTACCATAGAAAACTACTCTCTAGCCTTTGTCCTGCTGCTTTTTCCCAGTTTATCTAATCAGTAAAGGGAGGAAAGCACATTTACTTTGTAAACCAATTTCAAGCAGTTTTGGAATACAAATGTAAAAGCTAGAGAGGCTGCATAAAATGCTGTGTTGTGCAGTTGTGGAGGCTGGGGAAGACTTCAGCCGTGTGTTCATTATACACGTATTCTTTCATTTGGTGATTAGAATACAAATGTCCAGAGATAATAGCAAGGCAAAATATTTCAGCTGTGTTCAGTCCCAGTGTGTTATGTGATAAGGACAGGGACTCAGCGTTACCAGATTAATTTTTAACTGCAAAATATCATTTTTGGAAATGGTAATTGAAAGAGAGGACTGTAGTGCTAATTTTAGGTTAGCTGTATCTTTTTATCTTGTCAAGAGTCTTTAAGGAAAAAATACTCTGCTTTCATATTTATGCCATGGAAAAAGAAATACTTAATTTAGAAACTTCTAAATAACCTATAAATAAACTCAAACACTTTTTTTAGTCCCAGAACCGTTTAGCAGAGTAGAGCATTACTCCTTCTGGTTTTTCCAGCTCTGGTCTGTTCTTGGTTTTGTTTTGCAATTGTTCTAAAAACAAAGTGACAAGAGCTATTAAAGAACTTGTTGCTTATCTTAGTTAGTTTCAGTAGTTTTTCTTTCAAGGGCTGACATTCATTGTCCAACTCTAATTAATTCCTTTAAAACTATCAAACTGCTCAAGGTGCAACTGAATGAATTGAAGGGATTTTATTGTTTGGTTTATCTTGTTGTTTCTTTTTTTGGGAGCTTCAAAAGTTCTGTGCCATACTCAGTGCAGCAAATAATGGAATCAATCTGCCTCATAAAAGGCTCAAGAGTTTGTAGTCTTGCCAAAAGGTACAATTCGCTGCCAAATTTTCTTAAGGAGAAAAATTGGATTATTTCATTTAAATTAATGCACTTAATGCCTGTCATACAAACTCCTGCCAGATTTCAGCATAATCACATAATGTGCAAGATGTGTGTGACACAGAGGACCTGGATTGTTAAGAAGGAATTTGTCTACAGCTTCAGAGTCTTCAGAGTTTTTCTTATTACTCAAGCACGAATACATCTTCTTTTGAAAAGAGGTTCTCTAAGTTTTTAACAGCTTTGACATCAGTTTAAAATTAATAAAAGAAATGCAGAGAATGTTATCCCTTGAAAAGCTGCAGGATTTTTCCCCTCTAAAGAATTGTAGCAATGTAACAACATATCATCATGTTTAAACAAAATATGTGGAAGGGATTATATTCAGTTTTTCACTTTGTCAGTCATTCCCAAAATGCTTATTCCAAGACACAATTTTTTTTACCTAAGCTCTACTCCTGAGAGAAAAAGCAAGGACTATAAAGAGCCAGAAGCAGAGAAAAGCTCAGAGAAGCAAGTGAGGATTCCACATTCATGAGAGCAAAACATTAGACATGCCTTCACCATTTGCTGGTTAAGCTCCAATCTGCCTGTTCAGGAGCTGGTTACCTTTATTTACTACTTCCATCAATAAAGCATTTGCATTCACTCATTTGCTTGCTTAAATTGTTTTAAGCAAGTGTTTAGGAAAGACTAAAACCAAAAAATACGTGTGAATATTTCTCTGAGTCTTCAAACTTTGCTCCCTTGTACGATGGGGAGCCATTCCCAGTTCTCAAACCACTGTCATTTGCTTCTCAAATTGTGGCTTTCAGGCTGAATCACGGAATCACAGACCCTCCTTCTTGGTGAGTACAAGATTCAGCAGCTTTTTTCTCCTAGTGGGCTCCTCCACCATTTGCATCAGGAAATTGTCACCAATGCACTGGAGGAACTTCCTGGACTGTGGATGGTTGGCTGAGTATGACTTCCAGCAAATATCAGGGTAGTTAAAATCCCCCATGAGAACCAGAGCCTGTGGCTGTGAGGCTGCTATCAGCTGCCTGTAGAAGACCTCATCAACTTCCTCATCCTGGTCTGGTGGCCTGTAATAGACACCCACAACAGTGTCACACATGCCAGCCTGCTCCTTAATCCACACCCACAAACTCTCAGCAGACTCTTCATCCACCCCTGAACAGAACTCAGTACATTCCAGTTGCTCTTTCACATAAAGAGCAACTCCAGCACCCCGCCTTGCTGACCTATCCTTCCTGAAAAGGACATAGCTGTCCATGACTACACTCCAGTCATGCGAGCTGTCCCGCCATGTCTCTGCAATTGTCACTAGATCATAATCACCTGACTGGAAGCAGATTTCTAACTCCTCCTGCTCATTCCCCATGCTGCATGTATTGGTGTACAGGCATTTCAGGGAGCGAGCTGAGCGCTCCGATTTCACCCTAGGACTGTGGGAGGCTGCCTGGTTTTCATTAAGACCAGAGGTCTGTCCCACTGGTACGCACCTATCAACAATCCCACCCCACTTTGAATCTAGTTTAAAGCCCTCTTTAAACTAGAATTGAGCCCTGCTAATTCCTGCTCCAAACCCCTTTTTCAATTTTGAGATAAACCTCTCCCATGTGAGAGGCCTGGTGCCTTATAAAACTAGCCATTATCAAAGAACCCAAAGCCCTGCCTGTAGCACCAGTCTCACAGCCAGGCATTTATGGACTGAATCCTTCTATTGCAGCCCGTGTTCTCACCCCAAAATGGAAGTGATGATGAGAATATAATTTGTGCTCCAGACTCTTTTACCAAACGTCCTAAGGCCTTGAAGCCTTTCTTCATTCCCCTCAGGCTACGCAATACAGCTTCCTCCCCACCTGTCTGGAAGAGCAGCAGTGGGTATTCATCAGCTGATCTCACCAGGTTAGAGAGCATCCTAATGATATCCCTCATTCAAGCTCCAGGCAGACTGCAGACTTCACTATGATGAGGGTCAATTCTGCATACTGGGCCCTCAGTTCCCTTCAGAAGGGAGTCTCCAATAACTGGGATCCTTCACTTCTTTGTGGAGGAGGTTGTCCTATTAATGGAAGACCTCTTTGATTTATGTGACCATGCTAGGATCTCCAGAATAGGTTGCCTATCCTCTATATCCTTATTAAGCTGGCTGTCTTCCAGTAAGGGCTCATATCTATTTCTCAGTGGCAACTGGGGAGGTAAGGCAGGCTAGGGGAGTGCTTGCCTCTTGCCATGGCCCTGCACTTTGCTCCAATCATCCCTTCTACTTGGACTTCTATCCTCCATCTGAGAAGTGCAGGATACAAGGGACGCCTTGATTCTGGCTCTTATTTGTCCGTTGTCCAGAGCCTGGCGCTACCAGTCTACCTCTATTTCAGCCTCTTTAATGCTCCTAAACCTTTCTACTTCTGCTTGTAGCTTTTCAACTTCATCAATCCTTTCCCACAGTCACCACAGAAGCCCATTGGACCATGAGCTCACAAAGTTCCATAGCAGTACATCAGAAGCAATGTTCAGCTATTTCATTGGCTGTTGCACTTGTGGTTGTAAACAGCAAGAAACATTTATAGTTAATAATTGTACTTTATTGTAAGACTTGCAGTTACTGAGACAGACTGTTTCTCCAATGCTGCCAGTTCTGCTCCATCTAATGAGAATGCATTGCCATGGCAACCAATGGAATTAGTATTTTTTTTAAAGTAATTAAACTCTCTAAGTCAATTTTCCCCTACTTGTCAGATAAGGAAATAGAAAGTTGTTTGTTGCTTTCTGCTGAAGGAAGGCCAGGAGGACTGGGACTACATAGGAGATACCAACTCTGGGAATCTTTTTGTTGATGAATTATTCTTTTTCTAGTCTCAGTGATGCCTGATGAATACTTGCATCCCGGCTGGACTGGGAGAGTGTTTGCAGAACACAGGGTTAAATGCAAAGACTTTGCCTTGTGGCCGGGTGAATATACAGAAGACCAGGATGCTTGGATGCTATTGAGCATGTGAAAAACAGTATCATTGTCAGAACCCATAGTGGAATGAGACAGACCAACCTGGATGAAGTGCCTTGGTGCTGTCAGATCATTCACCTAATGTGCTGTATAACTTGAAGTCTGTTTTCAAGCACATAGTGTCCTAAGCACACAATGGAGGGGAGCGGGCCAAAGCTCGGCAAAACCTGCAAAACACATGGATCTGAAAAGTGCCAATTTCCCTTTTCTCTACTGTGATGCACAGATATTATTTCATAGAATCATAGAATCATTCAGGTTGAAAAAGGCCCCTGGGATCATAGAGTCCTACCGTCAACCCTACTCTATAAGTTCACATCTAAATCAGATCCCCCAATACTACATCTAAGCATCTCTTAAAGTCATTAAGGGATGGTGACTCAACCACCACCCTGGGCAGCCCATTCCAGTTCCTGACCACTCTCTCCATGAAGAATTTCTTCCTGATGTCTGACCTAAACCTACCCTGCTGGAGCTTGAAACCATTCCCTCTGGTTCTGTCGCTACCTACCTGTGAGAAGAGACCAGCACCAACATCTCCACAATGTCCTTTCAGATAGTTGTAGAGAGCAATGAAGTCTCCCCTTAGCCTACTCTTCCTCAAACTAAACATCCCCAACTCTCTCAATCTCTCCTCATCAGATTTATTCTCCAGGCCCTTCACCAGCTTCGTTGCCCTCCTCTGCACTTGCTCTGGCACCTCAATGTCTCCCTTTTACTGGGGTGCCCAAAACTGGACCCAGTACTCAAGGTGTGTCCTCATCAGTGCTGAGCACAGGGGGACTATTTTGCTGGTCAGACCATCCTCTGCTCAGAGCCAAATCTGGGGGCACCCAGCACATGACAAGAGAAGCCTTCTTTGATTTTGTTTGAGTTTCCTGAGTTCATGATTTTCTCCATCGCTGCAAACCACATCATAAAAACTTGAGCGGTCAGCTTTCAGATCCTAAGAAGTTTGTTTTAGCTACGCTCTGCTTGTGTCCTTTAGCAAAAAAGGAGAATAAGTCTCCAGCAGAAAAAGAAGGAGAAAGCTTCTTAAGTGTTTTCATTTTTAGCTGTGTAAAGGCTCAGCTTGAGCATCAGAGAAACAAGCAACAACTCAAGAAGCTGCAGAGGGATGAAGTGCTCATTTTTCATTGGTCCTGCTCTTTGCTATTCCATTGAATTAATATGAAAGAAGATATAAACTTTGTAGAATATTTGATATCCCCTTTTCTTTAGCACAACAGAAGCTCCATTGAAGTAATGTTATTTTAAGTTTGATGTCTGAAACTGGAAACATTTTTTCTTTCAGATTTGCCTGAATGACACATTTTAGTTTTCCATTGCAAAATGAAGTTGGAGACAAGGAGTCTTGGAAGGAATTTTCTTATTGTGATTTCTTACTACAACTCTGAATTACAAACCCTGCTTATCACAGACTCATTCAGGTTGGAAAAGACCCTTGGAATCATTGAGTACTTTTCCTTGAAGCACAATTTTTTCCTGCTACCTAACCAATAACTTTAACCTGGCCATATTTTTGTCTTCAGTGAATTTAAGCTAGGAAGCAAATCCTATTGTATTTGAGGGATTGAGGGAGGAGTAAAAATACCCCTCTGAATTCTTCATGCTTGACTTGAATTCCAGTGACACTGTATGTCTGAAGTCTGATCTGTGTGCCCCAGACTTTTGCCTGTTATTTTCTTTTCACATACACTGATACACAATACACGACAGGACTCTTTCCAGTATTTATTGTCTTTGGAGTGGCCTCTGTCCTGAGGGGCTCTCTGAGTGTCTCACTTGAATCCACTAGAAATGTGTGAAAGCATGATTAGGTCAATCTGCTCAGTGCAGGTGTCTTTTTAATGTGCTATCATGAATATGGAGCATTAGAGCCTACAAATCAGTCTTTGAGCATGTGTGGTTTGCCGATGAGTGATGAAGGTGGAAAGCAGCCTGCCATTGCCTTTTATTTTCTTTCCTCTCCCAAAAGCCTGGCTGGTTGATAAGAAAGCAAGAGAACATTTGTCATGTAGGCTTTTGTCTTCCAAAGTGAAGCAGCTCACCCCTACCTTTGGGGAGTCAGGGATAGGGGAAAGGCTCTGGAACAGTTAAATTACACTTGTGCTTGTAGCAAGATTGGAAGAAGGGATGTGGCACCATCAAAGCATCCTTCTATATCTCAGCTCTTAAAGTGCAGAAGGATATAAGAAGAAAGCAGTAATGATACGAGTCACAGATATAAAAAGATGCAAATAAGGAGTGAAATAAAGTGTAATTTGAAAGCAGCGAGGAAAATACTGACAAATCTATCACATCTGTGCTTGTGGTGTTAGGAAGGCAGAGAGAACTGTTACGAAGGCACCGAGTGTGAACTTTTATGCAAAGGCTACAGTAATGAATTCAGTCTTGCCCGAGAGCAATTTTTAAGATAAGTACAAAGGAGAGTTTGGAGTATTGATTTTTTTTTAAAATAAAAGGAAATAAATTGGAGTGAGTTGTTTAAAATGTGTTGCTGCCCAGAACAGTTCACATTAAATCACAGGTAAAGAGGGGCAGGCTCGAGGGGGAGTATATCAGGATTGAATTTTGGATCTTGGAATCACTGCTCAACAGGGTCATGCTGTCTTCCATTCAGTTCCCTTTCCCCTGCCTCCTTCGTTGTCGTAACCCCTGTGGATAGAGCTCCAATTAATAAAACTTACCTTTATGTCTGCATTATCATAATACAGAGGCTCAAGGGGCACACAATCCCTTCATGGCTGAGCAAATTTAAAACTCATGATTCTCCCGGGATGCTCGCTGAGAAACAGAGAAAGGGAATAAAAAAGCATTCTAACATTTCTGCTGAATGATGGCTGCTCTTTGCAAAGTGCTGTGAAGCTTGTTAGATTCTGACCGTTTATGGGAACCTTATTGCTATTAGATCCTGTGAAATGACTATAATTAAGAATCCTGGTCCTTTATACACAGAGCATTTGCACTGTGGGTTAAATCATTTCCTTGGAAGAGCCTGGGATAAATTAGAAATGTGATTGGTACAATAGGAGGAAATGACCAGAAATATTTAAATTGCTGATATCTTTTAATGGAAAATACTGTAAAAGCAGGTTTGAATGCAGAAACGCGCTCGTTCTTGTTTTGTCACTGGGACACAACTGCATCCTAATGACTACTGGTGTTAATAATTTTGCTTTTTCATTCTTGTCCTGTGCCTAGAAGGCTCAGACCAGTCATAGCTTGTGCTGTACAGAGCATTTGTAGAGAGGCAGCTGCCCCAAATAACTGTTGAAAGCTATAAGGGATGTAATGACACAGTCAGTTAAAAGAGATGGGGTGAGGGAGAAGTCAACAGCCCAGTAATGTAATTATGGCAGAGTTATAACGAGTAGTCAAAACACTCCAGCTTCTTAACCATTGCCAAGTGGTCTTCAGTGTGCCAAAAAGAACAACTGTAAGCCAAGATGTGAACAATTTGAGGATTTTTATGGGTACATCTACCACACATGCTCATTCAATGCAAGTTCTTGTCCATTAACCAGTTTTAATAATGCTTGGCAGAGCTGCAGTCTGCATTAACAACCACCTTGGAGTGGTTAAAGAGTCAAATAACAAGATGTGCACAGTAAATAATGAATTTTTACAGTTCAGCCTTCTGAATGTAGAATATAGTAACTTCAACTCACATTTCTCCTACAGCGAGCACAACCAAATAAAGTCTGGGGCCTGGGAGGAGACAAAAGGAGCAGAAGTTGCTTACTCATGATGCTGAGGAAATCTTGTGCCAGAAGAGAAACCTCTTGTCAAGTATCACTGAGTCCCTATTGGAGTACGGGAGGTTCACAACAGATAGCATGAAGTAGAAGACATTTCACTTTGATCTAAAACCTTGCACACAAACAAGGCATCACTTCCTCACTTGTAATGTCATGTTGAGGGAGAACCCTGCTACACATTTATGGTCCAATTTTCTTTTTGTTCTATATTTCATCCAGTTTTATATGAACTTATAAAAGTCCCATATAAGAGTGTGGGGGGATTCCTCTTGGTTTTAGAGCCTGACTTCATGAAGGATTTTTGTCTCGATCATTTTTTAAAAAGAACTTGTATGAGGTCTGCCTTCCCAATCTCCAAACATTAGAATCACAGAAACATGACATGGCCAGGATTGGAAGGGACTGGGACACCTTCACTAGATCAGGTTACTCTGGGCCCCATCCATCCTGGTCTTGAATACCCCATGTAGCCACAACTTCCTTGAGCAGCCTGTTCCAGTATTTCACCACCTGCACAGCAAAGAATTTGTTTATTGTGTCCAACCTCAATGTCCCCTCTTCAAGTCTGTAACCCTTTGCCCTTGTCCTCTCACTACGCACCTGTGTCAAAAGCCCTACCCAGCTTTCTTGTAGCCCCCTTCAGCTATAGGAAAGCTGCTAGAAAGTCACCTGGGAGCCTCCTCTTCTCCAGGCTGAACAACTCCAACTTGCTCAGCCTGTCCTCATAGGGAAGGTGCTCCAGCCCTCTGATCATTTGAGTTCTCTCCTCTGGATACCTTCCAGAAGCTCTAGGTCCTTCTTATGTTGAAGACTCCAGAACTAGACACAGTAGTCCAGGTGGGGTCTCACCAGTGCAGAGTGGGGGGGGAGAATCACTGCTTCTTTGGATGCAGCCCAGGACACAGTTGGCTTTCTGGGCTGCAAGTGCACACCGACGGCTCCTGTTAAATTTCTGATCCACCACCATGCCCAAGTCTTTCTCCTCAGGGCTGCCCTCAATCCTTTCTCCCCCAAGTCTGTATCTTTGCATGGGATTGCCTCAATCTAGGTGCAGATCCTTGCCCTTGCCCTTGCTCTTGCTCTTTTGAACTTCATGCAGTTTGCACAGCCCACTTCTTGAGCCTGGCAAGGTCCCTCTAGATGGCCTCTCTTCTTTCCAGTGGGTTAACTTCAAACTTTAGGAGAAAGGCAAGGTCATTCCTCAGTGGATTCATGGACATGTTTACTTTCAGCAATACCAGATAAATTCCTATGGGGACAAATTTAATTAAACAGACTCTTGTTAAATCATGTAGTTAGTAGCCAGTAGATAAATAAAATGAACTCAGATTTATTTGTTATTTATTCTCTGGCTTTAATCACTCAATAGTAATTCCATAATTGAATTAAAGTACTTAACAATTCTAATGCAAATTAACCAGCTTATAGTTCTTCAATGAGTAAATTATTGCAAATCAGGTACCAATAATATCAACATTATTCACTCACAGTTAATTTATCTTCATAATAATTGAGCTATTTTTTATGCATTCCAGAACTGGATGTCTTTTTATTTGTGAAGGTTGTAAATTAAAAAATTGCTTGGTTTCATAAAAATAAACTCTCCATTTTGTTGGGTTTTTTCCCCTTGTTTTAGTTTAAATATATACATAGAAGAAACAATAGAATCCAGGAAGGATATGGATCATAGCAGCAGGACAGCTTCCACTGCAGTTTTAATAAAATGCAAACAAGTGAACTGTAAACAACAAGAACATTGCTAAATATATGAGGAGGAAAATACGAGACCTTATCAGAGAGTACAATCTGTTATGAAGCCCTTTTAAATGGCTAGGAAGAATAGACAGACTCTCCTACAAAGACAAAGTGTCCTCAATAAGAAAGTGTTTTAATTAGAAAAACTTCTTACGATTTCACAGAACATTCTAGCAACCTTCTGTGCTGCTTCAAACAGATGGGGACTCTTTGCACTGCTAATGTACTAACCAGGAAGAATTTATTAGAGACACCGCAGCAGACAAGTTTACAGCTGCACACCGCAAGCACTGCCTCATGAATCTGGAGAGTCGTCGGGAAGGCAGGAGTTAATGTTAAACAGAAGGTCAACTTCTCTGCTAGTTGGAACAAAGTAATTGGACAAGCTGCAAGTACCAGGGATTTGGATCTGAAACAGGTGAAATGTAGCTTCTCCTAATTGATGTCTAATTAACTGCAATTAGCATTCAGTAAACAGGTGCCCTTAGCCATAAAGAAAGAGCTGCACTCTTAGTGCTCTGTGGTTTCCAGGCCTGTTAAGAGCTTGGAGAAACCTTCTGAAACCATAGACCAAGATAATTTGCTTCAGTTCTGTTACACCGAAGAGTTTTCTTAGCTCTGTCTCACAGAAATGTTATAAGGTAAGAGAAAGCACTCCTTACAATGAAAAAAGTTGGAGGTTGCTGGTTGCTTTTGAGGGAAGTTTGTCAGCTGCTCAGAGAGGTGAGTTACTGTTCTAACATGGGGAAAGTTGGGCTGTTAAAGGAGTTCATAAGGGCTATATAGCCTTACTTTTTTTCTTTACAGTTTTGTGCTTTGCTTGTTTTGCTTTCTGTTGGTTTGCTGTTGCAATTTGTGGTGGTGCTCCATGATGTAATTGTGCTCCAAATATTAATCTTCTGTGTTTGGCTGTGAGATGTGTGTCTGTGTGCCTGTTGTGGGAGGAGGAAACACATTTGTTCTCAGAGGATCACAAAGTCTTATCATAAAGAAAATCTATTTTGTTAGAAGGCTAAAGATTATTTCACGTGGTGATAGCAAAGTACAGATGCTCTTACTGCTTTCTTTGAATCAAAGTAATGGGTGATTTCTGATGTGAATTCAAAGCTTCAAGTCAAAGTGAAAATAGCAGAGCAGGACACGGTATTTGTGTGCAGTAGTTTGCTGTAAAACTATGCCTGGTTATAAGGTAATCTTTGATGCGTGAACATTGTACGTGCTCGTTGTCGTGTGGAGCCTTTCAAAAAAAATAATACGAAGCTTTGTAGATTCCAGTATCTGTTGTCTGTGTGGTCTCTTATTTTCACTGCCTTGCAGGCTTCAGAGAAGCTTGCCTGCAGGTTGGTGTAACTAAGAGGCGTCAGATCTGAATTTCTAAAGGAATTAAGCTAGAAATTGCTTTCACTGTTTCTGAAATAATAGTTGGTTGAATTTCTTTGTTAGGAGACAAGAGGTTAACATCTTCCTTCCTTTATGCTTTTATAACTACACATTGTAGTTTCCTGCTAAATGGTTTGGTCATAATAATTTGAGAGTCTAGAGCGCAAACTTGTCAGTCTGTCAGTGGGCTGACTGCTGGAGGTGGACCACTGATGCGAAATCGGAGGGTGCCTTTGTGTTCCCTTACTGTGATGACTCAGAATCTTCTTAGCTTGTTTCTGCTTCTTCTTAGATCTCTGAATTCATAATTGACTCTTTCCTAACAAAAATTGCTGTCGTAAGACTGCTCAATTATGCTTGTCTGTACGAAGTTTACAATGGCTCATCCGAGAGAACCCTGGAATGGGACTGTGAATGCTTGTGCAGTTATTAGCTGCGTCCCTAATACCCTCAATTTTTAACTTTTAGAGTTAAAGCATGTGGCTTTCTGGCATTTTTTTGACAGTGACAAATAAACACCAGGCACAGTGGGAGCTCGGAGCACAAAGTGGCTTAATTGAAAGAGTTTTACCCAAGGTTAGAAATTTAAGGTTATCATCAAAGCCAGCTAATTGGATTGCAGGGCTTGTTTCCTGTTTAAGAAACATCAGATGTGCAAATCCTCCCGTTGCCACTCTTGCCATGTACTAACAATTAAAGCTTTTACTTGAAAACTCCAGACAGTTGTGTGCACGTGAGAAACGGAGAGGGGAATCTTTCTTTCTGTGGCATGCTGGAGGGGAAAGGATGGCTGATGCCTGATTAGGGTAACAAATCTACAGGAGCTGTAGAACACAACCTGTGCTTTGTCTGGATATTCCACATGAAGGGTTTAATTTGAAAGTGTTGTTACAAAATCTGGCTGGACCCTGGCTTCTTGAGCTCCTGCTAATGAGGTGCTATTTATCAAACTCTACTGTGAGCCATACTTTCTTTAAAATGGTGTCTGCTGGTGATATTATCATTTGATTCTGAGACTGTCACTTCAGCAATCTCTGGTCATTAGCATTATCATTTTGAAAGTTGCTTTCACTTTGCAGTTAAAATATAATACTTGTCTTGACAATGGATATGGGTTAGTTTAACCCAGAATGCCCTAACTAGCAATTCCTTGAGTACATGCTCTTTTTTTTTTATCCTATAGGAGAATGAAACCCATAAAGCTGGGAATTTTCTGAATATGTTAGTGCCATGATTTTACTCAAAGGGATTATGGGAAGTGGGTGTTCAACATCCTGCAGAAAAAAGGACTATTAATTGGTGGTTATTGTTTGAGCACTTTTGTGACAGAGTGAAGATTGCTCTGGTGTAGTTTATTGATCTCAGTGGCTGAGCTAGGTTGATAAACCACCATCCTTTTCACTCTTGTCAAGGGGGGGAAAAATAATCACAGAATCTCTTGGATTGAAAAAGACTTTCAAAATGGAGTCCAGCTATTAACCCAGCTGTAGCAAACCTTGTCCCCAAGCTCCTTATCTGTTCTAGTTTTCAACACATCCAGGGATGGCAATTCAAACCCCTCCCTGGGCAACCTGTTCCAAAGCCTGATGACCCTATCGATGAAGAGGATATTCCTAATGTTCAACCTAACAACCTGAAGCTCTCCTGATGCAGTCTGAGGTCATTGCTTCCTATTGCTTGTTACTTGAGAATAGGAACTGAACCCCCACCTCTCTAAAACCTCTTTCAAATTACAACAGAGGGACTTGGTATGTTCAAGTTCTACAGCTCTGCTCTGCACTGAGTTTCAACTGTGACCTTAACATCAATGTCCATGAAGTATTGTTTGTCAGGTGTGTAGTCTGAATTGTGGCCAGACCTAATTAAAAAAACACCACAAAATCAAAACCACACTTTCATGCTGATGAAGCCAAAATGTTTTGGGAAGCTGTTGTCTCACTCTCTTATTATTTTCCTTCAGCTGAAGACTATAGTTTCTGAGAGACCTGTTTGGCTGTTTCACTTGATGCTTAGTCAGGGTAGTTTTGGTCTCCAAAGGTAATCCAGTGGTACTTTATTTCAGCAATAGCATAATTTCTGCAAATTGGAATCGTTGCCTCTAGCAATGAAAAAGCACATGCTGGCATCTTGTGAGACACTGCTCCCCAGAGTAAAAGACGAGCTTCTGGAGCTCAGTGCAATTTGGAAGGGAAGAGGAGGGTAAAGCAAACAGATCAGAACTGACTGCCCTTTCTGCATTGTGTCTCTAGGCCAAACTGTATCTGAGCATGGAGGAGGTTTGAAACTCTTACACTGAGAAGTGTGTGCTAGCTGCAAGTCTTAGTGTCCCTCTGCTGGTTATCCTCACATTTCACTTTTTTCAGCTAATAGTTGTGGTGCTAACGGTGATATCATGCTCTATTTGTGACTGTAGTTCAGCATAATTGAGAGTAATGATAGCACAATAATGGTCCTGTTCTCTTGGCTGCAGCCCTGTCTCTAGGCAGTGGAAGTAGGATGGTCCTTGTCAGCTAATGAAGGGGCAGGGGGAGAAAGGTTGCTTGGGATCTGCAGAGGGAGCAGTAAAGAGTGTAAGAATACAGTTGTGAAAGCCTCTTGAAATATCTGATACAATATGTTTAGGATTTGCCAAATATGTTATTGGGAACAGTAAAGACATTTGTATTTAACCAGGCATTAGCATGATCTGTGAAAACAGATGTTCTCCCTCAAGGACAATGATGAAGCATTAATTACAGGTAGAGATGAGCTGAAACAAAGAACAGAAACCTGCTGCTACTGGAGCTATTTTTTTTGTCAAACTGATTTATTGTAGCTAACTGTGGAGTAAGAGTTCTAATGAAGATGAACCTTGAAACCAGGCAGGCAAATATATTGTTCTGTGGTTCAACATGATACGTTCAATTTACATTATGTTGGAAATTAAGCTTGATAGAAATTGCAGTTGTAATGAGCAGTTTGCCCTGCGATTCCAATGAAAGCACCTGATGGTGATAACTGCTGTACAAATGCTGAGAACTCTTACCCCTATTTAGAGCAAATTACTTCCTGGACCACATCAGTTACAGCGTAATGGAGGTGCAGTGTCCTAAAGGAAAACGAATAAATTCA
This sequence comes from Rhinopomastus cyanomelas, assembly GCA_013400115.1. Classification (NCBI taxonomy): domain Eukaryota; kingdom Metazoa; phylum Chordata; class Aves; order Bucerotiformes; family Rhinopomastidae; genus Rhinopomastus; species Rhinopomastus cyanomelas. The sequence goes on from VXBP01000410.1 coordinate 51,976, forward strand.
AGTAAGTGATTAAACATTGCTGCCTGTGGAAACTGTAAGGCAGAAGGATTGCCTTAACTAATGCAGAAAAGGTCAATTTGTGGTTGGGTTTGCCTAGTCCAAAAAGGCAGTCAATAGAGGCAGGAAATATTCAGTCCTGTACGTTGAAGTGCCAAAGTGGGGTCTATGTGTATATGTAAATTAACACCGAGAAGAGGAACTTAAAGCAGAGTAACTACACCTTTCTGGTAACCAAGGCAAGATGTAAAAACGTAGAAAACAAGAACTGGTCCCTAAAAGCTCTTAATCTCACTAACTAGTGTACAGTCTCAATCTCTCTGTTGCTGATGTAATGTTCAAATTGAAGACAATTGCTAATTTTCTTGGCTGAACTGTTGTCTCTCTAGAAGGCACAACTGAAAGTCTGAGGTTTTTTTGTGGTGTTGTCCTACCTGGCACATGCCAGCGATACTCAGAGGGATGCAAGCATTGTTTTTGGACCTCAAAGCCAGCACAGCTGAACTAATGCACTGCTCTGCCAGTGCTGAGATGTCCTGTGAAGCAGTTTCCAGGCCAAGGTGTAACTGTTAATGCAGACAAAGTACTCCCCTGCCACAGGGGTAGTGTTTTGTCACACAGCTGTACACACACCAACAGGTAAAATCTCTCATTGTCTGACCACCTTATTGTTTAAAGCAAACAGTGCTCTTTAAAATCCATGTTAATGAGGAAATTCAGAAGGAAGCTAAGTATGTTAGTGGCATTTCAAGAAATGTCTTTAGCTGAAAATAGCTGGGGGCTTCACATAGTGAAGAATGATCATGCAGGGTCAAAAGAGGATAGAGTTAATCTTTTTCATATTCATAAAAAAATTGAAATAAAATGGAAAAGGAAACAGTAATTAGAAATTATTGTAGTGGAAGGAGGGTAAAATAAAATGAATCTGAAAGATGGGAAGACAATACCAGTTCTTATTTCTTTTGTTAGCCAGGGCAAGTGACAAGGAACCCCAAAAATAGTAATAGTTGGCTGACAGTCTTTACAGAATTCCAGTCTACGCTTTTACTTATCACAGCCATCTAATTAAATTATTTAATCATTGAATCAAGCCAGGGTACCGAAGCAGAGTTGTGTGAAAAATACTACTAGCTTTTTCATCTTTAAGTTCTTCCTTCCCTCACTTTTTGTTCTGGAAAACTTGGATTCTGTAACCTTACTTATTTGGTAAATTTACATTTACCAGCAGGACTAAACCTGAAAAGAAATCACGTGGAGCAGTTCTTTCATGGGATCTACTCGCCTTCATAAGGATGAAGGTCAGAGTCTTTTCAGGAATTTTGAAGTTACAAAGTCACCTTTCCTAGGGGAAAATGGAGTGCTCTAGAGACAGGTGTTTACACCAGAAGGTGATCTGCCGCGCTAAACACCGTGGCTAACAGCAAAGTGCTAAAGAAACATGGGCAATGATCTGCACACACCTGGAACTATTGGCCAAGTTGATTGCAGGAGGACAAGGTCATGTATTGATCTGACTGTAATGAAGATTGAATATAAAGGAACTGGGGAGGTAATAATCTGCTCTTAAACAGAATAGGTGATTCTGGTGTGAAGGAGAAATGTTGAAGCGCTGCTTAGAAGTTGTGATTTATTTTTTTTCTGTCCTCTGGAGGGATTCAAGAGAATTTAGTGTATCATGGATTTCCCACTGACACAGAAGGCAGGTAGGCTCCATCTTTCCTGCCAATAGTAAAAGCCCTCTGAAAGATTTCTAACTGGTTGAAAATGGATCTATGTTACTTCAGCTCCCACCGGGTTTTTCTGCAGGAATCTGAGATAAGCTCAACTCTGTGCTAGAGTAGCTGCCTGGTCTCGACTTCTAGTCTGTGTGTGCCTCTACTGCATCTGAACTTAGGTTTTGTGTGCATTTAGAAGGAGGAGAACTACCAATGGAATCGCCGCTACCCATCTTCTGTCATCTCTTGGTGAGATTCTGCTGAACTTGTTTAGAGGCAAATGCTAGGGGGAAGGTCAAGTAATTTGAAACGTTGTCAACCTCTAACAAATGAATGCACAACACTGAAATCTAGGTTGCTCTTGTGCATGTGTGTCACATTCTCAAGCTCCTCCTGTGCAGTTGTGTGCCGATTGCACTGGGCCACAGATCTGCTTAAGCCAGGCTGGAATTCCTTTTTGCCAGGAACTCTTGCAGGATGCCAAGATCCCAGTGAGGTTTTGGAATTCTTTGCAACAGGTTAAGGCAATAAGACTGAGGTAGATAGGAAAGGAATGATTGGAGATGACGTTTGTGATAGAGAATGCTTGCATCCCTGCGTGTTTGCAACCGATGTACTGTGGTGTATTCCTCAAATAAAAGCTGATGCTGCAACAGCAATCTAATCATTTCTAGAGATAAACAATAATCCTTGGTTGATTAGCTGTCAAGAAGATTCTTGTCTTTCTCCCAAGTTTTTTGATAGGTATTTACACTTCACAGAATAGAATTATTGAGTAGGCTATGGCCACCATCTTTAGCTTTTTCTACAGAGAAAGTTAATCTACGTCCTAAAATAGCATCAAACCTGGAAGACAGTCACCTGCAGTGACTTCATCTCTTCATCCATTCTCTTTACCATTTCCTGTATAAAGAGAAATGTTTCTTCAAGTTGTAAAAGTTACCACTGATTTTTTTCAGTTGACACATCTGTGACTCTTTCAGCAGTATCTGTTGCCTGTTGGCCAGCTACAGGGTTCTTTTATTTGTCACAGCAATTTATTCCTGATTTAGGACTATCAGTTGTGCCTTGCCAGGCATGCAATTTGAATAGAAACAAGATAGCAAGTCCTTAGATGAGAGCAGCCATGAGCTGGGATTTTCTCACTTTGAAGTAACAGGGAAAGCTGTTTCCTAGAACGTCTTGTTTGGGAGAGTGGTGTTCCCAGTGGGATGGGGAGCCGTCCAGTCACTGCTCAGAAGATAGATTTACTCCCAACTCTGCCATTTCCATTGCAAACAGAGGCAGATGGTGCGACGGTGTCTCTGAACCATATGTTCTTTGTTTGCTCAATTGGTTCCTCCTTTGTCTGCTCTTATAATTCTGCTCTGGTTTCTCCACCTGCTCATTTGTGACAGACAAATGGTCTCTGCTGACTCCTGCCTGGTGGGGTTTTTTTTACTTTATTTCCCCAACCATGCTTTTAAATGTCACTTTCTTGGAATTGTCAAGCAGTGGCTTTTTGAGCATTTGAGCCAAAAGTGTGACCGAGGCAGCATAAGGATGCATCATCCAAGCAGTTGCAGCATAATCCTTCTGGATTTCTGCATGGTACATCTTTTCCCGTATGCTGGTTTAATTTCGGTGGCTTTGCTGTAAGCATTCTCAGTTTGTCACTTGTTAATGTTTTGAGTCTAACTGCTGATAGATTGAAAAGAATTGATTGTAATTGTTCTGGGTGGCATTTATCATAGCTACTGTAAGCTGAGTCTGCTCAACTTGGGCATCATTAAGAAAAATCATATGTTCCATAAATATTTTTATTAAGACTTTATTTCCCAGCTGGAAGATAGAATTATTGTTCTAGGATAACTGACAGACATAGTGCTAAATCAACACTACTCTGTCAGGATACAGAGATAAATTTAGTCAAAATAGGCTGTTACTACTAAAACAGTCACTTTCATTCTATAACACAAAGTAATGCATATTCCTAATAGTGTTGAGTGAGCTCTTAAGCAAGTAATTTCTTTTAAAATTCCAATTACAGTGCAACGTTGCTGATAAAGATGCCCTTTTTTATCCTACAGCTGACAAGCAATAGAGACATAATTTATCAGTATAATGCAAGCAAGCCTTTAAGATGGCACAGCATGTTTCTGGTGGCCTGTAAGATTCCCCAGTGTCCCTTTCTTTCTTCTTTTCTGTGATGTGGTATTAACAAACTCCTGCAGTCCTGCCACAGGCAAGTCATTTCTAATCATCTCATTGATTTAAACAGAAAAGTGCGTGTGAGAATTTGCTGCGAAAGCTGTGTAAAAATTGAATTGGGTTACTGTGTCCAGCAGATTCTCTTCAGCACTGGTAGTACCAGCTGTAGTACTGGTACCTGCAGTCCTTGGAGCAGTGCACTCAGTGCACAGAAATTAAACTTCTGAGCTCCCTTTGTTAAGGGGTTGTCTTCTGGTCCAACAGGGTTAAACACTATTGCAAATTCTTTCTAGTTGCTGTAATCACTACTAGATTTGGACTCGGGCGTTCTTCTCCCTGGCATATCTTAGCTGGGGAACAGGTCCTGCTGCTTGTGGTGTTTAATGAAGTTCTTGTCTCTGTCCTGAAACCATCTCCCTTTTGGTTTTGTTCTGTGCCCTCAAACGGGCATCAGAAGTTTGTGTTTGCCACTTTTCCAACAGCAGTCAGAGCCAGCTGCTACAAATGTGCTGTCTGGCTCTGCCAAGCTGAAGGCAACCAGAGAGATGAACCAGCAAAGGGAAATGGAGTAAAGCAAGGAACTGTCTGGTCATGAATCTTCTTTTCCCTTCAGCTTACTTGGGTAAACATCTGTCACACACCTACAAAGATTTATGAGAAGGTTTATTTAGAAAGATTTGATCTGGCATTTGAACCGTGTTCAGAATTAGGAACCTTTCAGAGAATAGTTGATAAATTGCCCTATTTGTTGAGCCAGGTAGGTTGAAAAGTAGTTTTAAGGTGCAGAAGATTCAATTCGTCTAGATGAAGGAACTACAAATATAAGAGAAATACTTATTTGAGCTGGAGTTAATGTTGGTGTAAAAATAAATTGTGCATAAACAGGATCTGGATAAATTCAGACTGGAACTTAAGCACTTGCTGTTATATCCTGGTTTAAACTGGGTGTTTCCATTTAGCAGGCTTCTTGGCTAAACTGAAATTGTGACAGATGGTCCAAGTCACTGCAGTTTGACACAGGACAGCTCAGAGTGACGCACGAAAGGATAGATTGCTGTTCTTTCAAGCAAGTCCTCCAAAACTTGCTGGACTCCCTCAAAACCCAGTGGAAGAGGCTGTTAAAACCAGTTTTAAAGAAAATCAGTTGAGAGTACTGAAGACATCAATGCTGACATCTCGGTATTAATCTATAGTCAATTGATGTTTTGTTGAGGAAAAACACTACCTCCTCTATGGTGCTGAGACTTTAAACATGATATTGTTTTAGTGTAATCTCTTGGGCAAAAAACTCTCTTCTTAAACCTTCAAATCAGAGTATGATGATTGCTGAACTTCCTTAGCACTCTAGTGAAGTTTAGAAAGCACTGATTAATACATTTCAACCTTTCCATAGTACCATAGTTCTGCACCTTCTTATTGTCAAAACTAGCATGAAATCGCATCTTTCCAAACTCCCATCCTATGTTAAAGTGGGATTTCTAACCAATACAAAATTTTCACCTGAGACCTTTATGGTGAAGCAAATCTTTTCTCTGAAACCTGTCAGATTTCTGCATTTTTCCATTTGGAGGTGTGCAGACCAAAAACATGGAGGGACAGCCAGCTAGTTCTCCCTGCTGTCACATGAATGAAAACCAATGGCAAAAATTCATGTGGCTCTGTAAGCCCTTCTGTACAGTGTGCAAGGATGGGGCAAGTGTTTTCCAAAGAACAATTCTTCACAAAGAAATTTTTTTCCTAGCTTTCATCCATCCCTTCAAAAGGCAAGGAAGGAATGAAGGCTGAGATATCCAGATCAGAATAATGTCAAGAGTACATTCTTGCAAAGCAGAACAAGAGAAGCTTTAATATCATATAGGCGATGCTGTGCGTTCATTAATCCATGTCACTTTACTCAGATGCATAAAACTTCCATCAGATGCTTTGTTGCCTACAGAGGGAGTTACTGTTAGAGTTCACCTGTCGTCTCCTCAAAATTTATTTAAAGAGGGAAAGCAACAGCACTTCCCCAAAGCGCTGCAAAAGCGGAAGCCTGTTCTATATTTTCTTTTGTTATGGGGAGCAGTCAATCCCCTACCAGTCATTAGTGTTGTTTAAGCACAATGACATGAGTTTGTGTTTTCACAAGGAACTTCATTTTCCAAGATACCAGGCACGGAATGGGCTGTGGCAATGAGTGCCACGCTTGCCGGAACAGATTTTCTGCACAGTAGAAGCTGGGGTAAGGGGCAAGTTGAGATGCTGGTGAGGAGAGGAGCAAATGCAGGGCAGAGAGAGAGAATGGAAGAGAACAGCAAATGGGAAGGAGCTCTATAGTTTGATATAGGTGTTCTTAAACACATACTGCACTGCACTCATGAATAAAACAATCCAAGTTTTGCACAATTATGAAACTAGGAGAAAGACACTTCAGTTAAAAACGGAGATTCCAAACTGTCTGGTTTCATTTAGTGAAGAACTGATTCAGGTAGTTTTGAAAAGGGTTGAGAAAATCCCAGGGTGATATTCACTTCCTGTAGGATGACAACCACAAATCATTCTTGTTGCTTTGCAGAAAAGAAATCAAGGATTCAACTTTTTGTAACCCATCCTATTCCTGTTGTAGGGAGCAGCCTGACTATCTTCATTTAGCTAGAGAAATTAATACAAAAACAAAGGAAACTTCAGCTCCTTGGGCAGCCCAGTGTTTTCTGTTGCACCTTTCTGCAGCTGTACGTACAAATAGAAAGCTAGGAAACAAAAGTTGTGCTTTGTGGGAAGTTAAACCCTCTCAGACCTTCCAAGGAACTGTGGTGCTCTCGGACAAGTTCCTAAGGACTTAAGGATTGGTGACTGAAAAGGAAAAAACCCGATGGATTAAGTGCGCCTAGTACGGCTGCTTTGCTAAACTGGTGGGTTTATTGCTTCTTCAGAAATGACGAGAGTAGAGAACTGACTTTTGTAAGAGTAATTGTCACGGAGGTGTAGGTCTGAACTAGCAGCTTTCTTTAACCTCTTTTTAAATTTGGCTCCTGTAAGGATCAAGCAGCAATACTGATATTTTACGTAGGCCAGCGGTTTCCATGAAAACAAAATTGCTAACTTTAGCTGGTGATCCCATTCTGGAAGACGATAACCACAGGTTGCGATACTGAAATGCAGGTCGTCACACTAAAATGAGGGGCTACAAAGTGTAGACCTCTAACCATTATACTGCGACCTGTGAGTCTACACACAGAACTTTTCGGAAGCAATGCAAACACAAGCCTTTTCCTCAGCTTTCTTTGTGCTTTTGCAACTGCTTCTTGTTTGGGGGAGGGTTGTCTTACCAGGGATACACTTTTCTTTGTAAGTAGAGAGAACTAAGTTTTCTTGTTCACTCCTTGCTATGGAGTCTCTAATGACCTAAAGTGGCCAAGGGCTTCGTTTATATTCTGTAAGACTGCCCACCCCAAAGCTAAATTCAGAATTCAAGTAATTACCATAAATTAAAGACTGTACAGAAAAGGCAAATTATCAGCTGAGAAGGAAAAAAGAGCAGTATGAAAAAACTGGTTTTGAATGAGTTGCTGGTGATGGGTATAAATAAGAATTTATTTTTCTCTTGCCAGTGGGGCTTTGAAACTGCAGATAGTCACGTTCCTTGTTCTCACCCAAGGATTTATGTGGAGGTGGGTATACATATGCATGCATGCAGCTGAATTTATAGGCTGCCTTCCTATGGGATTTAGAGGATTAAATGGTAGTTGCTCAACCTGAAGTAGTTTTTGGCTCCAAATAGATCATAGATCCACTCTGTATGCTCTGGTTGGGTGTTTGTATTTTTTCCCTTCCTCCTTCACCCCTCCATCTCTTAGCTCATTGCAATCCTACCTTTAGTTTAAATTATAACCTCTTCTGAAAATACAAATTGGCCAGGTTGCTTGTTCTGAGAGATGTTTAAATATTTCCGTTCCACAGCTTCACTCTTGCTATTGCTGTCCCAATGCTCGTGCTGTTGCTACAGTAAAAGCCTGGGGGTGTCTTGCAGGCTAGGGGCGAGACAGAATGGTGGCCATGCATGCAATTAGTCCAAGGCCAGCTGAGTTTCTTGACTAGCTTGTTCACAGTCCAATCACTCAAATGGTCTTGCCGGCACAACTGCTAGTCACTGTGCTGCATCCAGGAACATGAGGGGAAGGCAGGAATCCTGAGGAACAGCTTGCTTCCACAAGTGTCACTCCTCTTTCCTGCAGCTCAGCATGCATACTGCTGGCAATGAGTTGTATGGCATCACTGGGCTAGAAGCTTCTCTTTTCAGGTCTCTGCCTTATATAGTGACAGCATCAGCATTTGTGCTGTGGATGCAGCAAGGTCCTATGTGTGACATAATGTAGTGCATTCAGCTTAAGCTCTCCTGAGTGTTCTCATGGTCAGGAGAAGAAGTGAGCTAATATTTCAGTCTTTGGGATAAATCCTGAGCCATACCACTATTTCTAGTTTGTGCTTTCCTGTACTGGAGTGTCTTCTCTCCATCTGGGACCCTGGCACCTCATCTACACAGAATTATCTCCCCAAGTGCATCCTTTTCCCATAATTTTCTGGTGATTATGGCAGGGAAGCGAGCCACAGACCCACACAGGGCTCTTGGAGTCATGCCCTTAGCAGCAGTTCAAGGCAAGCACCAAAGTGCATTGCTGTCATCTAGTGATGAACAATGACAGGTTTGCCAGTTGCAAATGAGTTGTATGGATCACAAGCATAGCTCAGGCAGCTGTTACCAGGTTTACCAGCCAAATCTGTTACGAAAAGAGCAATAGTGAGCTCTCTAACAGATGCTTGGGTCTGGACTGTGGCCAGTCCTGCAAGAAAACCTACCAACCTTTCATCTCCTCTGATATTTCCAGTTGGAAAGGAGTCTGTGAAAGCACGTTGGGTGGAAACGAGGGAGGTGACCTCGTCATCACAATTCATAGCTTTGGTTTAGCACAAGCCATCGGAACACACGCTCCCTGAGCAGGGTCGTAGAATGCTGCAAAGTAGACGGGAAACACTTGTACCGTGTGTGGTAATGCAGCACCTCAGCTGCAGGAGGGAATGCCCAACACAGGCTGTTTCTCTGCTTGTTTGAACAGCAGCTAGGACACACCAGGAGCAGCGTCCTAGCACATTGAAGAGAATCTGTGGGAATTATTTGCGGACATGAAGATGGCCAGTTTGTGACTCCCTCTAGGTAGTACATCTTGGCTATCAGACCGGCAGCCTGGTCTGTAACAAGTTAATCCAAAGAAAATCCCTTCGTGTGCTAGGAGGAGGAACAACATGTACTGCCTCTTCCCTGCCTTAAAGCTTTTGTCCTAATGTCTAGTCACACAACTGGCTTGAGACCAGCAAGGAGAGATTTAGTGGCCTTTGGAAGTATTAGGGTCATCTGCACTTATTACATAACTGTCTGAAGTCCACTCCCTCTTCAGCTTTGATTAATGGTTTCAGTCTTAATGAGCATCCAGTGGCCAATGAATTTCTCAGCCTAATTATGTGCTGTCAAAGCACCTGCATGTAGGTTTTCAAATTTTTGATTCTGCTGTCTTGTAGCTCTGATTGATGTTGGCTACCACCAGCAGCAATAGGATTGATGTATGCCAGCTGAAGCCTCAAATGCAGAGGAATTACTTTTGTTCTGCCCTGCATATCCAACTTTTGGAAATACAATTATGCTGATCCTATGCATGGGCTCCCAGGCAGAAGCCAACCTGTCATGGGTCCTAACTGCAGGAAAACACACAGCGCCTTCAGATTTATGGCAGTAAAAGCTTTGTACCCTAGACATCAACAGTGTAATCCAAATCCATCCAGGAGCTTTTCCTTGATTAATATTCTGGTGTCTGCTGGAGTTCTGTTTGATGGGGGATTATCCTTTTGTGATTGTAGACTTACAGTTCTTCCTTGTCTATTAGTACCATGTCCCAAGGTGGTGGGAAGAGAATTATGTCAGCTCCTTCATCTTTCCTTCTAGTGTTATTGGTTATTGTTTTCACAGGCGTGATCTGAGATTTGCCCAGTACGGAAGGTGACCCTCACGAGGAAATGTGAACAAAAGCCTGGTGACATTCTAATGCTGAGCGAGGTTCTGGTTAGTCGCCAGCTGGTCTTTACATTTTTGGTTGTGCTTTAGGGTTGAAATGCCTCTCCTATGGAGACAGGCTGAGGGAGTTGGGGCTGTTCAGCCTGGAGAAGAGAAGGGTTTGTGGTGACCTTATAGCAGCGATTCGGTACCTGAAGGGGCTGCAGGAAAGCTGGAGTGTGACTTTTTATGAGGGACTCTAGTGATAGAACAAGGGGGAATGGTTTCAAGCTAAAAGAGCGAAGACTTTAGATTATATCTTAGAAAGAAATTCCTCCCTGCGAGGGTGCTGAGGCACTGGAACAGGTTGTGCTGGGAGGTTGTGGCTGCTCCATCCCTGGAAGTACCCAAGACTAGGTTGGATGAGGCTCTGGGCAACCCGGTCTGGTGAGAGGTGTCTCTGCCCGTGGCAAGGGGTGTTGTAGCCGGGTGATCTACAAGGTCCCTTACAACCTAAATCATTCTGTGATCTGTCAAAGGAGAGGTTGAGATCTTTCATGATTCTTCCCATTCTCTATTGTCGTAGATCAGTTACATGATCCCTGAGAAAACACGGGTGTATTTCACCCCAGTTAGTAGACTATGAACTGCATGGTTGGATGGATCCGTTTAATCCACGCACCAAAATCTTACATGCGAGTCCCAATACAAGTGCTGAACATCACTAGGATTCACAGACAGTATTTTCTGCTTTTTGACCCATGGCTCAAGTGATTGGTTGGGAGTCCAGGTGGCAATAAATTGTTTGAGTAAATACTTTTTTCTTTTTGCAACCCAGTTATTTATGTTGAGTTTAATGGTCTAGATACGGACTCTCTGAAATAGCTTTCGGTGCATTCTGTTGTGCTGTCCATTGTTCATTTTAAAGATACGTTGCTGTTCCCAGGTTTCTTATTTTCATCTATCTCTCCTTTTTTTCTAATTTCATAGCTGACAGTATCCCCTAAATGAGTAACTTCGATTGCATGCCAGCTTCTAGGGCTTGAGATCTATAGGTTGGGAGTGGAGACTGAAGGAGGGAATTGATTATACTACAGCTATATAAAATAAATTTTAAACAGCCACAAATGTGAATCTGTCAGACGGGAAAATAATAATCTTCTTCCATCTTCTGGTGTGGAATCTTATGTTCTTTATTGAAATGAACAAAATACGCTTTGCTTCAAGGTCTTCTGTTTCATGACTCGTCCTCTGTGTGCCGTTATATTTTTTTATCTTGTCTAATCTTTCTTTTTATTTGCTGTTTTCTGAACTGTACATCAGGTTCTCTTGTTTGTTTAACATGAATGCTTCAGTGTGTCCCCTTGATCATTCTTACAATTTCCTCTGCTACATTTTAATGGAGACAAGCACCTGTCTCCTGAAAACTTCCCTGAGATAAAAGCTACTTGGGCCAATGTAGAAGGAAGGGATATGGTGTCTTGTCTTATCCACTTTCCTTTTTTAACTTTAATTATTGAGTTCAAGCAAGAAAAGTTTGACATGACTGAAAATAGTTCTTGCTTTCAGGGGCGTGTGATGAAACTGAGTATCAACGGCACATAACAAACTCTGAACAAACACAACACTGGTAGCAAGGCTAAGTATGTGCCTGGAAGAATCCTTGCTACAGATCACCACATGCAGTTTTGGTCCTGCAGAAAACTCTGATATTCTGAAGCCTTTGCTATCACAGACCAACGCTTTAAGATAGAAAATTGCACTGATTTAGAATATCGTGTAACCCATTTTGTGAAATGGTGTTATTTGTCAGGGCTCTGTAGTCAATCAAAAGTTTTCAGTGTTTCAGAACTACCATACTGGGGTTTTTTATCAGACCCAGCTATTTCCCTGAGTTTTCCCATTTAAAAAAAAAATCTGTCATTAAACCTTTAAAAAGTAGTACAGACTCATTTTCTCATAGGATGGTTTATTCTTATTTGTGGTTGACTTAACTTTGAGTGTAGTGGTGATAATACTAGTTCATAGAAACATGACATGACAGCATGTGTTATTTCAGGATTTCTCTCTACACATATAGCTATAAGACAAAGCTCTGTAGCACAGATAAGGGCATCTTTCCATATACTCTTGATTTTGCCATGATGTCCAATAGAGACTCTAGTCACTAGTTATTTTTGTGGAGATAGGTGATATCCACTTGAAGTCTCAGATACTGCAGCTTATTAATTCACCAGAAGACAATCTTTGTTTTTACAGCAGGATTTAACTTTTTGTAAGAACTTCCGCAAATACTTAAATTCACCAAATGAAAGATTGTCTTTGCAAAAGACAATGTTTGAATTTTTAAACGTAAGTTTGTCAGTTGAATCATCTTGGGGGAAAAGTACATGTTTTAATCTTATTTTAATGATGGTAAATGGACTTTAAAAAACAGTATCGGTTCAAATGAAAGTAATTTTGTAACGAGATAAAGAGGGAACTTCAAAACTGGCGTTAAAGATTGGTATACGTGTCTGTGCCCAGCTTCATTGAGAAGAGGTAAGGACAAAAGCTATTACAAGTCTTGAGAAAACTGGCCCATCCTAGTAAATAATAGGATCAGAGGACAGAAAATTTAATACTTTGAGGTCTAGAAGGAGAGGGAACTTTTCAACTAAGACTTCAAAGGAAAGGCTGAAAAAAAAGCACAACACATGCAGCAGAAGATAAATCTTGCCCTGAAAGTTTGGTACTAAATGAAGGATGATGGTGTGGAAAATGGAGGAGTGACCCAGCGTGACACTCAGTGGAAGAGACCCTCCAAATCTTTTGGAAATAAAACCATTTCAAGTTTTAGCTTTCGGTAGTATAGGAAGCAAACACTTGTGATGTGATTGTTGTATTGTGTAGGGGCAAGAAGTTAAGGTTTAAATCTTTGAGGAAATTTTCTCTGGAGCACTCAATGCAAGTGAAACGATCTCATCCAGCTGCTTTAACATCCGCTATAAACTGCAGTTCTCGCTAATCAGCTTTTCTGTCCCAGGGTGCTCCCTGTTTACAGAACATGTTTAACCTTTCCAAGGTGGAAGGTGGGAAGCAGAGTGGGAGGTGTGGTCTAACAGTGAAGATCTAGCCATAAAGATGTGACATCCCAGCACATGAGAAACCATCTAAAAAATCCAAACCCTTCCATTATTGCGCTCAGAAGTTCCCTATATTGATCTTTTCTGTTTAGCAGCAGTGCCTATGCAGTGTATCAGCTCTGTGGGAAGCCCTAATCAATACCTCAGTGCAACGGTCTGACAGTTATTTACTCATCAGCTCATTAGAGTGGGGACAGTAGATTACACTTCTCATAATTTCACTATTGACTGGCACACTACACTATGGTTTTGTTGGTGGAGGGGTTTTTTTTAAGCAACCTGTAATGATGATGCCAGGAGGAAGGAGAAAAAACACAAACTTCTATAATGAGAATATCTTGTAAAAGCAGAGGAGACTTATTCATGGTAAGAGAGGCTTTGGGCATGATAAAGTACAGTGAAGAGAAGGGAGGAGCAGTGACAGCTCAGTGCTGGGTGAAAAGAAGTTTCTAGTTTGCATTCATGAGGTGGACAGGGCTAGACCTTGGCTGTACAGTCCAGACTCCTTTGTCGTGATGAGTGAGCATCCCGTGCTATTGATTGAGGTGGGAAGACGTGAATTTAGTTTGAAGTCAATGGTGGTGTAGCATTGCCTAGCAGGCTTGTACTGACCCTTGCCCTGAAAGGGGTCCAGCATGGCACAGACTTGTTAGGGAACCTTAGTTAGCAACTGCGGCTCTAGCTGTCCCTGATGAGTTTTACAAATTGCTGGTGAGTATAAAAGGAGTGAACAAGACAACTTCTTCCTCCCAGGAGTGTGTCACTATTATATCACAAGAGTAGATACAAAAAACTCTTCTTAGGTTTTTGGATGAATTTTGCTCATTTCAAAAGTAAACTTGAAAGGCCCCAGAGCAGAAAAACAAATTTAAAATGGCTTGTACACACTCCTAAGATAAGAGAAGTATAACTGCTCATCAGAAGAAGTTGTGAAGTAGTAGGTGACTTTTTCCTGTCTTTAAGATTTTGAGACATCACTGCCTATCTGAGTTTTGGTTTAGACTTAGGGAACACATGACATTTGGCCATTAAAAAGGTAACTGAATCAAATTCTATGCTGGTGTTCTACTAGTAATTGGGCAATTGTCACTCCATACATGTGAACTGCGGGAGGACTGTTAGTTGTGCCTTCTGTAGGCAAACTTGTTCTCATCAGCTGTCAAATATAAGTGGAAGTGTAGCAGCATCCTTTTCCCAGAAGAACTACCATTCCTTCATTAGCTCATGTTTTGAGCAGGAAAGTTCCTACATCAGCTTTGACATCTCTAGTTCTGTGACCTAGGAGTTGTTAGCAGAGGAACAGGACTTGGTACAAGTAAACATAAGGTGGTTTTTTTCCAAGGCTACCAATGAATTTGCTCTGAACTTTGAGCTTTTGGTCTAAATGTGTTGATCTATAAAGCTGGAACCCACACCTGAAGAGCCTTGTTCACTTCCTTGGCAGCCTTTTGACCCAACAAAGGGATCCCTTGTAGGCAAGGGATACATCCAGTTAGCAACAATGGGATTTCTGAACACACTTGTGCTCCATGGAATAGGAGCCCATTCTTCTGTGGAGCTAGCTCGAGCGGACCCGTAAACCAGGGCTGCATTTTTCTTGAGTGTTTGCCAAGTTTTGCTTTTAAAATTGTGCACAGGGAGTGTTTGTCATTTTGTACCTTTACAACACGAGGCATTGCTGTTTGAGACTGACTGTCCCTGATTTGACACAACCCTGCACTTTCTAATTTGTTGTCATTATAAATCTTCTTGGGATGAGTGAGTGCGTTATCTTTTGGGGAGCGACCGGAATGCTGGATCCAGACACTTCTAAATCTTGGGTGACGCAGAGCACTCCAAGAAGCTAAAAAAGTAATTTGAGAGCCGTTCAGAAGAAGAATAAATGTTCAAGCATTCAGTCCTAGCATTGATTTTTTTTTTATTTTTTTTTTCCCAGGACCAGCTCGTGTACTGAATTGGTGCTTGTATTCATTGCCTGTAAAACTGTCCCCTTTGTAACTCTTCAAGGATGCATTTTGTATTTTTGATTATAGACTTATAAGATCTTTCTCTCTTCCATTTTCTATTGCCAGGAAGGAACCAATTTTCCCATTCTAAGAACTAAATGGTACTAAGGGTTTTTTGTAAAGACATTAACTACAAGTTTTACTCACTGGATATTGTGAAATATTGAGGTTGGCTGATTATTGTGTGTCTAAAGAAATCACCCACTATTAGACAGTAGACTGTATAAACGGGCAGGCTTATTGTTAAAACACTTGCGGCTGACCCAGCAGAAAGCTGTCAGTGGAAACTTTTTTCATTACTTTCAGAAAGCCCTAATCAGGCCCCTGTAATAAAGCAGCTTTTCTGAAACTTGCTTCTTCAGGAATGGGTGTACATTCTGCATCCCAAACTGGACAGTGACAATTAATAAAGAGCGTGAAATACTTATACAACCACATCTGTGCGATGTTTCTGCCCAGAGCCCTTGCTCACAGGACTCCTTGTCTAATGATGCACTGTGTTCTTCTGATGGTTAAAAACAACCCAGACTCTGGTAGCTTCTTGAAGGGAGAGTGTGGTGATGCATTGTCTTGGCAGACAGTTTTATTT
Source organism: Rhinopomastus cyanomelas (assembly GCA_013400115.1). NCBI lineage: Eukaryota > Metazoa > Chordata > Aves > Bucerotiformes > Rhinopomastidae > Rhinopomastus > Rhinopomastus cyanomelas. Next base: position 67,620 of record VXBP01000410.1, read on the forward strand.
TTCAGTAAAATAGAACAAGTCCAGAGTATATGAGCTGCTGCTGAAAGCAGTAAGGTGGCTGTTTTGAGGTTGCTGCCTTACAGTAATATCTCAAGTAGCTGTGGAAATATTAGAACTCGGCAAGGTCTGTGGCGATCAATTAGCACTGACTGATAAAACATAATTTCTCAGACTTATCTCACTCCTTGCAGTGGTTTGAGCATTTGATTCTGCCTCAGTAGAACAATTCTTGTGTAGCCTACCCCATTCAATTATCAGAGGTAGAAATCAGAGGTAGAAGACTCACTTTGTACACTGTTCTGTTGTGTGCAGAGGGGTTGTGAGAACTCTGAAAATGCAGGCAGCTTCAGGGTAAGTGCTTAAAGGTATGCTTTGGCACCTAAGATGGGGCTAAAACTGCTTGCTTAGGACTGACTTTAAATGGAGGGAGGTCTGGTTTTGCAGCCAAGGTGTGTGGCAATGGCTTCTACTTTCAGGGTGTCCTAGTTTCACTGGGGGCCATTGCACGCTCTTGCACAGGATAAAATGTGCAGAGCAGAGTCCTACCTCCTCACAACAAAGAAAGACTGTCGTTTCAACTTACTCTCCTTTAAGACTTTGAAATGCAAAACATTGCTGTTCAGAGCCCTTCAGGAGTGGACATCACACGATAAAAGCCAAACTCTTGAACTAGTGCATTTTTGACCAGAGCAATAAAGTGAGGAGGTACATGATTAATAAATCATAAACACTTTTGTGAGTCCTATCCTAATAATCCTTTGATCCCAAGATCATCTTGCCAGGGCTCATTTAAGGCAAATAGAGATTGAAAAGTAAGCATGAATGGTAAGCAGGGTTCTGTCTTTTGGAGAATAAGTGGAAGGCAACGATTGAAAGCATGAGGTACTAAAAGGAGCAACTGTGGGGCTGACAACAGCACAACTGTGTTTCTCTGGTTTCATCACCTGGTGAATCATGTAGACTTTCAAAAAGCAATCTTTCTTACCACCCTTTTACTTTTGTATCTCTTCTCTTCCCCTCTTCCACCAATGAAATGGAAATCAATACCTGGGTCTTGCCACTAAGCTGCTCTGCTTAGGAACGGTAACACTTACCAGCGAGGAAAAGTGCATAAATACAGCAATCTTCAGGTGTTCTAGTGAACAGGATGTTGGTGTGAACAGGATGTTGGTGCATATTATTTGAAATCAGGTCCATTTGCACTAGTTTTCTTGATTTAGCAATATTTTTTGGTTTAAATGAATGTGGTGTAATAATCTCTAGGGGAAATATCTTCCGAGTATCGGTGTCATAGCAAATACAAAAGGTTCTCTGGGAAAGCTTCACTGTTTAAGATCCTCTTTGAGAGCATCAGACACTTTAATTTTTCATGGGTTCTTTAGCTCTTCTCTAGTTACAAGTGTAAGACAATGGTTGCAAATGCTCAGGGGTAAAATCATAGAAAATGCCAACAAAAATTAAATTAGCTAGATAATTACAGTCGGCTTGTCTGGAACGCCACTGGGTGTGCAGAGTCATCGTGAAATAGTCCTTTGGAGAAATAGACAGAGGAATTAACTGGTGCCATAGAAACTGGGCTAAGCAGTTTTGAACCAGAAAAGCAGTGGACCAGAGAAGAAGAGTATAAGCCAACTGGGGCAAACTTCTTGCCAATAGCCAGGAGTGAGCTGCTTTTGCTAGATGTATTGACCTAAGTATGTAAGAGCTGCACAATCTGTTTGGAAGCAGAGTGAATTAACAATCTAATCCAGGTGTTGCTGCACTGCATGGCTGTACTTGGAATAGCTAGTGTAGCAGTGGTTCATGGGCACCAACAGGTGTACACTCAACTCCTCTGCTGGCCATACCTGTCAGGATCTGTTTATGAAAGAGAGGTCAGCCTGCCTGTTTTATCCTGGGGTAGGGCGTTTCTATAGCAGATATGATCCTGTTCTCAAGAACTCTTGACAAATCCCTCTTTGTGGGTTGTTTCTGTCATTTTTCCATATTATTTGAAATAGTCATAATTTAGCACCAGTCAAGTGGAGAAATTAATCGCTCAACTAGTTGGGCTTTCAACACTTTTTATCCTCTGAGGGATTCTGCAAAGCAGATAAACCCAGGTTGTACTGCTTGTTGAGACCATACAAAAGGAAATCTAAACGCACGTTGCTGTCACCCTTCCTTTTGTACGTCCATGGCAAAATGTAATGCTTGCAGGGCTAAAGCGCTTGAATCGTTCCCAATCTGCTGATGAAGTCGGAAAGAGTTCATTTCCCTGCCCTTTGAAAGTAGCTGATAAGCGTGTTCACTGGAGGTCTACAGCTCCTGCACTTATCATTGAGTGCAGTCTCTGAAGAAATTATTTCTATTACCCTCGTAAAGGAGAGGCAGCCAAGGTAGACAGCACAGAGATCAGATGGGTGCCACTTGCTCCAAAGCTATTTCCCTGAAGCAAATATTATCTCTATTGTCTCTGAGCTTTGAAAAAGTGTTCAACTTTCCCAATCAAACCTCAATTCATAACTTCGCTTCTGGACTCTTAACACTTTAGATAAAGATTCTAGTGACACATTAAGTCTTTGATAGAGGCTTTGGCTTTAATCATAGAATCATTAGGGATTGCTTTGCGAACGGATGGTGTTTAACTGGTCTCATACACAATTTTACCTCGAGGGGGGGAAAAAATGTTTCGGTTTAAACAAGGGGTTTTCTGATTCCTTTAGATAAATACAATTCAAAGTGAAGTTATATTTTAGCTTAAATTGAGTTGTCCTCATGGAAACTCTGGAATCAGTTTGTGTAAACAGACTTGAAGAGGCCAGCACACGCGTGGCAGTTATGGTACTCCTTGAGTTGTCTTTGGAGTGCTGGTGAAACTGAATAAAGAGAAGATAGAAAAAGACTCTGAAACTTTAATTGGCCATTAAGCAATTATTTTTAAAAAGGAAAAACTTTTTCTTTGGAGAGTGAGGTGCTCATGTTGAGTGTGAGGGCAAGATTTTCCAGGGAATTTGCCACTTCTGCATCTTTTGCTCCTACACGCTATAGAAGAGAGAGGCACAGAGGCACTAGGTTACATCAAACAGAGCACTGCCTTCCCTTGAGCATCTTTCACAGGCAGGGTTCGTATTCTCTGTGTTTACAATGGCATGATGCTTCTGAAGTGTAGCTGGCACTGAGCACCACGAGAGGGCTTGTGAACAGTTTCAAACCTTGCCTTTCCGCAAGGCTTCTTTCAGTTTAGTTTAAGCAAGATTAAAAACATACGTCCGGAAGCAGGACCCCCTCCTGTGTTTGGTGTTACAAAAGGAACAAATCTCAATTAATCTTGAGCAGTTCTTTCTCAAGGACACTGGGCCTTCAGCACTTCTGACTGATAAGCATGAAGAGAATTAGACAAGACGGTGAGGCTACAGTTTAATAGGAAGTCACCATGAGCAGAAAACCAAGCCCCTTAACTCCTGAACAGCTCCCAAGAACTGTATTTCCCTGCCCTCTGAACAAACTCAGTTGTTGGTGGAGGATATGTGCATGTCTCCATCATCAGCCCATTCTTAGTCCAAATGATCCTCAGTTGCCTTATTTTTCACTCTTGCTCCTCTCTATAGCTAAGCCTGATCAGTGAATGGTTAGGCTAGAGCTGCTGGCTTTTTTACTTACACAGCACAGTTGACCTTTATCCCCCACCTAATGGCACTAGGAAAAAAAACCAAACCTCAGTGTCAGCTCTAATTCCAAATGTGCAATAGTCTGATACATGTGAACAGAAAGGTAGACCGAAGTGCTGGCATTCAAGACTTTCTTTAGCTCATGTGCTTGTGAGATGGATGTAGGTCAGCACCTTACTACTTACCATTATCACCGATGCCTGCCAAGGGCAAAAGCTTGCTTGCTAGTTATTACCCTCCTGGGAACAATTTTGAATGGAATCTTGCTGGTGCCAGCGATGCTGCTGCTCACTGAAGGATAAGGCTGAGCAGGAGTAGGATTTATTATTGGGCAATTATTACGATGTAAAAAGAAGGGCAACCTGTTCTGATTTAGTAAAATTAAGTTTAGGTTTAGGAATTGCAAGTGTTGAATTGATTTCTAATATTTTTATGCAGCTGGGAAGCAGTGGTGCAAGTAAGGCTCATGCTGAGTTCTCTAGGGAATGTAGGTGCTACCTGTGCTCCTGAGTTCAAGCTTCCAAGTCTTTGTCTGTGGGAAGAGAACAATAGGGCTAGAAAAAGAATACAGACAAAGTAGGAAAAGGTTAGCCTAGACAGAGGCAAGTTATAAATAGGAAAAGATGCCTCAAGGCTCTGTGCAATATAATATTTAAGAGGAAGGCTTATTAAACTTGCCTGATATGCCAGTGACAAGAAATGTTGGAGGCTCGTTTCGCTGTCATTTAAAGAGGTTGAGAGAAGGAAATCAAACCTTTGCTGGCAAAGTATCTTAAACCACTTCAGCCTTACTAGGTGAACTTAATCTCTGACCTGTGACATGTTTGCAGCCCTTCATGCTTCTCACAAATCCCAGAACTTGTCCACAAGGAACCACAATGTATTCAAATAGAATCCAAGAGTAGGGCTTTTTCCTCAAAGAGCCTATAGGGTTTTTTCTTCTTTTTTTTTAACCTAGTAAGACTCAAAACTTAAGTAACATAGGTGATCAAATTGCAGAATAGAGGCAATGTGCATTCAGAAACTTATTTTTTAAAATATTAAACAGAAAATAGGTGGGTGTTTTTTTAATTAACATAGCTGGCTGGAGTTCTTGGGTGCAGGTGTAGAAACTGTACTATCAGAAAAACAGCATCTTGCCAACCACACTGCTGATTTGTGCCGCACCTATTTGCGCTGCTCTCTTGTTCCACTGAATTGCTTTTCACTCCTAAGGGGGGGAAAAAAGTTTTCTGATTCTTGAGACCAGAGAGAGAATGATGTGAATGAGCTAGTGGAGTGCCTGCCCTACCAGCACTAGCCAAGGGAAACATCTACCCAATTACTTATGTTTAAATGTCACTGCCTTTCTGGTGCAGACAATACGTCTAATTGACATGAGGTCACATCCAACTGCATAAGCATGTGTGGGATGTAGTTAAACTTTACTATTTTTTTACTGTAAGATTCTGGCTTCTTTCAGCAAAACATGAAAATGCATCCTTTTCATTGTAAACTACTCTTGTTGATGCAAAATGGGCTATTAAAGGAACCCGGAGTGTTCCCTGCTGCTTGCAAGGAGTGCAAGCAAAACATCCATCTAATCCAGAAGGTACTTGAAAAGTCACCTGTTTAACAGAAAAGAAGCCAGAGGTGATTGCTTGCAGATGTTATAAATATTGTAAATATGTAAACCATTGAAATATGAACTTGTGATGCAGGTATGGTGTTATTTGTGGACCTCGGAGAAGGAAACATTTCTCAGTATTTTTCCAGATCAGTCTGTTCTTACACTCAGGATGGTGCAAACAAGATTAGCCATCTATGACCTAAATCTTGGAGAGATGAAACCTGTGCAAATGTACAGTCCTTTTATCTGAGGCACTGATGACACAGCTTGTCTAATGCTTCCTCTGTCATTTAAATGCCAGCTCCTCCTCTGGTTATATAGAAATATGGATTTATGCAGTAAGGTGTATCAGACCCCTTGGCAAAAAGCCATCAATTATGTTAGAAAGCACTTCCCTCTACACGAGATTATTGTGTAATTGTCTGCCGTGCAGTTTCTCTGTCTTTTCTTGAAGTATCTGGGGTTGTAGGTAGAGACTCGTGTAGAATTAGTTTGAATGGTAGTGCAATAAGAAGTGACAAAGGCTTTTCTTTTTTTAGAGCAGTAAATGTCTTTAAGGCTTGTGCACTCTAAAATCCAAAATTCGGGTTGTTTAGCAAAGTCTTAGATCTTAATGCTGCTTAGCAGGTGTTACCACAAGAACTTTGGTAGTATAACTGCTGTAAAACTGAGGTCAGAGCAAATACTTTTTTTCCTCTCTTCGTTCCCATCTTTGCCTACGTGTTTTTGTGTGCTTGGCCACCTTCATCTCTAAGATGGACCAGAACTGTTTGTGTAGTAGAATGTCTATGAGGGGGATTGGACTAATGATCTTTCAAGGTCCCTTCCAATCCCTAATGTTCTGTGACTCTGTGTATTTCACTTGTGTTTCATGCCTTTCACCTTTACAGAAACACCGAGTTAGCATCAGGTCCAGCACATCACAAAGTGCAATTATCTGCAGGACCTCCCTGTCCTTCCCCTTTTGCCCTATGACTCTTACTTTACCTGATTCTTCCTGATCTTGAACGTGAGACTGTACTAATCATCACGGCCAATGACTACAGTGGAATAAAACTCATGTTGTAAGTAACTGACACCAGCAGACAGTGTTTAAAGCTACCAGTCTGGGAAGTGAACTCCCATCAATGCACAACCTCATACTTCATTGTTGTTTTAAGGTTCCTTGAGAGACAAACTTCTCTTGTTTAGTATGAGTTGATTCACACTCAAAAATAAACCACGTCTTGTAAAAAATGTATATTACTCACATCTTGTGACAGCCTAAACCAATTAAAAACTTTGTATAACTGTTCTTTTGCCCGGGGAAGTAGTGGAGGCCCCATCCCTAGAGCTATTCAAGGTGAGGCTCAACAGGGCTCTGGGCAACCTGTTCTAGTTGAGGATGTCCCTGCTCACTGTGCAGGGTGGGACTAGATGACCTTTGGAGGTCCCTTCCACCTGAGGCAATTCTAAATGGATTTTTCCAGATCAAGTGCTGCTTGTTGCACCTGCACCAGTCAAAAACCAATCCCTCTAGCTGCTAGGGAATCAGTGATTTACAAATGTTGACTGCAGCAGGAGAGTGAAAGACAAAAGAGCTTTAAACTATGCAAAGACCAAATTTGATAGTGCAGCCTGCTTTGTCACGGGAGACATACCCAAAAATCAGAGGCCAACTGAAAACTCCCTATGGGAGAAGTTCTTACCAAAAAATTACAGAAATAGACCTTAATATGGGTAGTCAGAACCCAGCAACCTGCCAGAGGGCTTTGTTTCTGTTGTAATTAAATCAGATTACTTCCTTGCCATGGATGAGGTAAGATTCTGGCTCATACCAAGATCATCCTTCTTTCTTGACATTCTGCTGTCTCCAAATAATTTTTCTACTTCTGTAATTGTTTCAATCACCAGCCTCTGTCAGGCTTGTTGTCTCATTGAGCTTCACAGCACATTCCAAGGGACACAATGCAGGGCACTGCTCCTAGGCAGAGTGAAGCTTTCCCCAAGATCTATGTGCTCTTCTGCAGAGTTCTTTTCAAATACCCCTATAGTTCATTTCTAAATCAAAGCAGAAACTGCAGTTGTTTTCCCAGATTATGAGGTAAATCATGTGAAGACATTTTACAGGAGATAACCAGTAATCCACTCACCATAGAAAGTGTACGGCAAACGGAGCTAGCAGGTAACACCTCCAGCTCCATCTTCTACCCTTTGCTGCACACAACTGCAGTCCTTGGAGTTATTTAAATGAAGACTCCTTTGAATGCAGCATACTATCTGCTTTCTCCTGTTCTTTGATATCAAACTGATATTTTACAAATCATTAGTCCTTAGAGGATGCTTTTCATCTTGAAAGCAAAAATCAGAAAGGCTTTATGTGTTCTACCTCAGAAAATAGTGAATGTTTATGTACAGACAAAACACTCAAGCAAGAGAGGCTCTTAAGTATTGTATAACATTGAACTACTTCGACCTGAGGGACTGAAAAGTTTATTAAAGATAAATAACCTGTGCACTAAATAGTTTCTAACTACTGATGAGCACACTGCACATTAAGGGTTTCTACAGTGGCTTGTCTTGAATGGGAAAAGTTCATTACATGAGTTTCTCTTGAGGGAAATGAGGAGAGGAGGCCCTTCACACTTCATATGTTGGTTGGTTTTTTTTTTTGGTTGTTCTAGAACTATAGCTCTAGAAGTAAGAATCCATCAAAGTAATAATAGATGAACTTACTGGCTCACTGACTCTAAATGCATAAAAAGCCGATGCTTAAAGGACAGACCTAATTTAAAGCAATCAGTATTAAGTGTTTGTGGCAAAGGGCCAGATTTTCTAGCCCACTAAGTTCACTTATGTCATTCAAAACTTAAATTGTCCATAAATGATTGCACCAGAGCTGGCTCTTGCGTGAGGTGCTCAGCGTGCACGTTTCACGGTTACTTTCTCTCTCACCGCCAGAACAAGGATTGAGCAGAACATGACCCCTAATCTTCATTACTCTCCATTTTCTTGCCACATACAGAAGGCAATTAACCTCATGCCAAGTTCAAGAGGCAGCAGTCTACTGAAGAACATCACCTGTCTTCTATGGCTAAACTAAATATGAAATGAAGCAGGTCATCTTGCTTTGCTCTGTTTGGCAGCTGGCTAGAGGTGCACAACCTCATACCTCTTGGGGAACTGTAGTCTGGGGTTTTTTTGGGGGGGTTCTTTAAGATCATAGTCATTATAGGCTTAGTGTATTTTGGTGTCTGGCTCTAGCTTTTATATTGGAACAGCCCAACTTCTCATAACTGGAAAGTAGCATGATGTAGTGCATCAGAAGCAAGAAAGCAGTGCACTGTTCACTACCAGGGTGGAATGCAAGGCTGCTTGCATGTTAACTTTCTGCTGTTCTCTGACTAAGTAGATGCGTTTTTAACCGGACTCATGTGCACAGTCAACGTGTTCTTGACGCACTCCATCGCTGTTTGTACGGATGGGATAGCTGGGACTTTGCAGAGTCTCTGAACACATGGAAGGACTGTAGCTGTATGGTATATCATCTCCTTCCACCTGTTTGTGCAACTGCATTCCATTTTATTTTAATTAAAACCTAGCAGGTGTTTCATTAGGGCTGATCCAAACAACAAGAATGACACCATCTCAGCACAATAAAGTAAACCACCGTATCTTGTGCTCCTATCACGTGGTCCACAAGGTTTATTTTTCTCTGTAGCACAGACTACTTTGCTGCATGTCTAGAAATTGGTAGATTGCAAGGATTTTATTAATGACAGCTGGTTAATGCCTGATGACTAACTATCCATAGCCATTAACAGAGCAGCAGAGCGTTCACCTCTGCTGAACAGCCCTGCCAAAGCTTGTAGGCATACTCTTAGCTCTGTTAAATCATTCTTCATCACCAGATCAAATTCTTCTCCACATCATTATTAAGCCTGATCAGAGAAATAAATAATTTAGGAGACAGTGTGGGACTTGTGCTTTCAGAGGCTGTAACTGCAGGCTTTGTTCTCACGCACAGCGCTGCATGTGACATGAGAGTATCGAAGCACATCGCGCCAGCTGCTGCACACTGCTGCCTTCTCAACCAGCAACACTGGAGACAGAAGAGTCAAATAAAGACAGAGCTATTAGATAGGGCTCTGGGCTGCTCTACTACCTGTTTGGCTCTGAAGGACTCCACGGTGATGTGCTGCACGTTAACTAAAAAGTTCTTTCACTATCGGTTAGTCAGACAAGAAGGAAAGAACTTGGAGGGGTTTTCTGCATGTGTGCGTGTCATCTCGTTTTAGAGAAAAAAAATTTATAAAGCACAAGTTCCACAAATAGGAAGAAGTGTTTTCCACCTGCTGCAGTCACTAACAGCGACTAAAAGATAACGGAGGCAACACGGTTTTTAAAACCTTCTACCAAATTCATGAAAAGGCTGCTTAGTGGCTGCCTCTTAAAAGCATTTTGTAGGCTGTGGTTTTTTAACAGTTTGAAGCATCCAGTAAAATCAGGGGAAGCTTCAATCAAGGCAGAGTGTGATTTCACAGACAGACTGGTTTTCAGCGGCACTGTGCTTTTATTTAACCGTGCGTACACTGGTGAAACATGGGACCCAGCCATAATAAGGGTATTTGCATGTGACACTACGCTGGGATAGATGAAGAAGAATCAGACCTTGGAGATTTCTTATCTGTGGTGTGAAGCGAATCAGTGAAGTATTTGATATTCAAATGCAACAAAAAGTAGAACTTAGGAAAGTTGTTCAGATTCCCCCTGGATTTCTCTGTGCTTGACAGGACTCTGAAACATCAACTGAAATGGAATTAGAAGTTTGATGCCACCTCTGCTGTTACGGGTTCTATAATTTATGACCTCATGAAAATTCAGTTCAGATACAGCATCTGGTTCTCATTATATTTCTTCTATTAACCTAGTTTTCCAGTGCAGTTGCTCAAAGGTCAAGTGACTTTTTCAAGGTCACATAGAAGAGAGTAAATCCTTCACTCTGGCTTCTGTCCCAGGAGATGCAGTTTGACACAGCAGATATCTCAAGGGTATCTGACAGATCTGGGGTTTTTTCCAATATAAGGAAGAGCAAAGCATGGAACATAATAACAGGACCCCCTCTGGACAGGGCCGCTAATGCTTATAATGACCACAGACTGGGGTTAGACATCTTGCAAAGAATTCTGAAGTTTTATCCTTTGTTGCAGTTGCCCCATTTTTTAAGTCACTGTGTGATATGTTTCAGGAGGAGATATGGTTTACAAAAAGTGACTGCATTTTCTTTGGCGTCAGACGCACACAAAAGGCCTCTATCTACCTATGAACAGCTGCAGAAGGTCAAACTGATAGCACCACATGGCTGGAGAAGAGCATTAATTTGGTCTTGGGAGCCAGACACAGCAGTGTGGTCCTAGAGTAGGAATTCAGCATCTAAGTGTTTTTAATTTCTAATAAGTTTGGTTTCAAACCTGATTTTTTTTTTTTGGGTGGGGGGTGGTGCTTCATGGATCTGGGTGTTTTTCCTGTGATGATAGGATAAGCTTTCACAGCTTTCTCCATTCCTAGCTCTGCCTGTATTCAACCACTCTGCATCTTCATCATTAACCTCCAGAGGTACTACACATTCCTGGTTTGGAAAAAAACACATCTAAAAAACACATCTAAAACACATCTTCTAGAAATCTGATCTCCTCCTCATTTTCATATTAAACATCTATGTACATCTTTATTTTCAGCCAACTGAATGTTGCAAACTAGAGGGCTTCATCTAAAGCTGCTTGATGAAGTAGAAACTCTGGTTTAGAGGATCTGAAGAGTATTTTCATTGGTTTTCTGACAGCAGTTGGAGGCAGTGATCAAATGAGGAGGTGGTGACAATCTGCTGTTGTCACCAACTTTTGAAGAATTGTCTTGAAGCAAAAGGTACTTTTCTCTCCTGTAAAATTTACCATACAAAGAACAAGTCCTAATACTTCATTAAAAATCTTGCTGCAGTTCCACCAAAACAAAGTAGACCAAAGCTGAATGTGTGTGAGTGAGGAATCTCATCCCTTTATCCTTCACGAAATAATGATTTCTCCACTTACAAAGGCTGAATTGTTCTTTTTGCCAGTGTTTGGAATCATACTCTTCATAGAGTCCTAGAATCATTAGGGATTGGAAGGGACCTCGAAAGATTGTCTAGTGTTTTGCCAGTGTTCGACGTTGCTCCCTGCATTCTGTTCAGTGCTTCATCCACATTTGGAATTCTGTCAGTGCAGCTTCTCTTTGGGTGCCAGCTGGAATGATTCCCACCAGGTGAAGTTGCTCTCTATATAATTTGACAAGAAGCATTAGAAAATGTCAGAATTAGAGACAACTGTGCTGCTTAGGACGTGGCAGTACCGACAAACTGGACTTTTCCAGACGACATTAAAGAATGATGAAATAAGGTTGTGAGCTGGACACTAACGTACTGGCTTGTAGACACTAGAAACATTGCAGAGCATTTGTTGGTATTTCAGCTGCAAGAGGCTGTAGGTTTATGTGGTCTCTTCTACTGCAAACAACAGGATGAAGAATGTTGGGCAGATAGTCCTGCGAGGAACACAACAGCTTGGTCTCGGCTGTAGGATGTTAGAGGAGGATGAGCAGGTTTGATTTGAAGGCAATGAGAGAGAGAAATAGCTGCTTTTCTTCCTAGTGAGCTTCAAAGGTTAATCGCCAATTCATAGCTGAATGTTATGAAAAATGGCTCTGTTGATTCATCTGTTTCCATCCTCAGCAAATAATCGGTTATTCCAAGGTTTAGGTGACCTTGCAAAATATCCAAACCACAATCTGTGCTTAATAATTGCATCAATTTGACCTTTGCCATTTCTGAGGGGGGAAGTAAAGAACACTTCTGCAGTGTGTATTGTGGATACGTAAGGAAAGAAAAGCTGAAAATCCCAGTTTCAAGTTAGGGGTGTTTTTTCCTCCTGTGTGTTCTGAGACTGGTGCTCAGATGTACTAACACTGTGAACTTTGAATAACTCTTTGTCGCGTGCAGTAAGGAAACTGCTGTCTTGACGCTACCGTGATCTCCCACCTTTCCATGGAAACTAGAATGGCAGGGATGAAAATAAATACTCCTGCTTTCCTGGCAAGGAGACAATTTTATTCCTTGTGAGATGGTTGTCACTCGGGTGAGGATTCTTGCTGCTTACTTGTATGGGGAATCCAAGTCAGGATTTATAGCCTGAAGACACAAGTTAATTTGCTTTCATGGATGGTCTCTCTGTCTGCATCTGCTCAGCGTTAAATGCAAAGGAACCTGTTAGAAATATCAAAATGAGGGGAAGAAACTACTTTAAAGCCCTATTCTGGTGATAAGGGCTGAGGTGTTTTAGTATTCCTGGTGTTCAGTAGCATTTGGGGTTTGGAGCGTATGGTTTTTTATTTTCTTCCTGGTTCTATTTATCCTGTGTTTGAAAACCTTGGGGCATTTTAAGATGTCTTTCTCTCTGAGTTGGTATCTGTGTGATTGAGTGATGCCATGCAATGAAAAAAATTGCAGCTTCGTTTAACTTTAGACTGAGGCCTTTCTTTGACTGAAGACTGACTCAAGCAAGACATGATGTGCCTTAAAACAGTACTCCCTGTGCAAGGCTGTAATTATAATTACCGGAGCCCAATACAGCACATGAGGTGGAGGTTTTAACAGCTGAGGTGTAAAAAAAATCCCTGCGTGTACATGACAGCATGACAGTAGATTGAAATTCTGTTCAATAATGACTGCAGTACTTCTTAACATGCTCAGCATACACCTAACAAAACAACTATCCTCACTGGAAGGCACTGAGCTGCAGCTACTTGGATTCAGAGCAGGGACTGAGCTGAGACAGCCCAAATGAGAGAAGAACAGGGACTAGATTTTTGTCTAAGTAAACTTAAAGATAGCTAAGCTCTAGTGCTACAGCAGAGGTGTTCTTGGCTCGACCATCTGCCATCCAGAGGGACCTGGATAGACTGAAGTGGTGGGCCCAGATGAAGCTTAAGATGTTCAACAAGGCCAAGTGCACAGTCCTGCACCTAGGCCAGGGTATACAGCATTATCAGTACTGGTTTGGGAGAGGCTCTACTGGAAAGCAGCCCTGTGGAAAGGGACTTGGAAGTGTCAGTGCATCAAAAACTGGACATGAGTCACTGGTGTGTGATCACGGTCCAGGCTGGACTGCATTAGAAGTACTGTGGCCAGCAAATCAAAGGAGCGACTCTGCCCCTCTGCTCTAGTGAGACCTCATCTGGAGTATTGTCCACTTCAGGAATCCCCAGCACAAGAAGGGTGTAGACACACTGGAGCGCATCCAGAGGAGGGCTACTAAAACAATCAGGGGAAAGGAGCATCTCTCATATGAGGGCAGGCTGAGACAGTTAGGGCTGTTCAGCCTAGAGACTAGAAGGCTCTGGGGGGACCTTCTTCTACATGAAGGCAGAGGAAGGTCTTTTCAAGAGGGTTTGCACAAATAGGACAAGGAGCAATGGGTTCAAGCTGGGAAAGGATAGACTTAGGTTGGATATTACAAAGAAGCTCTTGAATGTGAGGGTTCAATGTGATGGCTGGAATGGGCTTCCCAGGGAGGTGGTGGGGGCCCCATCCCTGGAGTTATTTAAGGTAAGGCTTGATGAAGCTTTCAGCTGCTTGAGCTAGGCAGAGATCATAGAATCATGCGAGTTGGAACAGACCCCTGGAATCATTGAGTCCTAGCATCAACCCTACTCTACAAGTTCACCCCTAAACCAGATTCCCCAATACTACATCTAAACATCTTTTAAACTTTTCCAGAGGTAGTGACTCAACCACCACCCTGGGCAGCCCATTCCAGTTCCTGACCACTCTTTCCATGAAGAATTTCTTCCTGATGTCTGACCTAAACCTACCCTGCTGGAGCTTGAAACCATTCCCTCCGGTTCTGTCACTAAACTACCTGTGAGAAAAGATCAGCACTGACATCTGTAGTTACATTAGATAGTTTTGTCCTGCTCCAGCAAGGGGGTTGGACTCGATGATCTCTTGGGTCCCTTCCAACCCCTAACATCCTATGATCCTCTACGGCGTCCTTTTTGATAGTTGCAGAGAGCAATGAGCTCTCCCCTCAGCCTCCTCTTCCTCAAACAGGCCCAACTCTCAGTCTCTCCTCATCAGATTTATTCTCCAGGCCCTTCAGCATATGCGTTTGCCCTCCTCTGATTCTAGGATTTTTGTAAGTGTTCTAGATGCTTTTTCAGAATCTGAAATGTAGCTTTTTGCGTTCTAAAAGTAATGTTCCAGCGAAGAGAGAATCGCCGTGTCTGGCTGGATGTTCCCTCAACTCAGACCTCGCACCCAAAGTAAAACCAGTTGGTTGGAACACGGAGCTCATGTCACGTACCATTAGGGTGGGGATTCCTTTTGCTGTGGTGTGTTCCAGTCTCCAAGCTTTGTCTCAGTTCTTTCCTCTCCCAGTATGGGTGATTCCCCTTCTTTATTCTCAGGTTGTATTTGGGGAATAAACAACCTCTCTAAAAAAGTGCAGTACTTGGAGATAAGAGAGTAAAATGGTATTTCTTGAGATACTCTGACACAGAAAATAACTTCATTGTGCTCAGCAAATCTGCTCTAGCACAAGAAGCTGGTGTCCTGTACCAGTGAGAAGGACATCGGATATTTTTTCTTGCCTTAAGGAGATCAGTCACTGATTCTATTGACCAGGTTGTGTTATTGCATGTGCCTACAATTTCAAAAGCTGTTCTGCATTGGAAAGCATCTAGGTCAGGGTCCTCTGGCTTTTTAAACAGGGGGCCGGTTCACTGTCCCTCAGACAGTGTCGGGGGCCAGGCTATATGGTTTCTGCCCCCCAGCCCCCAGCAGGGGGGTAAATACTGGCGGGCTGTGTTGGAGACCCTGGGGGGCCACATCCAGGCTGGGGTTTGAGGACCCCTGATCTAGCTTTATATCCTCCTTGTCCTGCTACATGGGAAGCAGGGATGTGGTTTGCATCACTGCAAGGAATGTGTATGTTAATCAGGTTACTTGACACTGCGATTAAAAGCAGCTCTCTGGGCAGCCTGCTGTGCCCTCTGCCAGCTGGGATCAGCTGGGGTCAGTGCTGCCCCACTTCCCTATTGACTGCTTGAAGGAAAACCCCTTTAAGCTTCAGTGCGCTGGGAGGCTCAAGCATGCAGAATAGGAATCAAGTTCAGGACTGAATTATTCCCTTTCCTGCTCATTACCTCTCACTTGCTGAGGAGCAGAACAACACATGCAAACCCCTTCCATCACGAGGCTGGCGGGCAAGAGCTATGTGGTGCTTAAGCCAGTAGTGAGCTTCTGCAAGACTTTTTGAGACCAGAGGGTGTAATTTCTTCTGTCGAAGCACAAAAGTCTTCACACTTTCAAGGATAATGCATTTTGGACAGCTGAGTCCCCTGAGACCCACGGAGCTGCACTGTACTGAATGAAATGACTCTGAGAGGCAGAAGGGTTGTGTATGCTAAGGAGCCTTATGAAAGAGTTGGGACTTCCGCGGAGCTAGTAGTACACCATTATGTAAATTACCACTTTTTTGACAGCTGAGTGGTATCAAACCTGTCTAAGATTATTGCTTGGAGCAGAGAGCTCCTAAGAGCTACACTTGACATCATTTAAATTACAATGATGCTGGGCGGTATGCAAAGTACCTGTTTGCTCAGAGAGGTGTGTGCTCCTCTGGTTGCTTCCTCTCTCCCTGCAATTATTTCAAGCCCAGGCAGTATCTTTTCCGTGAAATTCAGTGCTGAGCAGACACGGAGCATTACAGATTTTTCAAAGGAACTTAACTGCACAAATGGTCTATGTGAAGAGCTATGTGGCCACAGCTTTACTTGTCTCAGAAGGAAACTTAAAGCTGTGCTCTGGGAGGGACCCAGTGGACGAAGAGTGTTAATGAAGTCTCAGCCTCAGCAGAAAGGAGAGCAGTACCAAAGCCAAGGGTGTTCTAGCAGGGTGTTCACACTGTCTCTCCATTTGCCTGTTGGGAGAAGGTGAAGAGCTGCTGGGAATTCAGCCCCCTTTTTCCTGCAGCAGATCTCTGTGGTACAACAGCAAGTGGAAAAGTTCCACTTACCAGCTCCCTCCATGGGACTGGACACAACCTGCAGACAGCTCTGGGGTTTTCCTATCCAGCATCCCAACATTAAAAATTAGTCCCTTGATCATAGACAGCACAGCCCCCACAAGGGCAGCCTCATGTGAGCTCAGGAGGATGCTTTTTCTTCCTAATTCATGCTAAGGATATTTAGAGTTGGGCTCAATCTTGTCCTCACCTAGATCTTAGTAAATGTACAGTTCCTGGAGTCTCTGGAAACAGTCACACAGTATCACAGTACATTAGGGACTGGAAAGGACCTTGAAAGATCATCTAGCCCAATCCCCCTGCCAGAGCACAATCACCTAGACCAAATCGCACAGGAATGTATCCAGGCAGGTTTTAAATGTCTCCAGAGGAGACTCCACAACCCCCCTGGGCAGCCCCTTCCAGTGCTCCATCACCCTCACCGTGAAGTTCCTTCTCATATTTATGTGGAATCTCCGATGTTCCAGCTTACAGCCATTGCCCCTTGTCCTATCATTAGATGACAATAAGCAGAGCCTGGCTCCATCCTCCTGACATCCACCTTTCACATATTTATAAACATTAATAAGGTCACTCCTCAATCTCCTTTTCTCCAAGCTAGGGGAGAACTGCCTGGCTCTGTGTTTTCCTCAGACCGTATTAACCCTCTTACACAGAACTGATGACAAATTCGTACAGCTGCCAGGTCTAGAACCCTGAGGATGTCTTTCTTAGGCTCAGTTGGATGGTGTAAACCACTAGGAAAAGGAGAAGGATAGGATCTAGGCTTAGCTTTTGCTCTTACGTTTCCACTGTGCAAGCTCTATCCATGTTAAAAGGCCTCAGAGTTGTTCCTTGGCAGCTTGGGGTCAGCTCTTCACCTTGGAAGACTTCAGTCTCTGCGGGTGCAGGGTTTGTGCCAGATTACACTTCCAGAGCTTTGCAGTGACAACCTTGCATTTGCTTTCAGGACACTGATGCTGGTGAGTAATACACAGCTGAGAGTCTGACAGGCAATGATAGTGACAAGTGACCTGGAAATGCTGCCCTTGATCATTCAATATGGACATGAGAGCTCTGATCTTGATTACCAGAAACATGTTATCTCTGCACATGCAGCGTGAAGATGGTGAGAGATGATTTAGCGGGAATCAGACTGTAACTGCTGGAGGGAAATATGCACCAGGTTTATGATTCACCGTGAGCGCACTTACTCTGTGGAAAAAGATAGGTGGCTACTAGACTCTTCAAAGGAACACACAAATGCAGCAACTTCCTGGTTCCCTTACTGGCTGCCCAGACTCTGCCATGCTCTCTGTGTTAGCAAATACGAGGTTTAAAGCAGCCATTACAAAGCAGTCTTCTGTCAGAACTCTGGGGCAAAGAATAAGCTCCTGTCCTGTTCCCACAGCTGCTTGGAACTCATCTCATTGGCTCACAGCTTGCCTTTTCTCCTTACAGAAAGAGCAGCAAAGACAGAATGTGTTGCACCTGTAAAACCTGTGACAGCCTCCAGTCTAGCGTGTGGCTAAGGCTAGATATGAGGAAGCCGGGTTTTCCCGGGAGCCCAATTTGAGTGCTGCTGTGGTAAAAGCTGAGTTCTGGTTCTTAGCTGTTTCCTACCTGAGAAGTTACGTGACTAGCAGGTTCCAAATGGGAAACGTAGCAGCCATTTTCTTGGAAATAGCTTTGTTTAATCCTCATGTCTTTTGCACAACGCCCCAGAAGCATGCAGCTGTGCAACTGAGGACTCCGTAAAAGAGTCCGTCTTTCCATTTTCCTGCAGTGTTTCCTGCCTGCATGGTGTGTGGAAGCACTGGATAAATGCCAGTCAACAAAGAACTCCCCTGGCAAAGGAGGAAAATGTGATTAATGTCTTGTAATCAAGACCCCATAAGCAAAAGTGACTGTGAGGTTGCTCTTATTCATCAGAATGAGAACTAGCTGGAAGTTTTAACGGTCACTTGGTGCTGGATTTCTCTGGGTTTTGATGTGAACAGCCTTTTTTGAGAGTGTTCATTTTTTACAGGCATTCATCTCTGCTGCAACTGTTTCTTCTGCTATAGTTTATAGGGATGTTGTTATTCCCAAGCAGTCCTGTCCCAAATACTTGTGATGCTAATCTCTTTGTTGCTGTTGTACTCCAAATCAAACGATCTCTTTCTGCAAAGCAGGTGAGACGTGCGGTGTCATTTATCTGCGTGCTAATGCTAAGGAGCTTCATCAAATTAAAAAGCTGTTATCAAAAGTCTCTTCACTCCACAGGCAGCAGATAAAGTTGGTTCAGTCCTCATTTCTAAACTGAGGGGAATATGAATATAATGAATATAATTTTACCGATGAGGGATTCGTGTGATTCCCCACGTGAGCAGCACAAACAGTCTAGCGGAGGACACTCTGAGCTTGCAGTGACAGCCAAGACATTTTTCATACTGGGCTAAGCCAGTATCTTTTCAATCAGATTGTTGCTCTATTAATTATGGCAACATATTTATCTGAAACATAATGACTGGAATGACAGGGCTTATTAACAGCTAGGCACTTGTAAGTGTGATGGAAAGATCATAAAGGAGAATTTGAGAGATGCAGCGAGAGACACAGGGGGTTGGTTATACAACCATCAGACTGAACCAGCTCACGGTGCATCTGTGGAGGCCTCATAGCAGTGACACATCAAGGAGGCTACCACCGCACAGCCTTTAAATCTACCTTCTCATTCAAGGATGCTTGGAGCAGAAATGAGACTTTTCCTACTTGCAGAAAAGAAAGTTTTAAGCAGGCGTGCAGGAGCTAATGAGGACTGTATGTGCCAGCCTGTGTGCAGAGTTGTGCTCGTGTTCTGAGATGGGTTGCAGGAAAGAATCCGTTTCCTATGGAGGAGTGGGAGGTTTTTTTTTTGTTCAGGCTTAGGAAAAGGATCAAGGTGCTTCTATACAATAACTAGACAGAGACTTGACTTGGGACATGAACCTTCTGTTCATAGCAGTCTGTATTTTTTTCACTGTACGGCTTGTAAAAAGACCTTTTCTTGGAAATGCTCAGAAGAGCAGAACCTGCAGCCTTCCTGTCCTTCTAGAAAAGGCTTTCATTTTGGAAAAAGTGTTCTGTTTTGAGGGGGGGTGAAGCCAAAAGGGCTTCTCAATTTTGCAGTGCGTCACCATTTCCCCAACACCTTGCTATTCAAAGATTTACCTAAATCTAATCATCTAGCCCACCTCCTCTGCTCTACAACCAGAAAATCATCATGATCATCTTATTTATGTTCCCTGGCTAGTGTCCACAGCAATTGTTACTGCTGTTGAAAGTCACCAGACTTCTCTGCATCAGGATGTGATCCCTTACTACAGCTGTCAAATATCTCAGAGATTATCCTTTCTCTCAGCAGTTAAATGCTGCATGACACGGCTCTTCAGTGGGTAACAGAGACCAGAGTAAGTTTTCAAACACTTGATGGTTACAAACCTCTGTAAAATCTACATGTGTCTAGTGACAAAAGAGCCTTTTGAAAAGTAGGGTTAGTTAATATCTGTGGTACTGTAGGAAATCGGTGCAAGAAGGATTCCCTTTTACCTGCACCTGAGTGGATAGTTGGAACTACAGTAATTGCCTTGTACCAGGAATGTCATTTTTCATTTCTAGCAGGTCTTGTTTAACCAGACAGATGCTTAAATTGCTGTTCATTGTCTGCTCTGCAGTGAAGCAAACATTCCAGCACAGTGTTCCTACGTGGAAGCATGAATTCAGAAGTTGGCCAACACATGCTTTGTGAAGGCATGTGCTGTGAAAAGCCCTTTTAGGCTGTGCAGATCCATCAAAAGGTTGTTGTCCAATAACAGTGAGCTGCTGCTGCTTGTCTTTGTGGCTGATCTCAGAGGAAAGGAGAGCAGAGAAAAATACCCCACTGTTTGACAGGCTTTAAAGATGCCTGAGGTCCTGTTTTGACCCACTGCTGGGTCCATGGGTAATATTGTGTTGGGGTAAAGAGGAGCGAAATCACTAATATTCACTTTATGCACTTGATTAACTGTGTAGGGGGGTTGATTTCTGTTTTTTCCCTGAATGAAGATCATTCAGCTCTTACTGACTAATGAGGGATATTTTTGAGGGACCCGCGATTTTCAGGAAACAAATCCAGAAAGACTGGGGAAAGAAAACAACTGGCCCAGTTCCAAGCCCAGGATAATTCCTTGGCCACAATGGAGTTGCCTCTTGCTGAAAAATAATTCCTAAATTTCTGTTTCAGCTGATCCCAACACTAACCACATGTCCAGGTGTACCCAGCTATGGGATTTTCACAGGGCTTCAAATGAAATGTGGGCTGGTCTCTCTGACAAAATGTTTTTCCTAATCTATGTAAACCCAGCAGGTTTCCCTGTACATACTTTTAAATTAATTATCCTTCCTTGATCCTTATGGTCTTTGTTATCCTGTGAGTAGCTTGTAGACCATGTGTGTGTTCGCCATCACTGATGTAAGCTCAGCTGTATAGTTCATACATTTTAAAACTCATTAATCCATGTGCAAAAATCACCCCCTTACACCCTGCATGAGTTCCAAGCAGGCAAGGTCGGGCTTATTTATTGTTATTAAAGTCTAATATAATTCTCATGAAAATTTAAAATTCTGCTAATGCAAATGACTCATGTGTGACAGATTTTCATCAAAGACGCTTTATTCACTTACAGATGTTTAAAGGAACGATGTGCTAAGAGCAGTGAAGTGATTCAATCCTGTGCTAAGCCTTCTGATAACAATGTGAATGTATAATTTTTGTGTGAGAGCTCAACAGAGAAGTGTTCCCGTTAATATCCTGGTCCCTGGCATCAGCGAGGCTTAAGAAATGGGGAATGGGCATATTTATTCACCACCTAAATTTTTAAACAGCAAACATTTTTAAAGCACTTGCTGAAATATTTAAGCTGGGCAGATAACAAGTAGACGATGGATGACAGGGAGAATAAATTCTTCAATTTATTGAAGAAAAGGGAGTTTAAGAACTTGGTGTGAAGAACTTCCTTGTTAAACTGGCTGGCAATAATTCTCTCATTGAATTGCTCGTGCTAGGCTATTGAATTTGAGAATCTTTAAAGGAGTTCTCTGCCAGTGCTGTAATCTGAGGCATCTAACACAAATGTCATTCACTAGCTGGGATTGATCTAGAAAGGTTTACAGAGCTGTCAGCAAGTTCACCCCAAATCAGCTTCTTACCAAGAATGGGTTAATAAGGTACTTTATTGTGCTAAAACCGCAGCCTTCAGTCTCTTTCATTTTCTGCTGGGAGTGAGAGAAGTCAGGTTTCAGGTTTATGAGCTGTCAGACTGCAAGTTCTCTATGAAAAAGGAGTTCAGAATCTGCATTTCTCATTTAAATATCTTTGTTCACTCAGTTTACCCTTTTTTTTTTTTCTTCTTTCTTTTACTTTCTTTTTTGTTTTGTTATTTTTTACAAGAAGGAACCGTGTGAAGGACATCCTTACCCAGAAGGAATAGGAAGGAAAGAGAAGTAGCAGGTGTACAGCTCTTAAAAAGAGCTGCTGTTTCTCGATGTGTGGGGCCTGTTTCGTTTCAGCAGCTGAATTTAATCTCTCAGAGTAGCGCTTGTTCAGTGACCTTTAGGAACCCCAGACACCCATGCGTATTTTGAACAAGAGGTGGAAATGAACAAACTAAGGCAGGCATCCTCAGATGCTTCCCAGCTTCTGAACTATTTGCATTTCAGAGCACCAGTTCCAAGGTTTTGTTGGAAGAGGATGCTGAGGCTCTTCTGAAGGCACTGTGAAAGGAGCAGGTTACACTGACTTCCCTTCTGGTTTCTCACCCGTGTAGGCTAAGCTGAGAAACGCGCTGCTGCTCTTCCTGCCAGCAGGAGAGCTCCTGACAAAGCTGAGCTAGTGCCCATCGTGAGCGCAGGCCATAGTAACTCACTTTATCTGTGCAGGGACTGGAAATCAGAGTGAAATCCAAATCTGAAACGTTTCACACACGTAACCTTCCTTTCGTGCTGCTCTGTGTACTGAGGGCTAGCCCGCGGGTGCTCCAGAGAGACAAGCGCACTGACTTCTCCTGGAAGGGAAGGGTGTATCTGTTTCATCAGGAGCCCCAAGGAGCTGCTGGCTGCCTCTAAGCAGCACTGAAACTGGCGTGATGTAGCCTGCCTCTTGCCGTTTGGCATCATCACATTGCAGCTGATGAGGAGTTTCCTAGTGTGTTTGGGAATAATCCAGTAAAACTGAGGTTGGCTCTTCAGGGTGCAACTTGAGCTCTGTTTGGAGTAGTTTCTATGGCTGGTGACGAGTTGATACTCCAGGATTTAATGGCAGAACTAGCTCGGATGAGCTGTGGAGGAACTAGCAGATCATGGATATTTTACTGCAGTGATATAGAAATAATCAGGCAGCTGACTCGATATTTTTGGAACAGAAACTGTAACACCCTTACACGAACATTCAAGTGAAGGTGAAGGGGCTCTTTGCTCTCTGATCATCCTCAGTTAGTCACGAGTATTTAGGAGGAGAGGACAAATCACACTGAAGATGGTATTTCCTGGGCTGTGAGGCAGCAGACTCATTTCTAATTCACAAATTATATTACTGTGTTTGGTTTAGGTACTTAGGAAAAAAATCTCACAGTTGGAGTTAAGAACATCCCTCTTTTGCAGTGTGATCCAGAAGCTGCTGTGCTCGAGTTCCCAGTAAGAGGTGTCTCTCATAAACAAGCAAGTGAAGGAGCTCAAGGAGCAAGAGGGGAACACCTGAAGGGTTAATATATACCTATCGCTCGTTGACCTGAAATACCACTGGTTGTCTTTTCAAGTGCATGACTGCACTAACCTTGCTGCTGCAGGAAACTTTCTGCCCGATCCTGTGATGCATAAAGACAGCCTGGCAGGAGAAAGGCAATAGAGTTGCTTTGCTGAACTCCAAGTGCAGCCTGTCATTATTTATTAAAGAGCAAGCAGGTGAAAATTCAACCATTCTTGACGCTTCAACCTCTCCTGGGCTCTCCCGGTCTTATCTGTGCAGGTGGTAAACAGTCATTTGCAGAGAAAGGCATTACCAGTCACTTCTGAGGAAGGTGAAATGATACCATTCCTCTTATTTAGGAAGGGCATCTCTTTTTATTCTTGCTTAAAGGTTGGGAGAATGTGGTCGATCCCCCTAAAGCTTGCAGGTCTCATTTCAGCACGCCTGAAAAGGGAGAGTCCCAGCAGAAATCTCAGGAGCAAGCTGTAATTAATTGAAGCAAGCAGATGGCTCCAACTTCTTGTGCTTTAGCAGTGTGACAGCATCTCATGGAGGAGATGTGACAGCATAGGACGCTTGGAGGAGAGCGGTGGGATGAAAGATCTTGCTGTGCATCTGCAGCAGGCTCAAGCGGTGTCTTTATTCAGGCAAGTGTTATCTCACTGCTCATTGCATTATCTGTCTGGAATGGCCTTGAATAAGGCATAGCTCTAGGGGAAGGAGAAAGAGGTGAACGGAGATTCATACTTGTACTCAAGGAAGTGCAGAATAAGATGCAAAATCTGAATGTCAAATCATTTCAATGGTCCTGATTGTCTCTGAGTGGTTGCTCCTATTTTGGAAGAGGAGTTCCTTTTTTGAATAAACCTGTCTTCTAAAAGGATTAAACAAACTGACTTACAAATTTGAAAATATGCAGTTGTGCTCATCCTTTAACAAGATGGAATCAGTGTCCAAAGTAACTTCTGGCATAAATACAGCCTTGCAGGAGTAAACAAGCAGGTTTTTGTCTCTCCTGTTTCACAGTGTAATTTTATATACACATTCCTGATGTCAAATCCTTGTTTTGATAATTTTTTAATGCATAAATGAGCGGATGTAGGAGGTGTTTCTCTTTCTCTGAGAACCTTTAAATCATCATTTAAATGGGTTGAAATTATTCTTTCAAAAAAGTAATATCAAGAGGGGTAAGGAAGAGCAAGTCTAGGTCAATTCAAACATTTCTCGGTTTCATCTCATGGCAGAAATTTAATTCATATTAACAGAAGTAACGTAGACTCTCTGTTAAAATATAAAACATGAAGATTTTACTAGTTGAAAGCAATGAAAAAAAGCAACAGTAGGCCATTCGTTGGTAGAAATTTGGCCTCTAAACAGTTATTTGCTTAATAAAATTAAGCTAGAAAGTCACCAGTAAATTCCACTCATATGCCCTGAAGCAAAGAACATAAATCAAGCAGTGATTTGCTAAGCGTGTGTCTGAGCCTCTGCTTCCCTACTGATACTACATTAATTTTACTTATGAAATGCAGTGATTTCCCACAGGAAACACCTTTCACAAGAATGAAGTCTTTGTCTCCTTTGAGACTGGAATGATACTTGAAACCACACCAAAATCCCTGGGTGAAGATCCTCTCCAGACAGCCTGAAGTGTTTAAAATACTGAACACAAAAACCTGTTGGAAAATAGAAAATTTGACCTTTAAGCTACATGATTTAATCAGTGGAAAAAGGACACCAGTTCTGACCTGAAGGGGTGTGTTTGGTGCTTAAGTTAAGGCTAGCACTGTGTTTTGAGCATAGGAATTCAAGACACGCAAAGTGTGGCAGATGGAGAAACTTGCTGAATCTTGGGTAAATTACAGAGACATTGCGGAGCTGCTGTAAATATTGTAGGGTCTCATGATGGCCAAAGGAGATGAAAAAAGACAGCTACACAGAATGGGTGCAAACTACCCAGAGGTGTGGGTGATGAAACACAGAGATGGAGTGTTGGATTTAGCTAAGCAGGGTCAAGCCTGATTTGTCCTTGGACGCGAGAGAGTCTGGGTGCACCAGGTGCTGTAGGCTTACCCTGCTCCAGCAAGGGGGGTTGGACTTAGATGGTCTTTTGAGGTCCCTTCCATCCTGTAACATTCTGTGACTCTGATTGTGCTCTCCAGCTTTTAAAAGGAATGAATAACAATCTACCTACTGTTTTGGGTCCCTAGCCCAGTGTCCTCTAGGGAGAGCCATGGTGAAATAAGTCCACCCACAGCATATCAGCTCCTAGAGAAGGATCCTGCCATGTGTCATTATAGCATTATTTGCTGATAGCTACAACTCAACCAAGCCACTTCCCAGGTGCTGTGAGTATTTGCTTCTGAGGGAAAATCAGACTCTGGTCTGATGTTTTTGATAACTGCAGGTGACAGGGATGGCTCAGTTTTCCCTTTGGCTGTCTCCTCTTTTCCTTTTGCACACACAGAGTTTGTGACGTGAGATTAGCTCCAGTTTCTCACTTGTGCTCTTAATCCGCTGTTAGGACAGGCGCTTTGAAGTTTTCTGGGCTCTGTCGTCATCAGAGCTCTCTTTAAATCCTTATGTCTTGTCGATCTTCGTGAGATAAAAAGATTTTGCTGTCTTAAGTAATAATTATCTTTTTATGACTCTCTTGAGCTGCTCTAAAGTTTGACGTGCCAGATTGCATTGCTGCAGTTTCTGGTTGCGAGGACAAGTTGCCATATGTGAAGACACTCTGCAGAGCAGCTCTTTATTCTGGATGATCTTGTGTAGCCTTCACTCAAGCAGACTCCCAGCAAGGCAGGATCAGGCCTCCTGTTCTGAGGATGCTTCTTCCAATTTCAGCATAACAGAGTCAGTCCTCAGGAGTCTTCTACTAGTGCTAAATGAATCTCTTCCAATTCCACAGAGAAGGCTGGATGAACCCTTCACATACCTTGGTGCAAGTATTTTTCCAACTCTTTCTCCTCGGTGTTTTCTACTTTTCCTTACACTGTGCATGGATGTATAAATATCCATTTATATGCCAGAAAGATCCTAGAACTTCTTTTTAGTTTGTGCCACGGTTTTTCTATTTAAACTGCCTCACAGCACTTCCCTTTCATTCACATGTTTACCAGCTGTTTAGACTTCCCAGTTACCATATTCATTTCTGAAATCTGCAGAAGCTGATAGCACTGTAGTCAATATGAAGTTCCTGAAAATCAGGGAGACTCAAAGTGTGCTGTTCACAGGGATGTGCCACTTCGAGCCAACAGTGATCCAATCCAAAATGCTACACACACTCCGATGCCTTCGTGAAGGAAGCCAACCTAGTTCTCACATTGTAGCCTAAAGCCCTTTTCTGGCAAGGGTTAATAACAGCTATCTGAAGAGCCTTATTCCTAACTTCAGTATGTTCCTAGCATCTCATCCATGTTCACATTTATAAAATGTATTTCAAGCCATACAAAGGGTTCTGCAGTTGTGGGAAATGTAACCTCCATACACTTTTCCTTTCAAGCTCTCCTTTAATTTTAAAAAAGGTCAACCCAGCCAGAAAAATAATTAGCAGAACAAACACTGCTGTCCTCAGAGGAGACCCTGTCTGCCAAACTCCTGGCTCAAGAGAATGGTTACAGCTGAATTACAGCCCAGAGCTCCTTCCTGCTCTGCAAAACAGACCTGAGGTTGGAAAATGCTGCCAGACCCTGGTGTCTATCTGTGCAGGTGGGTGTCACTCTATAATAAAGCACACCTCAGTCAAGTGCATAAAGCCAGGGTTCAATTCAGCACCTGATGCTTAGCTGTGCATCATCAGTCTTCCTTCTCTGCGTTAACTCCACCAAAATACACACAGTTTGCATCTGTTAATACTCCGGAGCCTGTTTGACAACTGACTGCAGCTGAAAGCCCTTAATTCTTGATTTGTATTTTGGTTTTTTAGGAGGTGGGGCTTTTCTTTAAGCACATGGCAGTTAACACAGCAAAGCTGGATGCGAAGAGCTGGCCTGAGCTCTGCTGAAGTTTGCCCAAAACACAAAATCAATTTGGAAGAGCAGGCTCTACTCAAGAGCTTGTTAAATAGAATTTGAGTGGATTGGCAATTATTTGAGGCTGGTGTCTATTTAAAAAGTACCCTCAGTAGTACTTAGGAAACACTAGTTTTCAATAAACAAGAAAATTGGGAATATTATGCAGATGCTAACGCATGGGATGCTGTCAGAATTAGCCAAAGTCATTCCTGCCATGTGATGCCTGTTAATTCTTAAAATAGGAAGATACCTGGGCCCCTGTAGATGTGAGGTCAGTTTTGCAGCCCCACTGATTTTACTGGAGGTGAGCTGATTCACGTCAGCCATGATCCTTATGCTAGAATGATTGTGGAGGTTAATAGGTGGAAAAGTGTATGTAGCAATAGCAGGGCTGTAGGCTCTAACTTGCTCATGAAAGCCAGGCAGCAAGTTTGTGTGCTGGCCCAAAGTCAATCTTCACATGGGCCTCCAGGTACCTTCATCCTGACTGTGACCTGCAAGTTCAGTCAGTGAGATACTGCAAAGTCATTAGTGCTGTGGATGCTGACATAGCAGTTCTGGTCTGTCTCCTTATACCTTGCTCTAGGCAATTCTTGTAGAGCACCCCAAGTTTTGTGAAGATTACAGAGCTTCTGATCTCAGCCTTCTGTCCTTCTCCATTAGCTGGTCTGGTGTTGCTGCAGCTAGGCTAGAGATGGGACTGCATCCTGAGATTTGGACTGGGAGCAGAGCTATAGGTGACTCCAGCATGGTGAGCAGGGGATGTAGGAAGCGTGTGCTGGAGTTAAAAAGAGAAACAAGCTGAAGATACAGCAGGAGAGAGGGTTTGCCTGGCACAGCCACTGTTGTAGCTCATTTCCTTGCTTTCTCTGGCAAATGCAAGGACCTTTTGGAAAACTAGGAAGCACAAGGGTGCTCTATTTCCATAGAAAAGGTCTGGCAGTTCTTCACAGCAGATAAGGTTTTCCCAGCTGTAAGATGCTCCCCTTACAGCTGGTTCCCTTCCAGCCAAGTTCAATGGGGAAACCAGCCACTCTCCCTGACTTTGGGTGTTCCTGTGCCTCACCTGATGCTAAATCACCGTGTTGTTTCTTAGATTGAGACACTGCAGTGTTCGGAAGAGAAGTGCTCTCTGATGGCTGCTGGAGAGGCAGGACACCAAGCTGGACTGACCCTTGGTCATCTCTCCTTCAGCAGTGCCCACTCTGCAAAACTAAGCTGTAGCAGTCCAGTTTGAGAACACGAGCAATGCAGAAATCTCATCTGTACACTGCAGGACCATGAAACGGATGAGAAAAATCTATTTATGCTGAAATTTCTCTTGCTGTCTGTCTTTTGACCTTTTGTGGTACCTGCTAGCTCATTTGTCTTGCAGCACCAACAGAAATATGAGCAGGGAATCAGAAGAAAAGCTGAGCACTCACAAAATTGAACCCTGATTCAGATGACAGCAGCAAACCTGATTGTTCTTGTGGAGATGTCCCCTCTCGCTCTTTTGCTCACTGAGGTAGCTACAAACTTTGCAAACTGGGAAAATATTTTTTTAATTGCCTGTTGAACCCCCAATCAGGCTACAATTCAATTACTGGATTGAAACAGAGAGAGAGAGAGATGCTGGTGAGTTATTTGTGCACCTGGCAGTGTGTAAAGAATACTAATAGTCTGGGTAATGTTCTCTAAATTCTTGATCAGCAGCAGCTGGAGGAAATTTTTTGCTTTGATGCGTAGGGCGAAAGAAATCCATTTCAGTGCGGCGGCAGTGGTGTATTTACATCACAAACAGGGCAATCGCGAAGCATTGCTGGCATTCAGCTGCCGGAACAAAGGCAGTGGCACTCGTTTGGTTTCATTTCCAATTGTAAGAGATCCTGTTGTTTCAACTCCAAAATACAGACCTTGCAGACCCGGACAATTACAAAACTGCCTGGTCTGCTACCCGTTTTGTCTGACTATGGGATGTCCTCATCTGTTATGTCATGCATTTAGGGGAGAGGCAATAGAGTCTTTGGTCCTGGATTACTGTAAAACTTCTTTGATTTCATAACTAGCACAGAAATGGGTTGCCTGGTGCTGCAAGGGATAGCTCTCCATGGAGAACATCCTCCTCCCCCTGTTCACCAGGGGAGCTGAATCTTTATCCAGCAGCTCCTCTTACTACAGTAAAGGATGGTATTTGTTAAGAGCTTCCAAACTGGTGCTTTGAGGATTTTCCATATACCCACCTACCATCTGATCCCATTGTCACTGGAGCGAAGGTAGTGGGAGCTTTTCTACTAAATCCAGTGCAACCAAGAAAGTCTCCTGCTGGATGTTTGCGTAAGCAGGAGCTGGGGGTGGGAGAAGTGTAATTTACTGGTAGTCTGGGAATTTTATACAGCAACAGCAGGGAAGGTTAGTGAAGACACAGGTTATAGAACATCGGCAACCAAGGACAGCGATGCCGTCTGGTCAGTACGTTGCCTGCAGTTCCAGGTTCAAGGCAGGTGACCCAGTAACAAACATTATTCAAAGAAAATTGATGGGAACAGACATTTTTAAAAATGAAGCCTGTTGGAATAAATCCTGCTGTCAGCACAGAAGTGATTTTATTGAAAGAACAGTGTGACTCTTTCTTCTAAAGCTCTACTCCAGAAAGGTTACTGAGGTGGTTCTTTCCTTCCACACTGAGGAGCAGTGTCCCCAGCCCTCTGACCTGCCTGCAGAGATTCGGAGAAGCAAATGAAACAAAAACATGGCACTAGGCAAAACATTTCTCTCCTTAGAACGAGAATTGCCATGTACATAGCCTGAATGCTTGCAGCCCACACAGCTTTCAGGGAGTTTTCAAGCCCCACTGATCTATGACACTCCACGACGCAACTTCAATAAACAGGTCATCTCAAGAAGCCCAAGGTTAGACCCTCAGCTGGGCTCAACAGGCTTTTCTCTTTTGACCGAACCTAAAACCATTTCACTCTCACTTGAGCAGGGAGTGTCTTGTAAGGGATCATGACCCAGGTCTTACCAGGGGATGTTCTACACTGTTCTTTGGTGTTTAGGAAAGGTTACAAATCAAAAGGTTCCTGTCTGTGTTTTGTTCTTTGCAGGCAACTAAAAGTTCTTTCTCTTAAAACTGGTTTCTGAAAAATACCAAACAAAAAAGGTAAAGGGCGAAAAAGCAGTTCTGAAACACAAAAAAAAGCCAAAGGGTTATGTTTTCAAGAGCAATAAGGTTATTGTTTGTAAGACTTTTAAGTGCTTCAGTCTGTATTACCTAACAACCTCAGGGACCAGTACATGTTGGGGACTGACCTGTTGGAGAGCAGTGTAGGACAAAGGGACCTGGGGGTCCTGGTAGGACAGCAGGATGACCATGAGCCAGCAATGTGCTCTTGTGGCCAAGAGGGCCAACAGCATCCTGGTGTGGATCAGAAGAGGGGTGGTTAGCAGATGGAGAGAGGTTCTTCTTCCCCTCTACTCTGCCCTGGTGAGACCACACCTGGACTATTGTGTCCAGTTCTGGGCCTCTCAGTTCAAGAGGGATGCAGAGCTGCTGGAAGGAGTCCAGTGTAGGGCAGCAAGGGTGATTAAGGAAGTGGAGCACCTCCCTCATGAGGAGAGGCTGAGGGAGTTGGGTCTCTTTAGCTTGGAGAAGAGGAGACTGAGGGGTGACTTCATCAATATTTATAAATATTTGAAGAGTGGGTGTCATCTAGTGATAGGACAAGGGGCAATGGGTGTGAGCTGGAACATAGGAGGTTCCAGATCAATATCAGAAGGAACTTCTTCACAGTGAGGGTGACAGAGGAAGGTCCCTTCCAGGTTGTGTAGTGTCCTTCTCTGAAGGTGTTTAAAACCTACCTGGACATGTTTCTGTGCGATTTGGTCTAGATGATTGTGCTCTGGCAAGGGGATTGGACTAGATAATCTTTCAAGGTCCCTTCCACTCCCTAATGTTCTGTGATAAGTATTTGTATGTAACTGACCCAACTCTAGCAAAGGCAACAGCAGCTTTGAGATTCAGAGAATCATTGTGATTTGGGCTCCAGATCACGCAGAATAACATTTCCTCATACCCTGGGCACTCACCTTCCCCCCTGCTTAGACCAGAGCCTTTGCCCTGTGGCAATACATTATGGAGCAGTTCCTCCAGAGGTTTTTTCTACCAGATCCATGTGCTTACAGGACCATCCAACCACAGAGATTTTAACCAAATCAGGTATGGACACACAATTGTGTCTATAGTGAATTAGCCAAAATGTAAGATAAGGAGTGCATGTCTGTGTTCCAGTAGCCAGTGTGGGATCTCAGAAGAAGTTAAAGTGCCTCAGACAGATGGTATGTGATCCAGCAAAAAGCCTGTCAGTGAAAAGTTAACCTGTCAACATTTATTTTTCTTAACAAATCTGAGTCAGCAGAGCAACTTTAAACTGGATCAGTGTTTTGTGTCTCACAGTTGCAGCAGGCTTGACTTAAGATGGATTTATTATATCATTGAACCATTATATACGAGTGTGCAGAAGATGTAAATACAGCCAAGGGAACTGTATTTCTGTCAGCAAAACACACCCCAGAAGATGCCTCACCCTGAAGCTGTTTGTCTCTGGCTACACTGCTTTTAAGCCAGTGTCTGAGAGTCTGTCCAGAAAACAACAACTGCCGTTCCTGCAAGCTGAGTCTCCACAGCACAGTGCCATGGTGTGAATGTTAGCACCCTCTGCAAAGGGTAGGACAGTACCTGTATGTAGATATAAGTGTTTACAGATAAGTAAATGCAGGTGCAAAGCTTTATCAAAGAACTCTGCTGGATTCTGGCACAGGAGCACGCGTTCATCTGTTGTTTATCCTTCCAGGGCCAAGGGTGGGGGGGTTAGGTTCTGCCACCAGGTGTAAGAATGGACTGGGATTTTCAGCTGGGCTCAGGAAAGCCCATTTCATCCTTCTAATGCCCAGACCCCACACATGTGACACTGCAGAGGTGCTGAAAGCAGAGAAGGAGCTGAGATATTTGTTTGTGCTGTCCGTCTTGCATTGGGGTTTTTTGTGAGCTGGAACACAGAAGAGCATCATGTGGCTCTGGGTGGGTGCTCCTTCCCTCTCCTGGGTGCTGCTTCCTGCTGCAGACACCTCAGGGCAGNGGTCCGTCTTGTACTGGGGTTTTTTGTGAGCTGGAACACGGAAGAGCATCATGTGGCTCTGGGTGGGTGCTGCTTCCTGCTGCAGACACCTCAGGGCAGAGCCTTTGCAGCCTTACAGATGACCACTGTTGTTCATGTCATCAGGTCCAGTTTGTTTCTCTGCATCTATTTAAGAGGAGAGGATGGTAGAGTTTGCTGCTTGTCACATCTGCTGACTGTGTATAGAAAAGCCCCAGAGCCTGATTTCAGGTGGGATCCTCCAGCAAGATTCTGGTTTTATATGCAGCATGCAGGAAAAATACATGAGTAGGAGAAGGGGTTTTATTTGGTTTAGATATTTGCATCCACTGTAAAATAAAGAACAGTGTTTTTGTGAACGGAGGTCATAAATCCTAAACCAGGGAAGAACAGCAAGAACCAGGGCACGAACAATTCATTTTAGCTTTTGACATCATGTAAGCAGAACAAAAACAAACCCCAACTTGTAACGAAAGAGGGTTCTGCATCAGAAAACAAAACGTGACAGTGAATGTTTTGACTCCTTTTCTTGGCTTTATCAAATGGACTTAAGTCCAGAAAGCTGTACAAAGCAGTACCACGCTGTCTGCATACCAGCACTTCTCCTCCTGTGTGCTCCAAAGGCACAGCAAAGAGCAATAATAAAACATCGTAGAATTGTTTATGTTGGAAAAGACCTTCAAGGTCTAGTTCAACCATTACACTAACTGTCCCAAGCCCACCACTAAACCATGAACTTAAGCTCCAGATGTCCATGACTTTAAAACCCATCTGGGTATGGGCAATTCCACCCCCTCCCTGGGCAGCCTGTTACCAATTCTTGATAAACGTTTCAGTTAAGTTTTTCCTAATGTCTAACCTAAACTTCCCTTGCCACAGTTTGAGGCCATTTCCTCTTGCCCTGTCACCCGTTACTTGTGCGAAGGAGCCAGCATCTAACTCTACAGTCTCCATTCAGGTAGTTGTAGAGAGTAATAAGGTCTCCCCTCAGACTTCTTTTCTTCAGACTAAATAGCCCCAGCTTCCTCAGCCACTCCTTGTACTGTTGTTCATCAGACTCCTAACCATCCCAGTTGCCCTGTTCTGTCCCCTCTTCCAGCACCTCAATGTCTTTCCTGTGTTGGGATTCCTAGAACTGAACCCAGTACTTGAGATGCAGCCTTCTCAATGCCCAGTACAGGAGTTTCTTGTGAGGTTTTCTGATTTGTGACCACATGCTCCAGGTTTGTCTCAGTTGCTTAGACTGAGGTGATCTGCTGCTTCTGCACCCTGAGACACTGGTTCTGTCCTCCCCAGTACAGACTGGAGCCATGTGGCAGTACTGGCCGACTGCAGGTGCTGTCCTACAGAACTGCTGCCTTTCAGAGCCAACAAGTTTTGGGTTGCCCACCAGCTACGTGTGCAGCTGTCATAGGACAGGGCTGTGTTTGCAAGTCCATCTGCAGTAGAATTTTCCAAGGGAGTTTTAAGAGAGACACATCAAAGCTTTTCTTTTACACATTTCAAGGCTTGTAATTTCTCACCAGCAAAACTCTGCTGTTATTCCCTGAGACATGCATGAAAGAAAACTTCAGAACAGCAACTTTTATGGCATCTGCCAGTATTTTCATTTTGGCTTAACGGGGGATTTAAATTATTATTGAGTCCTATTTTCTGAAGAGAGCAAATGCATAGAAATTTGATTATATGGAGACTTTAACTGCATAAACACAATACTTATCCCAGTGGACTAATTCCATTAAGACTTGAACTATCCATCTTGGAGTTGCTCATGAATGCAAACTGCCAGAGCTGCTGGCGTTGCTGGGTTTGCAAAACAACTTGTACATTTTTGTGTCAGATAATAAAAGCCAGATTTATTTAGAGAGTTATTAAAATAAACAGGTTTAATAATATATTTAAAAACTTCATTGTTACTCATATGCTGTTTCGCTCTGCCTGAGTAATGTTCTTTATTACAGCTGTACATCACCTTCCAAACGCCTCTTGCTCTGAACCTTGCAAGGTGCTGAATATGTAAATGGTCGGTCTGTAGCGCAGGCAGGGGGAGAATTTTAATTCTCAGCGCAGAAACGTCCGTTTCAGTGTTTTGCCTATGCAAACTCTGCTCTGGCTTGCCAGTTTTTTAATTCTACCTATCTTTTAGATAATTCTTTTCTATCTAAATAACATATTACTGCTGAGGTTTGGGAGTCATTAGGGAAGATCTGCCCAATTAGCATGTTAATTAGGACCTACCCAATTCAGGGACAGGGAGGTGATTGTTTTATTAGCATTCTGTGAGACGAAAGAAAGATTAATGGCTGTGCCTGCAGCCTTTGAGGAGTATGGAAGTAACACTTCTTATCTGAGGTATCTGTGTGTGAATGGAGGTGTTTGAAATGGCTGGACTTACTGAGGGGCTTGCCTGCTGATTAGTTATGCCTGGAGCAGAGAAAAGTATAATTGAGTTTGTTTCTTGATGAGAAGGAAATGATAGTGCAAAGCAAACGTAAGAGGGCAAGAACCTCTGCTGTTGTAAGTGAGCCCCATTGATTGATTGATATCAGCTAATGCTTGGGTCCCTCCAACTGCTTCTCAGTGGGTTGGCAGTATGACATCTATAGCTGTGCTATGCACTGTAGGTGTAGGCAGGTACCCAAATGTCTCCTTGCTATGAGTGGGAAAGATTAGTTCATAGCCAGCCAGACTGCACCTCTCTTCCAGATGCTGTGTTTTCTCACGGCCACCTCCTCCTCTGAGTCTGACCATAACTATGTTGAACAGGTTAAACCTAGGGTATTATAATTCAAAGGGCCTACAATAAAGTCATCTGGAAA
Source organism: Rhinopomastus cyanomelas (assembly GCA_013400115.1). NCBI lineage: Eukaryota > Metazoa > Chordata > Aves > Bucerotiformes > Rhinopomastidae > Rhinopomastus > Rhinopomastus cyanomelas. The sequence continues at coordinate 102,666 of VXBP01000410.1, forward strand.
AAGAGAATCACAGAATCCAATCACAGGTTGGAAGGGACCTCAAAAGATCATCCAGTCCAATCCCCCTGCCACAGGGACACCAAGTCACACAGGAACATATCCAGGCAGGTTTTAAACACCTCCAGTGAAGGAGACTCCATAACCCCCCTGGGCAGTCTGTTCCAGTGCTCCATCACCCTCACTGTGAAGAAGTTCCTTCTCAGGTTGATGTGAGCTTATAACCATTGCCCTTCATACTATCACTAGATGACATTGAGAAGAGCCTGGCTCCATCCTCTTCACACCCACCCTTCAAGTACTTATAGACATCAATGTGGTCACCCCTCATTCATGAAATAGAGGCAGGGATTGTATGGAAATGAAGGAAGATGTGATGAAAATAAGAAAAAAAATAGCTCTGGACAACATTTTCAGAGACAAACGTATGCTCTTTCTTTTAACTTCATGATCACTAACCATTCCTCCTACATTTCACATTAAACTAATGAATTCTGCTGCAAGAGAAAAGATTATGTCTTCATAATATGCTGAAAAAATAAATAAAGTGGTGTCACCATCACTCTTTCCATCAAACAGTTTAATCATTTCTGTCTTGTGCTTGATTTAAGAGCTGTTCTGTCCTGCTTTGGTCAATCACCTCAGTTCTGTGCCTGGTATCAGTAAGGATTGGTGGGCAGGACACATTCATTTCATTTTGTCTAGAAAGGTACCACTTGGTGGGTTTCTTAATTATTCTTAGATGAGGAAAGGTTGTTTAAAAAAAGAAAAAAGCTGAGTCTTCCCTCACCTGCAGGTGTGAGGCTCAGTAACCACCAAGGGAAGCCAGTACCATGGAGCTGGACACCAGGAACCTTGGAGGCTAGTGTCTGCTTTGGCTGGCCACTGCCATGCAGATTTGCTCCTCTACTCCATGTATGGGTGTGAAACCAGCGTGTTCCAAGTCTGTCAGCCAAATGTAACTCTTGTCTGTGGTTTTACTGGAAAATTCCAGCACTGATTTATTGCAGAGCTCTCAAATATTCATGTGCACAAAGGAAACACCAGAGTATTAGAGTTTTTTTCCTCTTCTGAATCATCCATAGACAACACCTATTTTGATGCGGTTCGTTCTTTCTTTCTAAAATCTTTTTTCCTGAGCTTTCTTGTGAAATTCTTGAGTAAACAGAGTTTCTCAACATATAGAGAGCTGACAATGTGATCTCCTCAACAAATGTGCAGGAAATAGTCTTCTTGGCTTTGAGAATTGAACAAATAGTCCTTGTGAAGCAAAGAAAACCCTCTTCCCAAGATTTTCCTCAATAGCATGGAGGAGAGCAAAAGAGATCCCTGCAGGCATTAGTTTATCCTAGCTCGATCCCGTTGAAAATGCAGGTTAGTATTTAAACCTTGGCTTTACTGTTTTCTCTAGTGCTTGCCCACAAACAGGCTCCATTTGCGTGTTATGGCAATCTTAACCTTTCTGTTATGAGTCGATGCAGTCCCAGGTAGGTTTGCTAGAAATAATTCCCTTATATTCCTCTGTTTTTTCTGTTGGCCCTGGACTGGCATCAGATGACCATAAAGTACCAGGTCATGTAGTAAGTTCCCGGTTCGAGTTGCCCTTGCGCAAACCCAGACCTTGTGCTTTCAATGGTTTGCTTTAACAATAGGATCTTTTTCCAACCAAGCAGAGCTGCGGTGAATTACTTTTCATAAGTTTTATTTTATTTTTCTTCTGTGATGCTGTGCCGTCCTTATCCACGTGAATGTGGATCTGGACTGTAAATTACTCTCTTGCTGAATCTTAAATTGGGATGCAAGCAGCTCATCCATCTCACTGAGGATGCAGAACACTACGAGGTACGTGTCTGCGATCCGTGTGTCTGTGCTTGCGTGAGTTACAGCCAGGCTGTTCAATAAAATCTGCGCACGGCAATAGTGATGGTTTTTTTAAAGTCACCCTGAGATGGAGTTTGCTATTTGTCAAACAATAGCTTTTTGATGGCGGTGAAAGCTGCATACTTTATATTTTAATACAACCAACAGTACCTGTGGGAGACCACAGTTCCGCATAAAACAATTGATTCGACTGATATAAGCAAATTAGGTTTTTGTGACACGGGGAGGAGTTTTCCTTTTAGTCTAAGCTGCTCCCCATTGAGAACTCCCACCAGGTGTGCTGTGCTTTCTGAAGTCATTAATGTAGATCAAAGAATAATTAGGCTTTGGCAAGCATAAGGGGGTTTGATTAATCAGACTGAACAGCATCCTTTTATCTCATAATACCACTGCCTGTTGGATCAGCGTGGTGTGGCCAGCCTTCGTGACAGTGCTTTAGTGATTATTTTCCCCTTGCCCAAATGCATGGCAGTCCAAGCCAAGCAGGATCTGGCCTTCTGGTTCTTACCTTTCTGGCAACTGAGAGCCAGGAATAAGTGTTCGTAGAAAATAGCTGACCCCGTAGTGAAAACAGTGAAAATCTGTCATGAATTTGAAGCTGGTTTACTGATGGTTGACCCTTTGCTGTTCTCCAGGAGATAGTAGCGTTTCTCCTCGTGTTTTCAGAGCCTGGCAGCTGACCAGTGCCAAACCCTGACTTGGCAGGGGAGCCAAGTTGGCAGATGCTGAAACTTTGCTGGTATGAGATGAAATCACCAAGACACTCACAATCCCTATGTCCCCTTTCCACATTCAGGTAACCACAAAGTTTAAGCAGCCTCTCTGTGCATATGAACCAATACTTAGTGCGATCTTTAGCGAGAGGGAAATCTAGTAAACCTGCTGAACTGTGTACTCCACCAGTGTGGTATTTCCTGGGGGACTGGACTAGCTGATCTTTCGAGGTCCCTTCCGATCCCTAATGATTCTATGGTTCTTGGAATGTGCCTTTAGAGATGAACTCCATGACCTACAATACAACAGCAGAGTGAGCTGTGGGAGTTAACCTTCCATCAGACAGGCGGTGTCGCGTCTGAAAGTACCTGGATATGAGGGATTCTGTTTTCATTGATTTCCCCATGGTGAAATGCTAGGAAAGTCTCATGATGTGCAAACTGAATAATGAATCAGACACTGAGCCAGCGCTGGTCCTGAACCCCCAATTCTTTGTGAATGACAGAAGCCATCCCTCCACACAGATGTGGAAAATCCACATAGTAGGTTAGTTTCTCAAGGACAGTCCTGTGCAGCGAGTGACTGATTCTTGCCCTGTATGTGCCAGAGAAGAGAACGGCACCTTCCTGCTCACCCAGAGCAGTTTGATTCATCTATTGAAAGTTCCTTCTGCCCTTCACAGCCAGTTTTTCCAAAACGGCCCTACTCTTTGCTGACGCCGACGCCGTGGCTTTGCAGAAAGGGCACGGACTGGTTTCTTGCTTGCAGCTGGCCTATCGATACCCGGGATATAAATCTTTACTCCAGATGAATGAAGTGGGGCAGAAAGTCAATGGTGTTAACGTGGTCTTGGCATACAGAGACGTTCTCTGGCTTAATCACTTGGCAAAGCCCTAGGAAATTACTGTCAACAGTTTCAGGTACGTTGATTGGAGGAGACAAGAGGAGAGGAGTCATCAAGCCAGAATTGTTTGTAAAATCGGGATTTCATGTTTCTGTTAAAGAAGAGCACAGCCCATCGTAGCTGCCCTGCAGAGAGAAGGAACAGGTTTTGTTGTTAAATTTTAAGTTGGCTACAGTGGCTCCTCTAAGGCCTCATTTTGAACAGGTCCCACAGGTAATGTAAGTGGGGGGGAACACGGGGGTTTTGACTGAGCAGCAGTCTGTGTCTTGAGAACCACTCAGGGTGCTTCTCTCCTCTCTTTCTGCCGCTGCAGAGCAGCAGCACGCGTGGACACTCCTGTAGTGCAGAAGCCTTACGGTGTCAGGATCCCACGAACAGCTGATAAACAGATGGGGGAGCAGAGAATCATTTGATGGAGCCATTTCAGTGGTTGTAGAGGCAGCGGCTGGGACTCGCTCTGAGCGCTGGATGTACCAGGCACAAAAACACTATGAATTTTCACCTGATTCCCATCAAGTTATAGTATAAGAGGATGAAACACCAGTGATCACAGAATATTAGGGATTGGAAGGGACCTCGAGTGTCACTGTTGCATAACAGCACATGCCTGACGGGTGCCAGCAGCACTCACTGCAGAGGTCTAAGTTATGCTGAGGGAATTCCTAGGAAAACAAGGGGATCACTGTGCTCTGGGCTGCATCCCTACCGGGAGTAAGGAATGCTGACGTGGAGATGGGACTTGGTTGGAGACTGGTAACGAACCTCATTAAGGGTTAAACAGGAAACAGCACAGAAACCTTCTCTCTGTAAGATTGTGTTTCCACGTGAAAAACATCTTGCCTTTTCCTATTTGTTGTTGTGGGGAAAACAGAGAACTATGAAATAAACCTTGTGGTTTTATGCTGCTGATACAATTTTCAGCTTCGCTGGAAACGTGTTTTTCCCATTTATTTTTTGCCCCCACGATCGTAGATACTATCATTTTTCTGGTAAACTCACCACGGTTACAAGACCGACAAGGTCAGCTATTAGCAACTAGAATTGAGAAGCCCATAGGAGCATAGGAGCCAAAAGCAGAGCACCTGGAGCCACTGCAGGGTCAGGGCCTCAATTACAGATTAATAGAATTTACTTGGACTAAAAATTTTCAAAGGATTTTTAAGGTCTGTGAAGTTTCTAGTGAGTTTTGTGTCTGGTTTCCACAGACAAGGGTAAGATGGGGAAATCATCAGAACTCTTTGTAAAAGGAGTATTCCTGAATTCTCGGAAGGAAAACATCGGCATTTGCGGCTTTCTTGAACAGGAGTCTCAGAAGAATTTAATTCCTTGCTGCTTTCCATCAATCACCTCTGCCATGCAAGGCAAGTTAGCATCGCAGCACCCACCCCTACTTCATTGCCCTGCAAAGCACCAGCTCCCTTCCAGCTCCAGGGGTGGTGTTGAGCAAAAATAAAAATGATAGGAGTGATTCCTGCAAGTGTGAAAAGGCTTTGCACAGGGAATGATGGCAGGTGGTGCAGCTGGATGTGCACACCTTTGCTCATTCACTACCTTTACAGGGACTGAGCTGCCTTCTGCAAAATGCCTTTGCTCGGGGGACACAGCAGAGCTGTGGGCCAGCCAGAGAGGCCCGCAAAGTTCTCTCCCTTCTGCATGCTAGGAGCTGAATTTGTCTTCAGAGACTGGGCAAAGAGAAAAGGAAGAACTCTTCTTTCTCTGCACTTTCTTCTGAAGTGACAGAGCAACAAGATGCAGGACTGAGGGAGTATGGACGGGCAGGTCCTGCACAGCAGACCTTAGCCAGAGCTCCTTCCTGAGATTAAAGGAAAGGAAGTGTTACAGCAAGCAGGTGGCATTTTCTTCCATGATTACATTGTTTGTCTTCTTCATTTATACAAATATTTCGGGAAGGCACCCACAAAACATTTCCTTCCACCAAGTGAAAGATATCTCAAATAAAACGGGGGAAATAGTGCTTTTATTGCCAAAGTATCTGCAGAACAAAGTGCTTGCTTCTTCCTATTTATTTCTAAATCATACTCGCGCTAACCCTCACATCCATTTTCTGCATCTCTGCCTGTGTGAAAGAAACTTGGGGAGAAATTACCTCAATAATGTCTTTCTAATCTTCCTTGTTTACAGCACACTTTTTGTTCAAAGTCATTATGACAGTCATGGAAGATTCTGAGTATGATGCAGTTATTGAATTTTAAATGAAAACTAAATTGGCTGTGGTAGAGGGGAAAAATATTTCATAACACAGTAATTTTTCCTCAGGGTACAGTTGCTACATTTTATTAGAAATAAGCAATTTTCACTGTGTCTCCAAAATGTATAGAGCAGATAAATGTGAGATACTAATCTAAGGGAAAAAGGCTTCCACAAGTAGTTAACACCAAATGGGGGTTTCGAGTTTGCATGTTTTCCACGTTTTTCCGGTGTGCTGGAGAAGCTATTTACTCATTTTACTGAAGTGAAACACACCTTAGCGTTCCACACTGGTCAAAACCTCCTGTGGTGTCGGTTAGATGGGATTTAATTGAGCCGTTTGGAGGCTTTTTCTGCTTGATTTGTGCATTTGGGAAGCGGGAACATTACCTGTACGTGAAAGGTATTAAGGCGCCCATGTGGCTGCTAAACAAAACCATCTGCTGAACAGGCAGCATTCAGCTCCGTAGTGATTCCAGGCATCTCCCAGCCCAGTGTCCCACCAGCCCCACACAAGGTGGAGCACCCCAAGTTTTCTGTGTGGTTCTACTAGCAAAGCAAAGAGAAGGCATTTAAGACCGTAAATCCTGGGATAAAATAAAGTTCACCCCAGTGTTGCAGGGCAGTTGGCAGGGACTGACTTCACAGAAGAGCTCTGTCAGCTGTTGGGTCTCTGCAGGGAGCCCTGCTTCTGCACAGCATGGTCCAGAGCTACCCAGAAGAGCCCAGAGCAGCCTGGCACCCGTGGCAGTCCCCTGAGCCCTGGTGGCATGGGCATCCCCCTGGCAGAGCCTCTGGAGAACAGATTTCTGCAGCTGCTCAAGCTGCTCCAGCAGCATAATTCAGCCATCCCTTTCTGAGTGAGCAGCACTGATGCCCTGGTTTTATGTTCATTAGATTTGCCTCATTCCTTCAGCAGCTCTCAAGCTCTAGTTAGGCTGCAAACGAGAGCTACATTCAAATCGGTGCTTAGTGAATTCTCATTAACCAGTATTAGTTCTTGTTCAGCTTTGGCTTCAATTACAGTTTGTCAGGCTGGAAGTGGATATGAATTAATTGTAGCAGATGAAGAGATGTATTTTATGTATTTGAAAAGTCTACAAATTAGTATGGAAATGCATCCGCACGTGGGCAGTGGAGTCTGTGGGGTCACAGTTTCACCCAGAACTGCAGCTGTCGCCAGCCCATAGCACTGATATTGTTCCCACCTTGGCATGTGTCTGCCTTTCAGCTCCTCTACGAGGGAGCCAAGCCCTGCCCAGCCTCAGTCACGTTAACAAGCTGTAGGTTTTCTCTGAGAGCTTTTAATGGGCAACAGAGCTGCTGTGCAATTCCATGTAGCCATATCTTCATGCTTCCAGCCAGGATGATCTTGTCAGCTTTGGTGATGCGAGTCCCCTGCTAGTGTCACCTCTTTGTTTGGTGACTGCAGATGGCATTGCCGGTGTAAATGCCTGGAGTGTGCAGAGCAGGGTCAATGCAGCACCAAGCAGAAGAGGTTTGGTTTGAGCAGAGACTGTAGGTTTGCAATAGGATGCAGTTAAGGAGAAACCATGGTTTGCTTGCCTCAGACTGTTTTGTGCTTTGGGATGTAAAACCTGCATAGTGAATGTCAAGTTCAGAAGAGTATGCATACAGTATCATGTTAGAGGTTCACAAACTGATGCCATTTTCAGAAAATTTGGTCTGGGATTGGCTTTTTCACACTTTTGCCAGCATGCTGAAATGGATTACCAGGCAGCTCCCAGCAAACCTCATGCTAAGTAAGCTAACTCAATTTATCTGCACTTATCAGATGCTGGAATGAGAGACCATTTAGAACTGAATATGTTAATGTAAGTCTCTGTCTCTCCAGATTAATCACAAGCAGTTATATTTTTATGATTTAGCAGCGTTGTTTATGACTAACATTTACAGAAGATTACTAGTAGATTTTCAATAATAACTTCTTGGCTCAAACTGAGATTATAACAAATTTGGTGATAATTGGGCGACCGTTAAATTTAGGAACTGATAAATACAGGGAGGTATTCACAACTCGGTATCGCCTGCTGGCATGATGGTAGGTTAGACTTCTGAATGCGCCACTACATCATGAACGTATGGCTTGCTAAAAATAATGTTGCTGAAATAAGTCTCAGCCTGTAAGCGAATGAAAGAGGGCAAATGTAATCAGTTGTGAAAAGCATTTTCTAATTAACAGGTTTCATCATCTGTGATCAAATAGCAAAATTCCTCGCAGTATCCCGCTCCACCTTCTGTTCTTTTTTCTTTGCTAAATATATTGGCAAGTTGTCATCAGTTGCTTTGCTTCCCATGGAGTCTGTGCAGGCTTGTCCATGGGATAGAGACCTGTATTAAGAAAACATGATTGCAGAAACTTGGAGGAAAACTTCTCTGATTCAGAAGCAGTGTCCAAAAATAGCATTTATTCCTTCCTTCATGCTAACATAGAAACATAGAGGCATTAGGGATTAGAAGGGACCCCGAGAGCTCATCTAGTCCAATCCCCTTGCCACAGCAGGATCAACTACTTCCAAGTCACAGAGGAACACTTCCAGGTGGGTTTTAAACATCTCCAGAGAAGGAGACTCCACAACCCTGCTGGGCAGCCTGTTCCAGTCCAGTCACCCTCACTGTGAAGAAATTCCTTCTCATATTTATATGGAACCTCCTATGTTCCACCTCACACCCATTGCTCCTTGTCCTATCACGAGATGATATTGAGAAGAGCCTGGTTCCATCCTCCTGACACCCACCCTCCACATATTTATAATGAGGTCATCCTCAGTCTCGTCTCCTCCAAGCTAAAGACACCCAGACAGGTACCAGTATCAGATTATCTCAGATTAGTTAGTGGCTGTGTAGCAGAAGGGCTGAAGTAACCACAGGCTGTTTGCTTTGCAGTGAATCTACAGCTGTCTCCAAAGGCAGAAGAGAGAGGTAGGCTTGGAGCCGTCTTGCTTTAAGTAGATTTACAGCAATCTGCATCAGCCTTGAAAAAACTTTATGGTAAACTATTTTTGAAAGGTTGAAAACTTTAGTTTATGGGAAATTGTTAGCCCCTTCTTGCTCCCAAACTGGGATTTTATGGCCTTTACCTTTAGCTATCAGATTTGCCATAAAACGGCCTGAATTTTAGTGCAACTATTTCCATTAACTCCACACAAAAGCAAACCCTTCACAATTGTTCTACGTGTGTGCGGCCGCGTCTTTACTCAGACAGTTTTGTGCTGCATCTTAACTCAGACAGTTTTATGTAAATTCTTTGTTTAAGGGTGTTTGAATTAATTTTTCTCCCTAGTCTTCAGCGTTGTGTTGGTTGCAACCCATTCAGTCTCAGCTTTATATTTTGGACAAATCTAGCTGTAAATAGCATTTTGGTGCCTACACAAGGAATGTAAATATTGTTCTAATTTCCAGCACCATTCAAATGCCCACATAACAGTTTCCTTGTGAAAGAAAATTGAATCTGTCGTGTCATCTTCCATGGAAGTCTACTTCTTGGTAACAAAAGATATTGCAGCTGACAGATGGAGCCACACACTACATAATTAAGTCTCCAGTGTGTGTCAACTGTAGCCTTTCAGACACAATTAGAGTCTGACCAGTTCACCTAGTTAGCTACTTGGAAAAAAAATCCCTTAGGTAGACGCAGAGGTTTTAGTTAAAAATGATCTCCGACATGTGCTAAACAGAAGAAAATAGGATTGTGTTCATCACCAGACATTCTAGTGATAAAATTTTATACAACTCTTTGGATCCTCCCTTTACCTCCTTCTCTTCTACATTTATTATGTCCTGAGTGTAGCTAAGCATAAACTCTTCTCAGTGGGGAGGCTCATGGAGGCAGTGGATGGAAAACACATTTTCTTTAGAAAACTAGTTTCAGGAACCCCCAGCTGTGCAGGAGATACAACTGTGTTAGGGCTGTAACAGTAGATTGTAAAACTTTGGAAAAACTACAAAACAACAGAAAACTTGGAGAAAAAAGGCATTTAGTGGTGTGTGGCGCATCCAGAATTGAGAGCGAGCCTCGCACACAGCCCCGTGATCTGGGTCCCAGTTCTGCCATGCTCAGGGATCTCTACGTTTAAGATGTTTCTTTGTAGAATCACAAAAACAAGCACAGAGGTGTTGTTTAGGTAGCATGTTCCATGGCTCTCCTGGCAGACGGTGAGGCATCCTGCAGTAAGCCCCTCTGAACACATGACGAGTTCCGGTCTCTAAGAATACCTGAGCAATTTACAAACTGGATCTCCTTCTGTGACAAGGTGACCTGCTTAGTTGATGAGACAAAGCCTATAGATGTAGTCTATCTGGACCTCAGTAAGGCCTTTGGCACACATCCTCATGAATAAGCCTATGGCTTGGACAGACACGTACTCTGCTGGGTGGAACACTGGCTGGGTGGCCATGCCCAAAGAGTTGTGGTCAGTGGAGCTAAATCCAGTTGGAGACCAGTCACAAGTGGTGTCCCCCAGTGCTGGAGCTGCTCCTGTTCAGCATCTTATCAGTGATCTTGATGAGAGGATCGAGTGCACCCTCAGAAAGTTTGCAGACAACACCAGGTTGGCAGGGAGTGTTGATCTGCTGGAAGGTAGTGAGGCTATTCAGGGTGACCCTGACAGACTGCATCCATGGGCTGAGGATAATTGTCTGGGTTTCAATAGACCCAAGTGTTGGGTCCTGCATTTCAGTCACAACAATCCCACACAACACTACAGGCTTGGGGAAGTGGCTGGAAAGCAGTCTGGCACAAAAGGACCCGGGGGTTCTAATTGACAGGCAGCTCACTACAAGCCAACAATGCACTCAAGTGGCCAGGAAGACCAGTGAGATCCTGGCTTGTATTAGAAACTGCCCAGCAGGAGTAGGTAGATGATTGTGCCCCTGTACTCAGAACTGGTGAGGCTGCACCTTGAGTATTTGGTTCACTTTTGGGCACCTCACTTATAAGGGAGACATCGAGGTGCAGGAGCAAGTGCAGAGGAGGGCAATGAAGCTGGCAAAAGACCTGGAGAATAAATCTGATGAGAAGAGATTGAGAGAGTTGGGGCTGTTTAGTTTGAGGAAGAGGAGTCTGAGGGGAGACCTCATCGCTCTCTGCAACTATCTGAAAGGACATTGTAGATATGTTGGTGCTGGTCTCTTCTCACAGGTAGCTAATGACAGAAACAGAGGGAAGGACTTCAAACTTCAACAGGGCAGGGTTAGACATCAGGAAGAAATTCTTCACAGAAAGAGTGGTCTGGCACTGGAATGGGCTGCACAGGGTAGGGGTTGAGTCACCATCCCTGGATGAGTTTAAAAGTCGCTTCAATGTAGTGTTAGGGGATCTAGTTTAGGGATGAACTTGTAGATTAGAGCTGATGGGAAGACTCGATGATCCCAAAGGTCTTTTCCATCCCAAATGATTTTATGATTCTATGTTTCCAGACCTCGGGTTTTTCCAGTCACACCCACGTATTTTACTTCCAAGGTCGATTCCATTATTTCTGACACACCCCCCTTTGTTCAGTCTCTGTTCCTTCACTACAGCATGCACAGCAGTCGCCTGATAATCATTGTAGGGATGCAGCAGAAGCAGCTCTCGGGGTACAGCTGTTTAGATATGTTTTGTTTCATCACAGAGGAGTTCCATGCTGCTTTTACTACTCTGGCTACTAATGAAGGATAGGCTTATTAACTCAGAAGTTTTAATTAAATCACTTTCAGAGGGAACCTTCTGGCATGAAAATACATTCCATGTCTGACTGAAAGGAATCCCTGGTGATACAGCTGACCACTCAACTCGGACATCTGTATTTCAGATTGTCACTGTCAAGGAGGCTGGGAGGCAGGAGACACCAGCACAGTGTACACAGGGCAGCACTCCCCAGAGGCAGGGCTGAAACCACCAAACCTGTGTTTGAGCTTTCTGTAGCCATGCTGGCAGACGCCTCAGAGGTGAACACCCACCCAGAAGTGGAACTCGACCATGGTGAACACTGGCACTCACACTGCTGGCGCCCATCCCAGCAGCATGCAGGAGGTGAGGCAGCCACAGACACAGCAGCCCCCCTGGTTGTGAGAGAGGGTTTCTAGAAGTCTAAATTAAATGGAGAAAACCAGGTTGCCAAGAAGCAAGTCAGTCAAGTTTTCTCGCATAACTGTCTTAAGATGGAAAGGTGTGCCTCATGGTTGGCCCTACTGAAGTACTAGTTCAAGATAGGGAGTCACTTTGAGCAGTTTAAATTAGGACTGGAGTAGGATTTACCCACTTCCCTTAAGAAAAAATCTCCAGAAGGCAAATGCCCTTCACTTCTGTAGCAGATCTGCATTCAGAAGAAGGGAAGCTAGGTCCCAGAACTTGGGTTTGCTCTATGCCTTTGCAGAATAGATTTGATTTCAAGAAATAAACCTTTTCTTAAGAAAAAAAAAAAAAAAAGATGAATCTGTTTAATTCTGGGAAATGTACTTGATCTTGAATTTGCCATTTGACCTGCCTCTTTCATGCTGCCTACCCCAATCTGGCACAGATTTACAAAAGTGATTTAAAGACTTGGCTTTCTCATCCCATTTCCATGGTCTGTCCCAAAATAATCAGGTTACAACGCTCTCCTCAGGCACACTGCATTACCAAGACTGCCATTTACTCAATAAACCACACCTGGGGTCAGAAGGGAAATCAGGAAACACTTCTCCTTAGCATTTTCTAAAAAATAGGAAGAGATGAGGAAAGAGCCTTGATTCAATTTACCGGACTCCACCCTGCTCACTCCCTTTCTGACCCATGCCTCTCAGGTCTGTGGTTGGAGCCATTTGAGTCCTGACCCTGACAGGGCTGTAGCACCAGCAGGGTCTGATTCAAGTCTTGCACACTGGTGTAAGGCAGGAGGAACCCCACAGACAGGACCTCGCCACTGTGAATCCAGCTGAAAGCCATAATAGCCATGATACATCAGGTAGAAGACCTGGAGACAGCAAATGCTCTTAGCTCAAACGCTGAGTTTACAGTAATTAACAACTGTAATTAATTGCAATGTTTTATAGGCTGTCCTTCCTACGACTGCAGAGAATGGAAGCTAATGGAAATACACTTGGTAGTACTCGTTGGCTGAAGGGTTTGCATTAGCTCATCTAGTACCTCCAAACGCACACTTAGGTGATAATGTGGTCGGTGAATCAGCGAGAAATTAGGCTCTCTGGTTTTTTTCTTCCGAGAAACAATAAACATGTTTCTCTCTCACTAGGCTCAGCTGGGATGCTCCTGCTGTTTGTATGGCCAAGTGTTTGGCTGGGGAGATGCAGTGCTGCGTATAAACTCGTTCATTATCAGAAACCTGACATATGCGGCGCTAATACCATGTCAACAATAAGCTGGGGATAATGCGCTGCCTCCGCTGGCGTGTGACGCCCGACACCGAGAAATTGCAGCCGCTGGAAGATGTCTGCTCTCTGTGATGTGCAGTTCTTTTGAGTTGGGGTATTGGGGGCACAGAGGATAAAAATAATTTGTTTGGGGATTGTCTACACAAAGACAGAAACTCGATAATCACTTGTGTGAGAAGCTGCTGCATTTGCTCGCTTCCCTCTTGCCTAGTGACCGCTGTTGAGTTCAGTGAAATTACAGTTTCCAAGGGTGGCGAGTGAAGGAGGGCTCATTAAAAAGCCTCTGCAAGTGTTAGCGGCCACTTAGCAGGGCTTGCGCGCTCAGAGGTGTGCTGGCCTGTTCTGCCATATTCACCGGCCAATTCCTGGGGCTTTTGTTTCCCCTAGGGGAACACAAACACCTCAGTGCAAACAGCAAGGTCCAACATACAGACGAGCTTAGTCCTCGGAAAAGCCGTGGTGCTTCTTCAACACAACATAGCACTTAACGGCACACGTTTAATTCTGTTTTATAAAGATTTTATAAGAATGGCCAGAGTGCTATTAATGATGTGTGAACATAGGTGGCAAGGCTAGATTTATGTTTCAGGCAATTACATTTTACAAGCTGAAGCAGAGAACAGAGGTAATTAACAAGAATAATGAAAGTGCTACCTTGCCATAAATCACTGTTAAAAAAGAGTAAATAATAGAAGACAAAGGGATTATGAGTCAGGTTCAGTCGTTATTCATCAATTGTGGAGCAGAAGGGTGGGTTTAATTAGTGAAATGGCATAGTGCTTGTTTGGTGCTTTTCAAATAATCTGATGCCCTGTTATCAGTGGAGCAAACATCTGATTGAGTGCAAATGGCAGTGATTGCCTTCTCCACATTTCTAATTAGTGCAGGAAATTTCATGTTGCCCTCTTTTTAATGATGCAAAGGAAGCCATTGGCTGGGGTGCTAGACTGGGGGACTTTACAGGCTTGATTGGAGATGAGGGTAAACATCTCCCTGCTCTGCAAGGAGGAACAGCACCCATTTCTTCACAGAGTCACTCTGGTTGGAAAGGACCCCTTGCATCATTGAGTCCAACCATCTACCCTACCTTACAGGTTCATCCCTAAGCCATATCCCTCAACACCTCATCCAAACGGCCCTTAAACACACCCAGAGATGGCGACTCAACCACCTCCCTGGGAAGCCCATTCCAGTGTTTGACCACCCTTTCTGTGAAAGAATTCTTCCTATATCTAGTCTAAACCTACCCTGTTGTAACCACTTCCTCTTGTTCTCTAACTAACTACTTCTGAGAAGAGACCAGCACAAACCTCTTTATAATTTCCTTTCAGGTAGTTGTAGACAGTGATGAGGTCTCCTCTCAGCCTCCTCTTCTTCAAACTGCTCTTTCCTCATAAGGTTTATTCTCCAGGCCTTTCAACAGCTTAGCTGCCCTCCTCTGCACCCACTCCAGCACTTCCACATCTCTGTGGTACCGAGGTGCCCAAAACTGGACACAATACTCGAGATATGGCCAGTGCAAATTAAAAGGGGGCAATAACCTTCCTACTCCTGCTGGCCACACTATTTCTAATACAAGCCAGGATGCCATTGGCCTTCTTGGCCAGCTGGGCACACTGCTGGCTCATATTCATCTTCCTGTCAGTTAGAATCCCCGGGTCCCTCTCTGCCAGACAGCTCTCCAGCCACACCTACCCAAGCCTGCAGCATTGCAGGGGGTGGTTGTGGTCCAAGTGCAGGACCTGGCACTTGGCCTTATTGAAGCTCCTGCCATTAACATTGGCCTATTGCCCCAATCTATCCAAGTCTCTCTGAAGAGCCCCCCAACCCTCTTGCAGATCAACAGTCCCACCTAACTTGGTGTCATCTGCAAACTTACTACTGACACACTCTAAGTCTTTATCAAAATCATCACTAAAGATGTTGAACAGAGATGGTCCCAACACCGAGCCCTGAGGCACACCACTGGTGACAGGCCTCCAGCTGGATTTAACTCCATTAAGCACCACTCTCTGGGCCTGGCTGTTCGACCAGTGTTTTATCCAGCAGATTGTGTGCTTGTCCAAGCCATGAGCAGCCAGCTTATCAAGGAGAATCCCATGGGGAACAGTGTCAAAGGCTTTTCAAAAGTCCAGGTAAACAATATCCACAGCCTTTCCCTCGTCCAATAGTCAGGTCAGCCTGTGATAGAAGGAGATCAGATTCATCAGGCAGGACCTGCCTTTAAAGGACCTGTCTTCTCCAGCAACTTCAGTTTTCTGTGAATTGTTTGGTTCCCGTTTTTCATCTGCAGTGCTTTGCGGATCAGAGAGGAAATCACAGGGAAGATCCTTATCTATTAGTTTTCTTTGACTCACTTATCCCAGAAGAAGACATCTGTCAGGCTGAGCCATAGGGTTTTGATGCTGAACTGCAGTAAAAATACTATTCCTAGGACACTATGAAACAGCTGAGGTGGATGAGTTTTGTGACCAGCTTCAAGCAGAACCCCAGTGTCACTGCCCCAGGTTTTCTTTGCATCTCTTGGTGCAGCAGCTCATTTTCGCTGAGTTAACCCTGTCTCCTCATTCTGTTTATCCTGCAAATGGAGTAGCCATGTCTCTGCCCTGCAGCTGACTTCACAGGGCAGAAATGTTTAACCTTTGCCATGCGTGCGATGGCAGAGATGCCACATGTTTAAGATGCATCTCTGTATCTCACGACACCAGTACCCTGCGAGGACTTGGGTTCCGCGCTGCCCTTTGTGCTGCCTAGTTGAGTTCTGACTGCGGTGAATCGTCCAAAACCCTCACAGATTGCTAAAACCTAGGCCTGGCTCCGTGCTCTGTGCTCCTGGCTCTCAGAATGATATTGTGTCAGTTTTTACTTCTTTACTTATGGGATTCATCCTCAGCACCTGCACAAGGGAGCTGTAAAATTCTTCCTCTGCCTGCTGTCTGTAGAGTATATTTGCACATTGTGCCCCCCGCATAGGTCAGTGTAATCTTGCTCTTAGAAGACTCTGGTGTATAAAAATCTCGTGATTCATCTGCTGCTGGGAGCTGTTGGCCATAACAGCCCAGACTCGCCATGCAACACTGGCACAACACTTTAAAGCCAAGGACTCGGCCGTCCCCAGATCAGGAACAGACCTTTCCCAAACTAGGACGTGCCACTGGCTTCTAATATTGTGTCTCCCCTGCCTAAAGGTGGAATTCTAAGATGTGATACCAGTAATACCCCAGCAAATTCTCCTTCACCCTGCAGTGCTACAGAACAGACAAGGCATCATTTATCTCTTTACTTTTAGGGTGCAGTGTGTGGTGAAAAAATGAAACAGATGTTTGCTCAGTAGGGAGAGGATGGAGATCACTGTGCCTGTCCCATCATCACCTGAGTAAAAAGCTAAGAGTACCTATTTGGGGACTAAGCCACTCTCTCCCAGAAACGTGGAGCTTGGTAGAGATTCCAGTGTAAACCACGTGCCCCAGTGTAAATATGGATTTTCTGATCGGTAAACAGTGTTTAGCATAGTTTCTAAATCACAGAATCACAGAACATCAGGGATTGGAAGGGACCTCGAAAGATCATTGAGTCCAATCCCCCTGCCAGAACAGGATCACCTAGAACAAGTCACACAGGAACATATCCAGGTGGGTTTTAAATGTCTCCAGAGAGGGAGACTGAAGGTCTTGTCTTCGTATTTTAGCCGATACGAGGGCTGTTTGGAAGTTGTTTTATATTCTAGTTGTTTCTCCTAGTGCTGTGCAAATATGGACTGAGAACACACCTGAGCGCAGAGGGGCCTTTTTCATCCCCATCAGCCTGGGCTGTGATTCTGACTGACTTTACAAACTAAGAGATAAGACAGTTGCTACTTGCAGATGCGCCTGGTCTCTCATTGCCAAGAGGACATGCTGCCCCTCTGATAAGGAAAAGTAATGAGGAAAAGTAAGGACCTGTTTCTTCACTCACAGAGCACAAATCCGTTTTGCGAGGCTGCGATATACATCAGTACAGCCTCTTTGCTAATCCCCAGCTGAGAGCCATTTCATTTGCACTTGATATCCGTGTAGTCAGGTCTGAGGTGAGGGATGGGGGCTTATTTGCACTGAGGAAGATTTGCTACAGGGCTGGGTGAAAAATCCTAAACACGTGCAATATGTTTTCTAGAACATTAAGGCATGTTTTGACTGAAAATTAATGAGAAATGGACTGTTAACTGCTGCTCATTATTGCACATGCAAAGGTTGTGAGTGAAGTTTAATTAAATTCAATAAAGACATATGCAATTAAAATGAACAGTTATCAGCAGCAAAGGATTCTGAGCTGAATCTGCGGAGAACTTCTTCATCCCTGGAGCAGAATGAGAAATATTCCCCACTCTGGTTTGCATAGAAAGGGAAGGGTCCATGCTGCCCACATTGCAAGGGTGTAAATCCAGCTTCCCTGCATTTGTGCTTGATCACGCAGGGCTTTCTGCTCTGCCTATAGACCTCAATGTAAACATCTAGCCTGGGAGTCCCCTCCAATAGCGACAAAACGCTTTGTGTCGCACGGGAGCGCGCCTGTGAAACAGGAAGGCTTGCGGTGCCAGCCTAACGAATCCTTACAGGTGCTTTGCTAGTCTGTACCGAGTCACTAACGGCGCTGCGGGTCGCAGGGGGATTGATAAGTAAAGCTGGAGTAATGGAGAGCTGAGCTGGAAAAAGGTGCTGATTCAACGCTGCAGTGTCACCTCTGGTGATGCTAGCATGAGAGTCTCAGTATTTCCTTGCACACTTATGTCTGGGAAAAGTCCTGATGGTTCAGAAGATGGGTTGATTGATCAGAATCACGTTGGAGGCCTCAAATTAATTAATCTTTCCAAACATTTCTAGATCTAACAGAACCACAAACTTAGCCTGAAAAAGACAGAGAATCATGAAATCATAGAGTCATCGAGGTTGGAAGAGACCTACAAGATCATCAAGTCCAATTATCAACCCAACCCCACCATGTCCTCTAAATCCTGTTCCCTAGGGCCACATCTACACAATTTTTTAGCACCTCAACGGATGGCAACTCCACCACCTCTTTGGGCAGCCTGTTCCAATACGTAACAAAGTATTTTGTGGTAGCTGAATTAGGGAAAAAACCCAACAAAACAGCAAACAAATCAAACAAAAGAGAAATTACTCTAATTGGTAGGGAAAGTTAGACCAAACTCTGCACATCCCTGAACTCCTTATAAGCCAAAGCCCAGGTGGAAATTTTGATATTGGGTTTCCTCCATATCCTAACCTGGCGTGCATTGCCACACTCAGAAAGGAAAATGGAGAAGGTTAGTGATGTTTCTTAGAGCCTGGTCTTGGACAAAGACTTTTGTGAGCTCAGCTTTTCTTGAAAAAGTTTGAGTGTGGCTCTGCCAGCACCACAGTAGCGTCTGTCCTGCTACTTGCATCAGCTGACAGAAACTTGGTGGGAACCCCAACTGCTCCCAACTGCCCGTGTGATGCTACAGAGTCAGAGGTCAACAAACACAACCAGCTTCTTTTGGTGTCCTGCCTGCTCTAGCGCATCACTAGAGCTGATCAGAAACCGGCCAAGAGGAGTGGTTCCTCTGGCAAACTTCTGACTTGTTGACAGCAAAGCACGTCATCAAAGTGCCTCAGTAATTTTCAATTTGGAGCTTCTTCAAAAAGAAGACTATCATTTTTTCTTTGAAAGAAGCATTTTCAGTGTCTTTAATGCTTGCACTGACACAAGATGTGTCTGTATACAGTGCACTACGCACAAAAGAGTCGTCCAATTTCAATGACAGGTTTTTATCGAGACTCAAATACGGTGTTTCTGTTGTCTGAAAATAAACCTCAAGCATTTTAACTTGGGGCAAATATATCTCTTTTTAGATCCTAGAGTAGAAGAAGATGAAAAAGTGGCAGTTTCATGTAAAACAGAAAATCCAGTTTCAGTTCAGCTTTACACAGAGCAGTGCTGCTCTCTCTGTAGCTTAGAAGACATCTCCATGTGAGGAGTACTCATACAAAGGGACAATTTGGCCTTCCCATCTCTAACTATACAAACATCTGGATAGAGGCACGTTGCCTTCTTGGAATTTCAGACCTGATGGGTACAGAAATCATAAGGGTTTTCCTAGAAATCTGGAGACGTTTCAAACCCGCCTGGATACGTTCCTGTGTGACTTGGTCTAGGTGATCCTGCTGTGGCAGGGGGCTTGGTCTTTCGAGGTCCCTTCCAATCCCTGATGTCCTGTGAGATCCTCAAAGTTTTCAGCTTGTTGCAGGGACATTTTTACATCTTAAGTTTACCTCCCTGCCTTTGTCTGTGTCTAGGCTGGGGGAGCAAAGCAGAGCTACCCTTCAAGGATGGCACTGAAAACCAGGGGAGGGGAAAAGAAATCTTCAGAGGCTCATTGTGGGCATGAGGAGGGAGGGGGATTTTTAACGAGATTTAATGGAGCTGGGTTATTTAAGCCTGGTGCAAAGATCCTTCGTATTGACAATTCAGTGTATGAGCCATAAGCTCTTCACTGGGTGCATATAAAAGTTGAAAGGACCAGTAACTTATTGAGGCATTAAAAACCCAGGAGACAAAGATGCCTGTCTGGCAACAGTAAACATATTGACCGAGTCCTATTTGAATTTCAAATTGCCAAATGTCCCAACTTTTGAAAAGCTTCCTATGATAACCAAGGTCCAGAAAGTCAATTGAAGCTTCATTTTTCTGGATATCTCATGGGAGGAAAGGACACGAGACTGGACAGATTCAATTATTTAATTTTAATGAAAAAATAGATAGTTGCTTTATAATTTCTTTGTAGAGCAGTAGGTGGGAAGGCATCTCCTTTTTCTAAGATGTTATCCTAGAATAAATGGCAACAGAGGTCTGCAAACATGAGTTACCAAGAAGTTTATGTCCAAGGATTTTCTGCTTCCTTTTGCACCTGCATCTTTCTTTCTCCTCCGTTTGGGACCAGGTCTCTCTGACATACCAGCCAAGTCTGAAGGAGCATTTCCCCTCTGTCCACAGATGGTGTGATGGTATTTATGAAGCAGTACGCAGGGGATCTGCTACGTGGTGCTGCATGTGCACAGCTTGCAGAAGGACACCTTTACTGTCTCATCTATTAGAGAGACCCTTGCACAGCAGATCAGCTACAGGTCAGTGCTGCTGCTCTCAGCATTGTGCCAGTCAGACATGCTGTGACTGCTGCGAGGGAGCTTCCCCAATCTGCTCAGCGTCCTCACTCAGACCCTCTTGAGTTGGTTGAGCTCCCCTCTCCATCAGATGCTCAGATTCTCTTGGGTGAGCCAGGGACTTGTTTCAAGACCCATCAGCAATTTGTTGCGAGACAGCTGGGCAGAGGTCTGGTGAATGAAAGGTTACAGCTAACTGTCCCTGACTCGTGCTACTCCCATCACATTCATTTGTAAAAGAGTTCATCAGGATTAATGCTCTTACACTGGACACCAGTGGAGTGAATGATTTCCTCTGCGTTGGGCAGCTTTGCCCCGGACAGTGATTCCACCGTGGAAACGGTGAAACCAGCGAGTTGCAGGGTAATTGTAGAGATTTGGTGTTGAATTCATTTTCCTTTTGATTTTGCTGTCACGTCAACAGCACAAAGCTGAACAGCAGCCGCAGGGTTGTTATCGAAACCTCCGAGTTTATCCTTCCCTTTACATGCCCTACGCACACCGGGCAGGCATCCGCAATCATAACAGCTGACTGCACGTGCACTGCCAGACAGAAGAGACGCCTTCTACTCTACAGCTGTCCTTGACCTCCGTATAATCAGACTTTTATCAGATACATCAACAAGAGCAACTCTCGGGGCCTCTGTCTAAGCAAGAGAGGTGTTTGTCATTGCTTTTGTTCTAATAGCTCCTTGTTAAATAAAAGAGGACGAGCTGCTGCAGATCAGATACGTCCAGCTGATTGTGAAAGAGATTGAATGTCTCCGCCTTTGTCTCTGGAGGGTTCTGTTGGGATTCCCATCATGCAGTCGCTTTCCCGTATTCCATTTTCTCTCTGCCTTGGTGCACAGTCCTAAATGAAGGCAATCATTTATCACCAGAGCAGCTTTAAATATCAAACGCTTGATGAATTTACTCTCAGCTGGCCGGAAGCAATACTGTAATTGCAGCATTTTATAATCATCAAGACTTGTTTCTCTGAGCTGAATTAATTTGCATGAGCAATGTGTTATTAGCAAGGATGCTGGTAACTAGCATGTACAAGCAATTTGTGGGAAAAGACTCTTGCTGCCTGTGCTTCTCCTTGGGGAAACTCGGTTTTGTGAGATGTTTTAAATGGGTGGGTGAAGAATTGTCTCTGGGGGAAACATTGCGAAAGAGGTGCAAAGAATCAAGCCTGAAGAGCCATAGCCTGTCCCGGGCCGCACAGGGCATTCCCGTGTTTCTGTCAACACTTATGTCCAGCCATGGTCTTGCACTGCAGCGAATCCCACACCAGGGTTTGCAATGCCAAGTCAAAAATACAAGCAGAAACACTTTTCTTGTATGATTGCAACTCTGGTGAGTGTGTCCAAGAGTTCTTGATGAGTTAACTGTGTGTCACCAAACTGGGTGCTGACTGTGCTCCTTTATGCAGCCAGAGTAAAGCTGATCAACGGTCTACATCGGGCATGCTGGATAAAGGATCTGTCTCCTGATTGCCCTTCTCTAAAACCAGTGTTTACATCTAGGTGAGATGGCAGCATGCAGGTCCCCAAAGATTATTGCGAGACAGCGTTTGTTAGAAGATCCTTGGATGGCTTCTTTTTAAGATGGTGGAAAGTTCTGTCATAGTGGAGAGGGACATCTATGTCTGTGGCAGGAGCTTCAGCTACTTCTTTCGGTGAGGGTTCCTAAATGCTTCTGCCAATTATTTTAAGTGGAAGGCAGTGTTTACACTTCCCAGCCTCAGTGAGATTTCTCCAGCTCATTGTGATATTTATTGCTGCATTAATTGCTCATGTACAAAAGCTTGTGGTGGTGTGCAAAATGCTAATAACGGCTGCTAATGACTGCGCACCTCCCTCTCCTTCTCCGCTCTGTGCCTTATTGATGTTTTCATTAAACTGTCCAAACAGCGAGGCTGGATGCACACACCAAAATATTTCCGTTTCACTGGAGAAAAAGACAGACTCTAAAAAAAATTGGTGGTTGGAGGACGCCAGACAGCCAGCTCTGAAGGGTGAACAAAAGCCCTCTGCACTCTCCGTGAGAACTGTCAGCCAGGAGGGGCGGAATGGGGAGGGACTGTTCCTCCACAGAGAGGCAGGTGCTGGTAGGATGTTAAAAGACTTTTTTTTGCATTTTTGAGAAACACGTCTGAATGTGGGTCCTGACCTCTGAGGGGTGCCAGGAGGCATTCATCTGGCAAGGGAGAAAGCTGTGCCTGGGGAAAAACACACATGGAAAACTCTAGGGATTTTGATGCTTCTGTGTAATTCCAGAGGACTGTGACACACATGGAAGCTACTGATACTGAAGTATATCCCTTAGGAATGTCCTCTCATTGCCGAAGGAGGGAGGGATGGAGGGAGATGCTTGACAGTAGGACGTGAGATTAAAAATTCCAGAAAATTCTTCCTTAACTATGCTGAGAGAAAGGTAATGAGTAAAGACTGCGGGCAGTTTTGGGTGCATCCTCAGAAGATAATGGGGTGACCTGTTACCTTGAAGGTTCTTGTAGTCTTTCTAAGTCCTGTTTTGCCACGTCCACGTTTTGCTACTGCAGAATCCTTAAATAATTCTGAAGAAGGCAAAAAAACACCAAAGGGAGGAAGCTTTTGTGGCAGGGTAGGGTCATACAGAAAGACATTCATCATGTGCATCCAAGACAGGCAAGACCTCCTATGGCCTGCAAGAGCAATCCTGAGTTACTCTGGCTCCAGTACCTGAAATTTGCTTTCTGGTGACCATTGCTGCTGTTTCTTGAGGTGAGAGGGAAATTGCAAGCAGCAGCTCAGATGTGGTCAGGACTTTGAGGACTTTGAGCCCGTACGTTATTCTAAGTGGCAGAATTTTGTGGTTCTGCATGGAGAGAGCTGATGGCTCAAGGACTGAGCCAGGCAGGCAATGTGGCTAGCGGTGATTGGTGATTTAAAGACCTAGTTGGAGTCAGAAGTACAATCAAGCTTGTTAGCTATAACAATGGGAAGTGCTTACGCCAGTCATAGGTCTGCTGACAATAGAGTATGACCATTGTGTTCCACTGAAGGGTCCTACCAGGAGTTGAAGAACTCTGAGAACAAAGCCAAGCCTTTCAGTGAGAGTAGAGAATGGGCTGCAGCTTCTCAAAGTCCAACTGAAGTCTTCAATTGCAAACATAAAATAAATCTATTCTAGGTCAATTTTATTGGTGCCTTGGATGTATTAAACTTTTTTTCCTAGGTCTGTGCATTTTCACTTGTCTTGCCAAGACAACTTGTCTGTATTGGTAGAACAGATAGTGTCATTGAACCCTGATTAAATTCCTAAGTATTCAGAATAACGGGACAGTGTTGAGGACAGGCAGATGTCTAATGAAATTTGCTTGGAACAACCTGCAATGCCTCTATCCAATGCTTGTACTATTCTCACAGCTGTAGCTCATGCCTATTTTCTCTTTTATTCTCTTCAAGGCATGTAGGCACACACTTGTCTCTGTATTTGTACACACATATTTTACCCTTGGTTGGTGCTGCCTTTAGTAAACACCATAGTCCCTTTGTCTCCTAAACTGAGGACTCCTCCGCCCCATTTTTATGGAGCTCTGGGGATGATATACATAAAAAAAGTACAATAACTCCTTGTTCTTTGTGCTTTTCTTCTCACCCTGTGAGGTGGTAGCTCAGATGTGTCTCTTCTGTTGAATTACACACAATATTATTTGTCTGTTCATCAGATCAACCTCCATTTTGTTGCTCCTTTCAGAAGAATCCAGTATGAGTTTGAATTTATGAATGGTGTCTCCCATGTGACTGAAAGTTCTAGGAGTTCACACAGTTAACTATTTTCTATTGATCTAGTGGTCAGCAATTGTTTCTTTTCTCAGAGATCCATGTCACAAAGCCACCTCACTGGATGAATGGTATTCCACCAAACTGAGATGATGAGTAGCAGCTCATGATCTTGTAGAGTTTTTTGTTGGAGACATTTCTAAGCTCCTTACAATGGAGGTATCATAACCACTATATGTCAAATGAGAAATCAAAGCCCAGAACTATTCAAGAGGTGAGAAAAGACACCCAGGTCTCCCAAGACTTCCCTTAAGAGCTTTATTCCCATAGCTTTGGTTGGAAGAGACTCTTAAGGTCATGAACTCAACCTTTGCTAGGTCACCCCTAAACCATGTCCCTAAGTACTACATTTATCTGCCTTTTAACTACCTCCAGGGATGGTGATTTCCCCCCCTGCCCTGGGGAGCCTGTTCCAACGTTTGATAACCCTTTTGGTAAAGAAATTCTTCCAACACCCCTGGTGCAACTTGCAGCCATTTCCTTTGGTCCTAATATTTTCCACCAGGGAGAAGAGGCTGAACCCATCTTTGCTCCAACCTCCTTTCAGGTAGCTGTAGAGATCGATAAGGTCTCTCCTCAGCCTCTGGGCTAAACAATCCCAGTTCTCTCCACCGCTCCTCATGTGCTCTAGACTTTTCGTGAGCCTTGTTGCCCTTCTCTGGACACAGTCCAGCACTTCAATGTCCTTGTAGCAAGGGGCCCAGAACTGAACACAAGACAGGTGATCCTGCTGTGGCAGGGGGATTGGACTAGAAGATCTTTCAAGGTCCCTTCCAAGCCCAAATGATTCTATGATTCAAGATGTGCCCTCACTAGCGCTGAGCACAGGGGAACAATCATCTCTCTACTCCTGCTGGCCACACTATTTCTTGTACAAGCCAGAATGCCGTTTGCGTTCTTGGCCACCTGGGCACACTGCTGGCTCATATTCAGGCAACTGTCAACCAGTACCCCCGGATCCCTTTCTGATCTGCAGTTTTCCAACCACACATCCCCAGGCCTGTAGCTTACCATGGGGTGGTTATGTCCCAGGCAGCACTTGGCCTTGTTCAAACTCATACAGTTGATCTTGGCTCAACAATCTAGCCTGTCTGGATCCCTCTGCAGACCCTCCCTACCCTCCATCAGATCATCACACACACCCAGCTTGGTGTCATCTGCAAACTCAATCCAGATCATTGACAAAGATAAATGATAAAGTCAACTGTCTCCATTGTTGAACTTAACCTGTGTCTTGCTCTCTTCAGTCTAGGGAGGTGTGTGGGACAGAGCAGTGATGCCACATCTTCTACACCAGTGACTAGAAATACCCACCAGACCTAACACTATAAAACAACAGCGGGGTTTTTTTCATTCCTAATACGAGTTAATGTTAGAGCTTTGTAGAAATAATTGATTAAGTTTCAATTTTTGCTGAGAATAGTAGCTGCCACAGTAGTAAATGTGCCCATTGATATCTAATTTGGTGTGGCTAATTTCCTCAACAGCAGCTAAGTGCCTGGGAATTTCTTATCACATCAATGTCTTATCTGAATCTTGTTGCACATTTGTTCTGTGCTTATGTAACTATGACTTAATTACATGGCAGATGAATTTATATCCCAGTATGAAAGAATTTCTCCTCAGATAAGCAATAGATAATTGCCATGATCCTGCTTTAATTAATGTAAATTATAAGATTATTTGCATGATCTCGGGTCCAGGCACAGATCACTTCTCAAGCCAAGCCGAGCTCCTGCAGCACCCATGGAGATCAGCGCTGACCATTGGCACAGGCTCTCATCCAGCTGTCCAGAAATGAGGGCTTTTGCATGTGAACACTCTGTCCCCCAGTACAAGGCCATGGCACCTACACAATAGCAGCTAGAGTCTTGCTCATTGTGGCCAGAACTGCCTGTGGCCAGAGCCACCCCTCACAGAAGGATGTGCATCGTGTTCCTGCGCTGTGTGACCTACTTAAGGCAAGTGGCAGTCGATATCTATTAACTTCTCTGTTATATCAGTCAATACTTTGTCCTTAAAGCAGTTGTTCTCCTCTCCCTGCTGCACAGCTCATGATCACAGGGAAAAAGGAACTTTCCTTGCTTCCCTCCCCCACTGCTTTTTTCCATTAATACGGTCAAGTGAGAGCTGATTTCCAGACCACGCCTGAGACACGGCACGCGAGTGCAGGAGGGGAAGGCTGCAGCTTTCTCGACGCTTCTGCCTGCTGAACAACCTTGACTTGCCCATGTTTCTTCTCTCCTCATCTCCTAGCAGGATGAGCAGGGGGGTTAGGCAGCTTTTCTTGGGGTTCAGCCCAGAGGTGTGTTGTACAGCCTGTGAGTACCACGAGGGATGGGTGGATGGACTGTGCTGCTGTGCATCACCATTCCTGAAACATGGAATCAGAGATCTGGGGAAAAGAACCCACGAGTGATCCTTCAAGATTCTTAAATAATGTTTCGTGGCTCAAGTGAAACGCTCTCATTAGGCCCCTCTGGAGGAGAGTCTGACATTTTCTGTGCCACCTGCGAGATTAAAAGAAAATGCTGTTGGCTTCTGCATTGTCTCCTGGAAGGCAGTGGGGCTGGCAGAAACGTAATTAAATTACCTGCAGCATTCATCTGTTGTCATAGCAGCCCCTGCAACGAATACAACCACCCGTTCGTCTGGCAGAGACGGCGTTCAAAAGTTCCCGCTTCAGTTGCACTAGCGGCGGTCTGCAACAGGGTAAAATCACAGATTCTGCCATTGCTGCATCCCTCCAGCACCAAACAGGACCTGTGGGTGATCTCGTGTGGCTCAGGAAGTCAGTTTAGATTATTATATTGGCTTCTGTCCATAAAATCCCCAGAATCACTGCATCGACTTACGTGCCAGTTATAAAAGCCCAGGGAAGGGTTTTTCCCATCTTGGTTGAGTCTGCCAAGAAGAGCTGGTTGTGCTGTCAACAGATGCCCCTTGCTTTACTGGGGCTGTGGTTGGGTTTGGGTTGTGCAGCAGCAGCAGCACAGTGAGGACACAGCAGTTCTGGCACAGATGGAGGGCACAGCAGAGGCAGTAGAATTTGTCTTTGGTTTTCTAACTTGCCAAGTGGTATGTTTCAAACGGAGATGTTATTGATGGACCCAGGTGGCACCAGGCATGTCCTCTGGTGTATGTGGAATGATGTCCCTGGCTCAGTTCAGTATCCTGTGAGCTAAGTGGTACCTATCACTGCTCTTGGCAGAAAGGAGGCAGCAGACTGTCCCTGCAGAAAGGCTGGAAGATTGACTGATCCTGAACACCTGCAAAATGTCTGATACTTAGAGATGGAGCATCCATTACATCTGAGAAAGGCTAACAGGCTGCTACTGATTTTCCTGACTTACTCTTCTTCAGCTATGGAGGATTTTGTCATTGATTTATCACCATAACAAATCTCAACCAAACTCACTTCACCTGCTGATACAGTTTTATTTTATTCTTTACTACTTTCTTCTAGAAACTACTGATATCTGCCACTGTTCTCAATTAAACAGCCGCACAATTTGGGTACGTAGGAGCAACACTTCAAGAGAGCAGTTCAAAAGTTATTCAAGAATAGAAGGATGTTTTCAAGGAGATGCACAGCATCTGCAAGAAATCTGTGGCTCCACCTAGTACATCAGGGACCCTTCTTCACTTCCATCCACTCTACTCCTGTTTGGCAGCTTTAGGGAGCTGAGGTCCATCCTATGAGGACTTGTTTTTGTCTCACAGGTTCAGGAATTCACAGGTTGTTTAAATACCGTGTGGGGGAAAAAAACCCAAAACAGAATAGCCTGTGCACGGCCAAGATAAGCTGATTTGTGAGCTCAGGCTTCCCTGAGCCCAGTCTATGGAGTTTTCTTCCTTCAGGCATGTTTTGCTCATGGCATTGAAGCTCGCTCTCTCCAGAGCAACTGCTCATAATGCCCTTCCCAGGCTAAACAGTGCTAAAAGGAGTTGTTGCAAATTGCTTCTGCGTTGTCATTTGACTTCTCTTTGTATGAACATCCGCACGCACAGCACCTTTCTGTGCTGCTCTCCGATGTATTTGTGCACAGGTGCAGAAATAGAGGATTTGCTTGGAAGGCAGGAGGGAGAAGCAGCAGCACTCGTCTGTCCTCTGTGGCCAGAATGAGCTGCTGTTCATTGCACAATCTGCATCTTTCTGGTTCAGCCAGGAGCTGCTTGTTAGTCAACTCCAGCTCCTGCTCGGGCCAAAGATGGTAAATCCAGAGCTGTAAATGACTGTGAGTTGCAGCCAAGTGCATCCGTGAGGTTTGCAGGGGTTTGCTCACCAAGGAGCCCTGCTGGGTGCCCCTCGGTCAGTATCTGCAGTGCAGAGCTGTCAAGCCCAGTCTCCTTTACAGGACAGCGAAGCTGCTCAGCCACAAGGCTTTTGCTCAGGGTTCTACTGCAGAGGTTGCAGGGTTGGAAAGAACAAAGTATGGAGTGGCTTGGCCATCAGGGCCTGGCTAATTTACAAATAACTGAGTGTCCTGTCATTCTCATGAGACTGTGAAAAAGGTCTGCAGACTGTTACAGCATTGACTCGATTAAATTTGACTTAACTAACTGAGCCCTGAGAGGCAGCAGTAGCAGGTTTGTTCTACAGCTCACACAAGCTGCTCTGGGTGGCTTTGGTGTCCTTGGCTGCTGGGCTTGTAACCCACGAGGCTCGAATCTATGATGCTTTTAGCATCATCTTCTGCTACATCAGTGATTGTGGGGAAAGGAAAGAGCCAACCTCCCACTGCTCCTCTCCAGTCCCAGGACTCCTTGGCTGGGTGGGTTACAATCTGCTGGGGAGCGCTGGGAAGGGAGAGCATGTTTCAGGGTTTAACAAGAGGAGCTGCTGCTGAAAACTGAGACCTGAGAAAGGATTGACTGGCACCAGTAATTCTGATCTGACACAAAGGCAAGGTTGGCTGCGGAGGAGCAAATTAAAGAAAGGCACAAGTTAAAAGATCCAACAGTAAATGTGCTGAAGGTTACGGGACATAACAAGTTAATAAACTCCACTGGATGACTTAATTCCACACAACGCACGCATCTGTGTGCACTGAATAGTAGGTAGGAATTTGACATGACAAGAAGGGAAGGCTTTGTTATCCTCTTGTCTTGCCTGGATTTGCTTCAATTATGCCAGAGAATGTTACTTCATTCTTGCCCTAATAACACTGTAGAGGAAATTAAATTACTCATATATAACAAAAGTGAACTCATTTTGACATCTCTTGTAGGCAAACCTCCCGCAGTATTAGCTCCCGAGCGCATTCTCCCTCCGCGAAGGTCTCATGCATATGTATGATTATCACTCGTGGTAAACACAAGCACTTTGTGAGAACACAAATTAACTGCGGGATGTAATGGAGGTTGCCAAGGGTGTGTTTTGTTGTTGCTGATGGTAATATGAAGCCTACAATATGGGCACAAATCATGAGGCAGGGAGACATAATCCCATCAAAGGGTGCTCTGACATCAGAAACCACAACAGCAAAGCTGATGTCACTCAAACCTTGAGCTGCTTTTATTGTGCTTTTATTTAATTTCTTTTTCAAAGAGATTTAGCTTAGCTTGATTTTTTTTCTCCTTTATATTTTTATAAATCGTTGATTGTTGGAAACTATTAAAGGCTCTAGAGCTAAAGAATAATTCCTTTTATTTTTTAAGGCTGAGGGTCTTTAGCCTTTGGTTTTAGCTAGATTAATAACAGTGGATTGTCTCTGATGTGACAGCTCTTGCTTAATGTTTGATTGCTTGTTCCTAATGTCAGCTAGGTTTCACAAACATTTCTACAGCAATTTTAGCCTCCAGAAAAAAACCCTCACAGCCTTGAAAGCAAGGCTGAACCGTGCAAGGCACAGACTGGTCCCCCGGTGATCTGCTCTTGCAGGATTTCAGTAGGAGGAGGCTAACACCTCTCCAAAAATGCAATGCTGAAAGCACTGGAGCTTTGTTTTTAAAACCCATTATTTTCCCCAGCCCATTCCAAATGCAGTGCCCAGCCTTTGCTCGTTCACTGAAACAGCCTCTTCTTTGACCTTTTCTTGGGCTCCATCCCCCAGCCCAGCAGTACGTCCACGCTCGGGGCCTGCCCATGCCATGGCCCGTGCCAGGAGGGGTTTCTGCTGAGGCTGACTTTTGGGGGTAGTTGCAGGTGGCTTTTGTCACCCATAAACTGGTGCCCTGGACAGCAAGAGCTGGTTTGGAAATGGACATCCCTGCAGCTTTTTCTATCAATCATTTCTGTCTTAAGCCTCAGTTTCTTTCAATGAAGTGTAGATAGAGTCCTAGGGCTGTTATTGGGTTTTTGTTTTAGACTTGGTAAAAGAACCAGGAAAGGCTGTTGAGGGGAGTGGGGGCAGCCAGGAAAGAGGCCAGTTACCTGAGCAAAGCAGAAGGGAGTGGGAACAGCTCTGTCCTCCTCTGATCTCAGCGCTCCTGTCCTGAGGAGCAAGAGACAAGTCCTCTTTAAGCCATGATGGATCTCCCAGTACACAGGGATGTGCTGCTGTTGTCAGTTATGTCATCATTAGAATGGAACAGAGCAAAGGGAAGCAGCAGCGCAGATATTGCCGGCACGGGAGGAGGAGGAGAGGGAAGGGAGTTGAACTTCCAATGAAAATGGCAACATTCTCTCCACCCATGATTGAGTAGATTAGAGAAATGGGAGAGAAATGGAGACAGATGTTCCCGGGTTCACTGTAGCCTTGCTTTGCTGCAGTTCAGCGACACCGGCTGCTCTGCAAAGCACGCGGAGCAGGGCAGAGCAGTCCCAGTGCTGAGCAAGTGCATTCAGTGCCGGCTGCTGAGACGGCAGAGAGGGACCGTGGAGTGCAGCAGAGCCTGTGAGCAGGTCAGCCTGCTGCACCCGAGCACCTCACAACCAAGGGCTAAGTCGTCGTAATGCAGCCGTTACAGAATATTTCCCAACACCAAGCCTTACGTAAGACATTTACAAACTAAATGAAATCCAGAAGCTAACAGAGAATGAAATGTCTGCTTATTTTACCCATCATCATTTCTGTTTCTAAAGCAAAATGAGTCTGGCACGCAGAGGATGGGAAGCAGAGTGTTTTAATGACACTTAGAGCATCCCGGAGGACCACTCAAAGCAACAAAACACCTAGTGATGTCCTTAAAGACAGCAGATGGTATCTTCAAGGTGAATAATTTTATTGTTTATTGCCTGCTCTGCGTACCACAAGGAATGACATTTAAGAAACTACTCGAAGATGTTTTTTCAAAGTAAAAGGAAAACATTTAGAAGCTAAATTATCTCTGCCAGTGACTGTGTCATCACCAGACCTTGGAGTCTGGCTTAAGAACACAACAGATGCGAGGCAGGGAACTTGCAGAAAGTGTGGCACAGAGGTCAGGCTTGTATTTCTACCAATTTCACCAGCTTTGCAATGACCTTCAGGATGAGCTCAAAATCTGGAGAGGACAAAGAAACCACCACTCCTCGGTCTGAAATTAGTAGTTGGGCAGCAGTGCTGCTGGTCACCTTGGTGTCACCTCCCATGCTGCAGCCTCAGAGCTACTTCACACTCAGTGGTGTATGATTGAGCTGGAGAAGTGTGTTGGAAGCTAAAAGCACCTTAAATACCAAACAGAAGGTCTTTTGCAAGAAGGTGGAGGCTTTGCTGTACTTCACAGCTCATGAGGTTTGTGACAATGTCTTTGTTAATGCAGGGTGGGGAGGGTAGCTGGACTGACATGTGTGTGCTGCAGGGGCCTCTGTTGGAGCACGGGTAACGGGCTTGTTTGGGTGGGATGCTCCTTCCCAGCTGCTGGAACACTGCAGGGTCATAGAATCATGTAGGCTGGAAAAGACTTTTAAGAAAGATCACTGAGTCCAACCATTAACCCAGCTGTTCCAAGGCCACCACTAAACCCTGTCCCTAAGCTCCAGATCTCCACAACTTTTAAACACATCCAGAGATGACAGTTCAACCACCTCCCTGGACAGCCTGTTCCAAGGCCTGATGCCATTCAGCGAGATCTGGACAGGCTGGAGAACTGGGCAGAGAAAAATCTAATGAGCTATAACAAGAGTAAGTGCAGAGTCTTGCATCTGGGCAAGANCTGGAACATAGGAGGTTCCACATCAACCTGAGAAGGAACTTCTTCATGGTGAGGGTGACGGAGCACTGGAACAGGCTGCCCAGGGGGGTTGTGGAGTCTCCTTCACTGGAGATGTTCAAGACCCGACTGGACAGGTTCCTGTGTGACTTGGTCTAGGTGATCCTGCTGTGTCTGGCGGATTGGACTAGATGATCTTTCGAGGTCCCTTCCGATCCATTATGATTCTATGATTCTATGACCCTTCCCATTAAGAAGT
Source organism: Rhinopomastus cyanomelas (assembly GCA_013400115.1). Lineage (NCBI taxonomy): Eukaryota > Metazoa > Chordata > Aves > Bucerotiformes > Rhinopomastidae > Rhinopomastus > Rhinopomastus cyanomelas. The sequence goes on from VXBP01000410.1 coordinate 135,069, forward strand.
TTTTCCTAATGTCCAGCCTAGACTTCCTCTGGTGCAATCGGAGATCATTTCCTCTTGTCCTATCACTTGTTACTTATGAGAGCAACCCCCACCTCTCTACAACCTCCTTTCAGGTAGTCATAGATAGCAAAAGGGTATCCCCTCAGCCTCTTTCAGACTAAAGAGCCCCTCAGCTAAATGAATCCTCTGGATTTAGGTGGAAACAGGGCATGAGGTTTTTTAGAGAAAATCCCACAGCTGGAGCACTTCTACGTCACGTAGCAGAACACAGCATGTGAGAAAAACCTGCTGTCCTAAAAGCAAGTGATCTTATGAAGACTCTACTATATAGTCTGCTCATGTCTTTCAGCAGAATGACCTACCATTCAGAAGCTTTCCTTTTCCAAGACATTTCAAAGTTGCCAGATCTGGCCAAGAAACAATCTGTAGTGTGAAAGACCTGGAAAGTGTCCTTACATCTGCTACAGGGTTGTGTTCAAAGTTTCATCAGCACTGAAGATGTAGTGGAATCACATTTGGCCAAACCTTCCACTTCATCTTCAGGGCTGGATTGGGTGGGTTTTTTTTCATTTTTCACGTTCATATTGTCCCTTCGGTTCTGTCCCAGCAGGTATCTGCCATTTCTTCAGGGAAGTGTTGACTCCAAATAGAAATTCAAGTGTGACCTTTTCATAGGTCTAAAAACGTTACTGCTCACTGGTGCAAACTGTTCTCAGGCTGTGCCTCCCTGATGCTCTGGCCAAAGCTAGCTGCTGACAAAGGGTTTGACCAGTTTGTTCTGATTCTGCGGTCAGATTTGAAGCCTCTAAAGCAGACACTTGCTCTTGTAAGGAAAGAAAGCAAAGAAAAACAGTCTCTGAAGTTAGAAGAAAGAAAACACCTGTTTATAACCCTTTTGTTTGGCTGTGTTTGGGGGTTTTATTCCTTGTTTTTTCAGAGTCACTACTGGAAATACAGTGAAAAGGTCACAGCAGAAATACAGAGCAAAGGTGTCCATGGATCAGCTTGTACAGGCTGCTTTCAAAGCAACTTTTTGGGACTAAAACACAATCAAAGACAACTTTTTTTTTTTCTTTTGTCTGAAAGACCATGTAAAAGTTAGCCTTGAGAAGGATGGAGGGAGACACAACCTCCTCAACCAGGCAGAGCATCACCCACCAGCTCTCTGGGACAGTTCAGGCACCTCGTGGCTCCAGGCTCCTCACCTACATGGTTGGAGCAAAGAACCTTTGAAGATCAAGTGTCTTATTTGTTACACTTGAAGATTTTATTTTAATTTTTTTTAAATGAAGTGTCTCAGAGAGTCACAGAATCACAGAACACTAGGGATTGGAAGGGACTTCCACAGATCATCTGGTCCAATCCCCCTGCCACAGCAGGATCACCTAGATCAAGATACAGGTACATATCCAGGGGGGTTTTAAATGTCTTCAGAGAAGGAGCCTCCACAACCCTCCTGGGCAGCCTGTTCCAGTGCTCCATCACCCTCGCTGGGAAGAAGTTCCTGAATGGGTGTCAGGGGCCACCACAAAACATCAGACCTGGAGCAGACAAATAAGCATGTGCTGGGAGAAAACTGAGTCGTGAAATGAGAAAGAAGCAGCAGGAAGGCAGTGACAGTGCAGGTTTTGGGGTTATCGCTTTCCTCTCTAGTACTTCTGCAGAAGGCCTGGAGTAGAAATCAGCAGCTGGAAATGAGGAGAGCAGAAGGCAGCCCTACACAGCTTGCTAGTGGAAATTAGCTGGGGAAGCACTGTTGAATCTAGTAAACGCACATGAAACCTAAACTTGAAGTATCTCATTATAAGAGAGTTATGCACGAATTCAATGTTATCAAAGAGAGGGAACTTTGTACTCAGAGTCAAGAGGCATCGTCAGGAATGGGTGACTCACACAGGTACTGGCCTTGGCGCCTCGGCTGAGTGTGTTTTTCTTTTTCCAAAATTGTAAATTGTGTGGTTTTGCCAGTGAACAAGAAAGCATCTGGAAACACCATTTAGAAATATTACCATGCCAAAGGGAGAGAAACCTCCTTTCGCACAGTAAGAAGCTGTGGCAACTGGGACTTGTGAGAAAGATAACTAAGGACGAGAAGGTTTTCTTCTGAGTGTCTGACTGGTGCGACTTAGCTGCAGAAAAAGTAGCCATGGAGGAGAGTGGAATCCCACTGGGTTACAGAGGAATGGTGGTGATGGAGCCGCTCCCATCTGTCTCCCAGGTTTGAGGTCACACACCACAGGGGAGGGAAGGCGGGCAGCAGCTTTCCTCAGTGGATCATCTTTGAGACGGAGATGCTGATCCTTTGCAGAGCTGCCACTCCAGAGCTCAGCTCACCTGAGCACATCTCGTGTGGGAAGGCACACATTGCCTTCACCTTCTTTAAACCGCTAAAGCCATTTCCCTAATTGACTTACAGCTGCTGTAATGTAAGAGTTTTAACACAATGAACGAAGATTACATGTGATTAGATAAGCAGTTTAAAAGCTCAGAGAGCTGAATTGCTGCACTTATTAATTGTGCTCACTCATTTATCTCTGAGCTTTATTTATTACCGTACAGTCCTTGAAACCTTCACAAAATGGATTTGCAAAGGAAAGCTCATTACCTGGGGTAAAAAAGGACATCACTCTTTTAGTTAGTTCAGATTGGTGACCCTGCTTGGAGGGCTCTGCCTGTGACTCAGGTGTTGTGCTGAGGTTCAGAGCTGTCTGCGTGCGCCAAAGACTGCAGGGTCAAGCCCCTCCATATGAAAAAGGCCTGTCTTTTTCCCCTCAGAGAGGATCACAGATATAAAACTGGATAATTTAAACCATTAAGTCTTATTATTTTTAGACCAGTTTAAAAACATAACAAATGCTTTAAGGCAGTCTGCCTTAAAATGAAAGGCTAAATCTAAATGTCCTTCCTCCATTGGAAGGGAAGGGTGGCAGTTTGTGCTATGTTTTGTTCCCCCAGCTGAGAAGCGACCACACTGAGCTGTAAAGAATGCAGACTTTTTTTAAAGAAGCAGCAAATTAAAAGTAATGGCTTGAGCACTGCATGCTTGCACTCTCAGCTGGCCATAATAAATCTTTACACGGACCTGTCGGAAGTACTAAATCACTACAGCAAGGCTTGTCCTTGCTCTTCACTGCAGAGACAATAGGATTGTAATAAACAATATCTTTGATTAGGTTCAACAGAAAAGCCAAGGATAACTAAGCATTTGTATCTGTCAGGGACTCAGGAAAAATCCTTCTGATTCACCTTGACTGCAAGACCTCATACACGTGAGCCCTGGTAATGGGTGTTGGGGAGAGGGGCTTCTCTGAGTCTCAACATTTGTGCTGCACAGTGACAAAGCCTTTCCTGATTTTCCCTAGTGCAGTGTGGAAAATAGAGAAATATAAATATCTCACCCAAAGTTTGTGATTTGTAAAAATGGAAGGGTTTGTCTAAAAATAACAGCAGCCAAACACCAGTGCATTAAAGCAAAAGCTGCAAAAGCGATGCCAGCAACTCCCAGGGTCACCTAGAGACCTGTTCTCTGCTTGGAACAGGCTGTTGGAGGACAGTGAGGCCCCTCCTTGCTGTACAGTGGCACAGCTGGCTGCTGAGCTCAAGGACTTGGTGTTTGCTCTCCCAATACAAACCCAATAGGCCACCTTCTGGAAGGTCAAGTAACAGCCAAAACCATAAAAGAAAAAGAGGAGGCTGACACATGGCCATGGAGACCTCATCCTGCTTTAAAATGCCTTAACGTGGTCCTGGCCAGGAATGCAGAGCAGCAGTGTTTGGTGCCCAGGAGCTGCTGCTGATGAAGCTGGAAGCCTCCTGAGTAACCCAAGCAGGTACAAATATGGCACCACAGCTTTTCAGTGTCATTAAAAACTGGGACTCATAGACTCATCAGGGACTGAAAGGGATCTCGAAAGTTCATCTAGTCCAATCCCACCGCCACAGCAGGGTCACCTACACCAAGTCACAGAGGAACATACCCAGACGGGTTTTAAACGTCTCCAAAGAAGGAGACTCCACAACCAGGTGGCATGTTCAGGGTGTGCAGCCCTTCCCAGCCCACATGGTACCCACAACACACCGATTGTCTGCCGCCAGACCAGCCCCATGATGTGTCTGCTTGTCGTTGTTTCCCTTCGTAGCAGTGCAAGGGGTAGCTGATGCACTAAGCCCAGGGGTTACGCTTTGCTCTGCTCAAAGCCTCCTGCCTTTCTCACCAGGGTCTGACTGCCCAGGCTTCATGTACAGCAGTGCCATGGCCTTGTGAACAAAGAAACCTCATCTTAAATACAATGGCTTGAGCCTGGGTAAAGAGTGGAATGATAACAAATGCTGATTGTGAAAGATGGAGTCACGGTCCTCAAAGAAGAAGCAGCAACTCAGGAGAAAGCAGCCAAGGACAATGACACTTGATGGGCTGCACCAGCCTGATGAGCAGTGGTGACACACAGCCACTAAAACAGATCTGCCAAACACACACAGACTTCATTTTGAAGTTGCTTAATATTCTCCTGATATCAGTAAAAGGTTTCAAAACCAACTTTCCACTGCTTTCAACTTATAATTATTTATGTTGCAGCCTTGGAGGAGCGGGTTGGAATATGTGTCCAGTGCTTTAAAGGAAAGAAACGATCAAAATGAAGAGGCCAAAGACGACTGAGAGCTTTTGTTTCAGAATAATGACTGTCCCAACGGGTTAATTAATTTCCCTTAGAGCAGCCTGTTATTTTTCAAAGATATTCGACTTGTGCTGGTTTAGCTGCAGACGTGTCGCATTGGTACAGCTCCTGCAGCAGGATGCAGCTCCAGTCACGCACCGCTCAGAGCATGGAAACGAAACAAAAGACGAACAAGCAGAAAAGTAAGTTTTAAAAGAAGCAAACCAACCCGTTGTTCATTGGACTAGGAGCACGGATATATTTAATGGAACAAGGAGCTGTGGTAATTCTAATATTCCAGGGGGCACGTTGCCAAAGGTGAGCTACAGCCTGGAAAGAGGCTGGAGGTTATTTACATCAGCGAGAGCAGGATGAAAGCAGCACACCCTGAGGTACGTGCCACCGAGCGCCAGCACTCAGGCACAGTGCTTCTGTCACCCTTTTCTTTGAAGGTACCTTTAATCCTGATGTACACATTAGTTCTGACAAACCTGCTCCTCAGTGAAGGCTGCCGTGGTGCCTGTGGGGCTGTTTGGCTTAAGGCTTCTGGATCAAATGTGCTCCCAGGCGAGCATCTCGGGCACTTCAGACAACAACCCCGCACTCACAGGCTGCTGCTGCCGTGCTTGTCACACCTCTGCTTTGCGTCCGGGGCTCAAGCTGGACCTTTGCCTAATCCAAACATTTTCCCAGGCTAGGAAAACTCTTTTCTGTCTCTTTTTTTTTTTCCCTCTTTCTTTTCCAAAACCTCACGCGATGAGGTGCTGAGGACTGTCAGGGCCTGGAGACACACAAAGCTCCTCATCCCTCGGTGGATGGGACCAGTGCTCAGCGGTGCTCAGCGCAAACACATCACTGAGAGCTTCAGTACCTGTCGGTGGGCAGCTCAGCTCGCACACTTTAAAGACCTAACACATCCGGGTGTGAGCTCCAGACGGCAGGAGAGAGCTCCGTGTGATGTGGGAGCCACTTTGCCTCACGGTTTGTCCCACCGGGGCTCTGGGTACATTGCTTGTTGCCCTACAAGCAAACCCCTGGAGTGGAAGGAGCAAATCCCGCAGATGTCACCCTCGAAGCCCCCCTGCGCAGCGCTGGATAGACTGGCTGCACTGTGAGCATCCATCACGGGAGGCAGCGCTGGCTGCTGCCGAGGCAGTAATTAAGGAGGGTTATTAGAGCTGTGGCCATCGAGGTGCCACAGGACACTGACAGTTCCCTGCTTTGATGGGAAGTTGCAGCGTCTGGCTGTCAGGATCTTGGAAATGAGTTGCACTTGGTGCCAGGATTTCCAGATCTGCCACACTGCTGTCACGTAGGGATCAGCAAATGACTGTGGAAATGGGCTGCTTCTCTGTCAGCCAGGCAGCCCTTAAAAACGGTCCTGATGCCCAGGGGAGCTCTGCTTAGGAACTCACACACTTATTCTCCCGGGGGTAGGGAGCCTCTGCAGAGGGCCTAGACAGCAGGTCTGATGAGAAGTGACTGGGGGAGCTGGGGCTGTTTAGGCTGACGAAGAGGAGGCTGAGGGGAGACCTGACTATAACTACCTGAAGTGACAGTGTAGAGAGGTCAGTGCTGTCTCTGCTCAAAGGTCATTAGAATTTAGAAGAATGTCTTTAGTGAAAGAGGAGTTAAACATTGGAACAGATTGTACAGAGAAGTGGTGGAGTCCCCATCCCTGGAGGGGTTCAAAAGGTGAGTAGATGTGGCACTTTGGGACATGGCCTAGTGGTCATGGAGATGCTGGGTTGAACTTGATGATCTCAGAGGTCCTTTTCCAACCCTAGTGATTCATTTATGACTTTCCTCGAGTTCTGCTCACACATCTCATGAAATCCAAAATTTCAGCAACCAGGAAGAGGTGGAGCAAGCTTGTGCTCTTCTGGATTAACTGGTGCCTCTGAGGCTCCAAGCACACAGCCCGAGTCAGCCCCATGGCCCACACGCAGCTGGGGGCTCACACTGGCTGGCAACAGACCAAGTTATCAGCCAGAAATCTCTCCTAGCTCCAAACAGCCCTGCAACAGGGACCCTGCCAACAGTGTGCACACAAAGGCAGGTTTCCTGGGGAACTGGTGCACGGAGCTTGTTTATTGAGGTGCTGCAAATAGGTCAGGGATGTGGCCTCTGAACAAAGGCAGCTAATTAAACGTACAAATCCAATAAAAATAAAGATGCCACTTTTGTATGCAGGTCCTGCTGTTCCCAAAGATAATAGGGTGTGAGTCAGCTGCTGTAGCTATGATGTTAAGGGCAAAGAAACCAGGGCTAGCCTGGGCAAGGAGGGGCACCTCCACCCTGTCCTGCTTCCACCTTGCTGCCCCAGGCTTCCCCAGGCAGCTGCATGGCTCGGGCTTTATGGAAGCAGTGCTTCCCTGCCCTTTAAGTCTCTTTTGCTTTCTTTCCTTATTATTTCGCCTTCAGCACTGTTGTATTCACAGTGATTAATGACTTCGTTCTGGAGGAGTCGAGGGGTTCACTCAGTAGGACTGATGCTCCCACCCCACCACTGTATCATACTGTCCTCCACTAGCGTTGCTCTTCATTTACAAATGAGAAGTGACTAGGGCTTCACAGTCCTGGAGAGGGGTCTGCAGAGAACCCTCCCATGCTCTGCTTCACATCAGCCTTGCCTGCCCCAGCCCCAGCCCTGCCTGGGGAGGGGAGAGAGCAGCCATGGATTTTATCTGCTATGTGAACAGCCAATACGGAGGAAGAAACCCAGTTAGCTGGACCTTTGCCCGTTGATGGTGGTCACTCTGCATTCCAAGCCATTAAAAAGAGAAACAAAATTCAAGTGACATCTGTACCCAAAACGAAGTACCTCAAACCAAAAGGATAAGATGCCACCTTGCGCTCATCTTTGCCTTTCTAACTGACACGACAGCCTGTGCCATCCTGGGCAGGGCTTAGGGAACAAGAAAAGCCCATCCTGATGGCAAATCCGAGGATGCAGCAGCAAAGAGCAGAGCTCCAGAGAAGTGTCTCCTAGTGACCACAGTACACAGAATCACACACAATCACGGGACATTAGGGATTGGAAAGGACCTCGAAAGGTCATCTAGTCCAGTCCTCCTGCCAGAGCAGGATCACCTAGACCAAGTCACGCAGGCATGCCCTGCTCCTGGTGTCTGACTTTCACAGTGGGGTGGATTAACACAAACTGCTGCCCCTACCTCACCTGGGTTTCTTCCAGAAGCAAACACTATTTCTGTAGCTGACCCTTTGCTGTTGGGTAGCAAAGCCCAGCTGTGCCAGCAGCAGTCTCGGTGGTGCAGAGCTGCCAGTGCAGCTGCTACTGCAGATGCTCCGGAGCTTGTCATGGTCACTTGGATGTTTGTGGGCCAAGAATAGCCCCAGCACTGTCAGCAGGCTCACTGGGAAGGAATCACGGCTGCTGCCCTGACAGCTATTCAGAGCGAAGTCTCAGACATCATTTAAATAAATAAATAAATATGCAAACAGCTTTTCCAAGGAGACAAGTACAGAGGTTGCCCGTGACAAGGATGGTGCTACTGAGCGTCAGAGCTGGCTCGCAGGTGTGCTGGCACAAACTGAAGGTCTCTGCCCTTCCTTCCCATCTCCCAGGTCAGCTCAGCCGTTGCAGTGGTCCAGCTGTGGGGCTGGTTAGTGCTGCTATAGCATCACAACCCACGAGCACAGCCCTACCTGGGAGCACATGAGGGTATTTTGAAGACCTTGTAGTGACCTTCCCATCACTAGAAAGGGCCTGTCAGAAGACTGGCAAAGGCTGGCAGGGCGAGGGGTCATCATTTTAAGCTAGAAATGATAGATTTGGGCTGGATGTCAGGAAAAAGTTCTTTAATTTGAGGGGGGTGGATCCCTGGAACAGGCTGCCTAGAAAGGTGGTGGAAGGGCGCCCTATCTCTGGAGCCATTGCAAAGTCAGGCTGGATGGGGCCCTGGGCAATCTGGGCTGGTGAGTGATGGACCTGCTTGTTGCAGGGGGGTTGGACTAGATGACCATTGCAGGTCCCTTCCAACCCTGTGATTCTATGACTTTCATTCTGGGCAGCCTTCTGCTCCAGCAACACCCAGTGCTTTACCCAGTCTGAGTTTGTTCTGGGGATGAGGTTACGTTGCCACACCTCTGAACAAACCTTCTCAAGGTGTGACCCACTCCCACAGCAACCCCTCCACCACAACCACCAGCCCCTGCTCTGGCCAAGTGCTCTGCCAGGACATGATGCTCAAGGTGATAACCCCATGTGGATTTATTTGCCCTTCCACAGCCAAAGGCACCTGCAGGTCTCAGTGCTGCGGGATCAGGAGGATGGTGCTGAGCTGACAGACCAGTGGGTACGTTATGGGGCTACTGTTACGGCTAAAGGAATGACAGCTTGACTCTCAAATCCTCTTTGTGCCTCTTGCACGTAATAAGTGTAAAATAAAGCCACACGGGAGTTTTCAGCCCAATTAATACAGCTGCCAATAAACAAGTAAATGCCTGAGCAGTCTGTAAATCCTTTCACGCACACCGGACAGCCCATAAATCAGCGGTGTGCCGAGGCTGCTGGCAGCTCCAGGATCTCACACACACTTCTGGGGCCAGTCACACACAGCACAGGCTGTACCCTGACCCTTCCCAGCGCTCCCAGCATCCAGCTGCACCCTCCAGCTTGGACAGGGAGAGCTGGCTGAGGTTTCTCTGGGAAACCTCACCGAAGTCAGGAGTGCTGCTGCTGCTTTGCAGTGGTGTGAGGGAGCAAATGTAAATCCTATTTACAGCTCTCAAAACTAAGTATCACAGCATCACAGAACATCAGGGACTGGAAGAGACCTTGAAAGATCATCTAGTCCAATTCCCTGCCACAGCAGGATCACCTATACCAAGCCGCACAGGAACACATCCAGGCAGGTTTTAAATGTCTCCAGAGAAGGAGACTCCACAACCTCCCTGGGCAGCCCCTTCCAGTGCTCCGTCACCCTCACTGGGAAGAAGTTCCTTCTGATATTTATATGGAACCTCCTCTGTTCCAGCTCACACCCATTGCCCCTTGCACCTGGATCCTCCAGCTGTTCACTTTGCCATCAAGGTAATACCACCAAATTCCAGCAGAAGGGGGAAAAAAACCCTGACAAAAGCAAACAAACCAACGAGGCAAAAGAATTCAGACCCTCCTCCCCAGGCTGTCCGGAGAAACCCAGCAAGGCACACTAAGAAACCACGAGTCGGCGTTCACAGCAGCCGTATCGAGTGCAGGGCGCGAAATCAAGCACATCCTGAGCACAGACAGGAATTAAGCAGCAAATTGAACGCCCCGATTCAATTCTCACCTAACAGCGGCCATAACAAGGGCAGGAAATGGAATTCCTTAACTCAGTTGTCATGACAATACTCTTGAAAAACCTCTGCCACAGGAGAAACCCTCGGAGCCACCGCCGTTTGACTGGAGCCCTCCCATCTTTCCGGGCTCATCCTTCCTGGCTAAGGTAGCCTTTCCCTCTTGATCCATTCCAGGATGAGCAGCTACATCCTGCTGCGGGACATGAAGGCAGCAGATGTCACTGGTGCAATTTATAACACAGTTGCTCTGATTAGTTTTTGATCCAAGCACTGCGTGGGGAACTCCTGCAACTCTACCGTTACATCTCCGATGGGTTACCTGCAGCTCGGTCTCACCGTGTTTCTTTTTCACTCACATTTCTCGTTGCTGATGTTCAATAGTGACAGGGACAAATGGCCACAGCAGAAAAATGAAATGCAAACGCTACTGCTGTGCTCAGAACAAACCAAACCTGGTGGACAGCAGGGTGACCATGAGCCAGCAATGTGCTCTTGTAGCCAAGAGGGCCAAGAGCATCCTGGGGTGGATCAGAACGGGTTTGTTACCAGATCAAGAGATGGTCTCCTCCCCCTCCACTCTGCCCTGGTGAGACCACCCACTCACCTTCCGCATGAGCTGGCCCAGGACAGCACTCTAGATATTAAAAGGAACCAATCCATTAAACATGACTCCTGATGTCCTTTCCTCCTCGGTGGTGATCCGCGCCGACCTCAGGCAGCCCAGGCAATTAGTCATGAGAGTGGTCCAATGACCTGCAAATGTTCATTGAGGATAGCAGGTACCTGCAGGCTCGTACTTTGCTGGCCATCAAACAGCTGTGGGTGGGTTGGCACGTCCAAAGTTACAGTGCAAGTAGGAACTGAAGGATTTTACAGGAGAAATTATTATTGTCAAGGTTTTATGGGGAAAATAACCCTGTAGAATGTATTTTCAAGTAGTAGTTTAGACAGGAGCATGATAACATCATAAAACAGACGAGCAAAACTTGAAGCGCTTAACAACACAGAGGCAAAAGGAGAGAGAAGCTATTGCTCCCTTGCCTCTCCTCGTTATTCGTTGTCTTAAGTGGTAAGTGGGTGCCTGTGTGCACATCGGGGAATACAGTTCTTGAATTCTGTTTGGACAGATTCACAAATGGACGAGCTCGCAGTGTCTCTCTATTAAATAGTAAAATATATAAATAAATAAACAGATGCTGTAATAATCGTCCTGGAGTGTTTGCAAGTAACTGCACTGCTCCAGAAGATGAAGGGTGGTCTCACACGGCATCTGAGGGCTCCCACCTTGTGTTTCAGGTGCCCTGCTAGAGCAGGAGCACTTACCCCCTGACCAAGGGTTTAAGACACCCCCCGCTACGAGTAGGTTTTGTTTGTGTGGGAACCTTGTTAATGGTGTTTTCTGTATTGAAAACATGCACAAGCCACATCGGTGCTGGCTGAAGGGTGAGGGGCAGGGGCCTGGCTCTGACTAAGAGCACGCAGGGAGTGCAGGAGGAGGCACCAGTGGTCTACTGCTGCCTCTGTGGAGCGACCAAAGTCCTCGAAGGTGTCTGCAGGCACAGCCTGAAGTTCATATTAAATTGCACTGCCCTGTGTCATCTCACATGGGGACCAACCAGCCTTTGCCCCAACACAGCACTGTCCCATCTCCTTCTCAAATCAGGTTTCCTAGAAAGTGGAAGAGGCTGTAAAACGTTCATCCACACAGATTTCAGCTCTACAGAGCCCATGCGTCCTCCATGTATCATCACTGACTGTCATAAACAAGTGTCCTCCAGCCAGCCTGGGGAAGGAACTAAAGTGTCAGCGGCCCCTGAGCCTTGTTAACCTGATGCTCACGGGGCACAAAGAGCTTGTGAAGGAAAACAGAGGGAAAGGCAGCAGGAACCCTCATCTTTCTGAGGTGGGAGGCTGGGAGGTGGCAGAACAGCTTCTTTCAGGAGCTACAGTGGGTTTCTGGGGCTTGTCTGAGCTGTTTCTTACTCATTTGTAGGATGATGGGGCTGATGGTTCCTCCCCTGATTGTTTGTGTCACAGGTCACTGCCTGTCCCCTACACAGCAACTGCCAGCAAGCAGAGCTGCCCTTTGGCTTCGCCTTGCCCAGGTAGGAAAGGGTCACCGTGGGACTGCTGGTGTCTTGAGAGGCTCTGCTGGTGGCACCATGGCAAAGCAGCATTTGCCACCGGTCTCAGACCTTCGAGGAGCCATTGATTAGCCCTTGTCAGGGAGTGTTTCACTAAAACACTGCACTGCAAGTCTCACAGTGCTGCCCAAGCCGTGTTGGGGAGGTGGCGAAGCTAGAGCTCATGTCTGACAGAAGCAGCCACGAATGAAGTACAAAACATATTTCAGCAACTTTCTAGGAAGGATTTTTCTTTTTCAAAAACATGATTCAGCTCCACGACAGTTTTGAGACTCTCGTCCAACACTTTCACTGCAGACCACTAAACCAGTGGGAAGCTGATGAATGGAAGTGTCTGGCTGGCAAGGAGAGAGCCAAAGTGATTTTACCCTTCACTGAATTCTTTCAGTTGTCCAAGGCTTCTCTCTCTAACTCCAGCTATAAGTTTTGCTTTACAGAATCCCACTTTCTCAGAGCTGGATAGGGGCACAAAGCAGTCCTGGCCTCTCTCAAGATGTGAATTGCTCTCCCTCACGCTCCCAGGCACAGAAACTCCTCTGGCATGATGTGTGCTGGCTGTGGATGTGACACAGCAGAGCTGGCTGCGAGCTCAGCGTTAGAGTCGGCAGTTCTAAGCGCGAGGACAAAGCGGTTCCTTCTCTGGAGAGCAGTTAGCCAGGTGCTGCAAACCAGCCCGGGGTGGATTTCAGCAGGGCAGTGCTGGTTTCTACTGTGTGAAGCTCTGTCTTAGACGATTTTAAAAGTGGGTCTCTTAGAGCAGCTCCCCGGGGGTCTCCACGGTGCAGCACACCCTCTCCCAGTGAACCGCCAGCCAGCCCACGAGCTGTTGCAGTGGTTACATCACCTCAGACAAAGCTGCACCATCTGCTCTACCCTCTAATTACAAATGCAGGAAACATAATTTAAAATCAAATCACAGAAAAAAGGAAAGAAAATGAGCAATTAAAATGCACATTCTGCCAGGCAAATCAACCTTCCCTTCCCAGCCACCCTGTATGCCTGTCCTGCTCTTGACTGCTACAGGCAGGGTCAGAATTAGCCCTGGACCACTGGAGACTTCAGTCCTGCTGGCTTCACAGAATCACAGAACCAAAGAACATTAGGGATTGGAAGGGATCTTGCAAGGTCATCTAAGTCAAATCCCCCTGCCACAGCAGGATCACCTAGACCAAGTTACACAGGAACATGACCAGGCAGGTTTCAAACATCTCCAGAGAAGGAGGCTCCACACCCCCACTGGGCAGCCCCTTCCAGTGCTCTGTCACCCTCAATGGGAAGAAGCTCCTTCTGATATTGATGTGGAACCTCCTATGTTCCAGGTTACACCCACTGCCCCTTGTCCTATCATTAGAGGACACTGAGAAGAGCCTGGCTCCATCCTCCTGACACCCACCCTCCACATATGTATAAACATTAATGAGGTCACCCCTCAGTCTCCTCCAAGCTAAAGGGACCCAGCTCCCTCAGCCTTTCCTCATAAGGGAGGTCATCTTCTCCCTTCATCATCTCCGTGGCTCTGTGCTGGACTCTCTCCAGCAGTTCTGTGTTCTCCTTGAACTGAGGGACCTAGAACTGGACAGAATATTCCAGATGCTTCACTGACAGCAGCCTTCCAGTCCTGACCCCCTCATCTATCACAGACTCTCTTCAGCTCTCCTCTGCTGCTGTAGTTACTGGTGACTTGCTAACCCCTGGGATCACTCTTTTCTGAGGGAGCAATTTACTTTCCCATCGCACAGACATTGCCCTATCACTCCCCACTCCTGCCTCTTGTTTGGGCTCCTCCTGGTTCATGAGTTAAGAAAAACAATGATTTCAGGGGAATCAGCAGGACTGATGATGGTGCATTCACCAGCAAACACTCCAGGCTGAATTCATCTTCGGCGCACTCGGTGCCGTTCTCAGCCACTCTGTAACACGCGCGTTGAAACCAACAGCAACAGCCAGCACCAGCTGTAGTCTGTAAGTAACGCAAGCCTACAGAAGCAACTCCTGCACCTTCAAAATTCAAAGTCTCTTTCTCTAACAACAGCCACTTTGGAAGGGCTGAAATCCAGCTCTGAAGGTACAGTCAAGGGAGGAGAGTCCTTGGAGAGGGATGTTCTTCTGGGGTGCAGAAAGGTTTGACAGCTCTGCCTTGTCCCCATGCACCTGACCCACGAGATAGGAGGAGAGACAGCTCTGTCAGTCAGTCCATCCATCACTGCTGCAGGAGCTTTTAGGAGCCGCCCCAGCAACCATCAGGTTCATCCCAAACGATCAAGGTCAGTGCTCTGCAGCGGCGCAGAGCTGGAGGGAAAAAACCCTCCACTCTATTAATGTCACTCAAAGAATTCAGAGCTCTGTATGTGACGTGTCTACAAAGCCCCTCTCAAAGCATATACTGCCACTCCTGCCTGGGCAGGGATCCACCCTTTGTGAGCCAGCACTTCAACCTGATCTTCTTGGGAAGACGGGCTGAGAGAGCTGGGGTTGTTCAGCCTGAAGAGGAGAAGGCTCTGGGAGGACCTTATAGTGACCTACAAGGTGGCTGGGGGAATCATAGAATTGGGCAAGGAATGACAGAATGAGGGGCTTGTGGCTGGAAAAGCTGGAAAAGGGCAGGTTTAGGTGAGACATCAGGAAAAAGTTTTGGAATCTGAGGGTGGTGGATCCCTGCAACAGGCTGCCCAGAATGGTGGTGGAGGCCCCATCCCTGGAGCCAGTCAAGGTCAGGGTAGATAGGGCTCTGGGCCTGGGCAACCTGGCTTGGTGAGTGATGGCCCTGCTTGTTGCAGGGGGTTGAATTAGATGACCTTCGGAGGTCCCTTCCAACCCGATACATTCTATGATTCTATCTCTTTCTTGCTCAAAACCTGCAAGACTGACTCTTTGGCCAAGCTCAGGTTTCCATGCTGGGCCTCAAGGAACACACAGCAGATGGTCCCCACTGTCCTCTCACTGTACAGCCATGCAAAGGAAAAGGGACTAGGCTTAGCATGCCTGCACTGACAGCCCCTTCCCACATGGGAGGGTCAAACAGCACTGTCATTGCTGGGCTTTATCTTGTAGAGCTACGCCTCTTGTCAGTGGGCTGCTGTGAACCAAGGCTGAGGGGGTCCCTGGTTGGATCACACTGCTAAATAATTTCTAGCTTCCCTTTTAAAAGTCTGCTCCAGTAATCCTCCTCCTTGCCTACAGCCAAAGCTGCTCCATGAGGTGCCCGTGGGCAAGGAGAGCACGAGGCTCTGCTGTTACGGCGGAAACGTTTCAGGGTTCATGGTTCTTTCAGAGTATCTGGCAGCAAAGCAGCCAAGGGGCTGCTGAGCTGATCAACGCACTGAGCCGAGCCACGAGCCAGATCACTGAGCTGAGCCGAACGAATAAAGAGTAAATCAAAAGAACTCAGGTACCGTCAGTTCTGTAGAGCAGGAAGATCCATAAAACTCACTCTGTGAGTGATTGTGTTCCCAGATTTGCAAAGCCCATACCGTGAGCTCAGTATGGTGAGAGGACGAGGCCCTTCTCTTCCTGCACCAGCTGCTTTGCCCAAGGAGGAACCACAGTCCAGACTGCTGCTCTGGGTTAGCAGAATCACAGCCCCAGCTCAGCACAAGCCTGAGCACAGGCAGCCTGAGCCCTGCATAGAGCAGCTCCCTGTGCTGCATTCACCTTCCCTGGCCCCAGTCTGCTTTTCCTGAACCAAAACCATAAAAGCTACATGAGAAGTACTGGATGGATGCAGGCGGCAATACAAAGTCCTTGCAGGTGGCCAGTGCGTCACTTCAGAGGCAGCTCCACTGCTTCCTCGGCCAGGAAGGAGCCTTTGCCATCAGCCACGCAGCAGAGTTCCCCAGCAATTAGCAAATGGAGCTGAGACAATTCACAGCTCTCAAGTACAGTCAGAGCCATGACAAGGCCCCAGCTGAAAGCCACGGGTCACATCACTTTGCTGGCAGAGGGAAACTGGTGGCCAGGAGGTTGATTGGGCCATTAGGCAGCTTGCCGTTAAGGAACAAGTGACCAACCTCCTGGCTGTAAAACCTGTGATATGCAGCTCCATGTGCAGGAGATGCTGTATAGGAGAGACCAGCACCTCAGCACTTGGCACCAGCAGTCTCATCCCCTCACAAAGGGATTCCCTCACTTCTCTTGCCTTTACAGCTGCAGGGACTTGCAGAAGCACTGTGCTGGGTCAATAAAACCAAAGAACTCCCAGCAATGCAGAAGGAATCTGTCCTTCCCATCACCTATAATTGCACAAGGAAAGTTTGGTTTTCTTTCTCTTTCTCCTGTTTGGAGATGATAAAAGCCAGACAAAAGACATGCAACAGGTTGTCAATTCAAAGGAGATCTTTTTAAGTGCCAAACTGCAGCTGAACTGTAGCTACGGTTATTGTAGAGAAACAGGCACATTATACAGAAACAGCCATAATGTGGATCAAAACATTTTATCACAGTCATTCAACAAACCAGTGAGTCCATGCAGCTTAGCTATTACCTTTCTACAGCTCTGAAAGATTACTGTAGTTTTACCTTAATCTGGAATTTTATTACATAGTTCTTTTAATCTCACTTTATTTTATCACTGCTTGGAGTCCTATTATCAAAGTTAAGACCATGTTTAGATACAGCCGTAATGCATAGTGTTAGAAACAGCTAGAACAGGAGCAGCATCCAGCTCTGGTTTGCTACATGCAGTAGGAAACCATCAAGAGAGCCTTTATGATACATTAGAGTGATAATGGGGTAGTTCCTACTGGGTAGCTGGGATGAGTGTTTAATCGGATCCTCCCCTCTCCTCATCTATCTGAATAAGCACCTCTCACCCATCATCAGACAGAGAGCCAGGAGAGACCGTGAGACTAACTCCTCTGAGCTGAGGGCTGAGTACTGGGCACTGGCCTGATTTCTACTTCCACGTTTTGCTGAGGTGAAGTGCTGCTTCAGGCAGCAAGACAACCCTGCACGAGAAGATCTCCCTCCCCTCATCAGTAACACTGAAGTAGACCTGCCCCCCTTCAAACGCAGCCACCGACTCCTGCTGATTGTCCTGAAGATGGGACAACAGATACAAGAGTGACTGTGAAAAATACCTATATACCCTGTGCTCAGATCTGCCGTGTAGTCAGGGGCCCAGCACCCCAAAACCAGCCCATTCTCAGGGGCAGCTCTGGGGACAGAAGAGATGGTCAAAAGTGCAGCCTTCTGACAGCAAGCAGAGCCTCACCGGCAGATTTTCCTGCGTGACGCACTGAGTGCCCGGTTTTGCCATAAGGTTTTGCATCTTGCCATAAGATTTCTAGAGAGGGAATTGTTATGGTTTGGAGTGACCTCCAAGACCAAGCTTGGCATTTGGGGCTGCACTCTTTGCCCCAACAGCATTTTGTCCAGACATCTGCTGGTGGGTTCTTCGCCACTCCAGTTCCTCAGTAAGGAATTCAAAGGAGCATTGAAGAGTGCTCTAAAGTACAAATTGACGTCTCTTCCGTCAAAACATTTGAGGCACATATTTAAATGCTACCCTGAATCTAAGTATTTTCCTGAATTTGGATTGAAAATCTTTAGGACTTGCTTTAAAACTATAAGGATGAAAAGCCACATGTGGCTGCTTTGGGAAGAACCAGGAGAAGGCTGTTCATGCAGCAGCAGCAAGTAAAACATTCACTGACAGTGGCTTAGTCACTACAACTGGACCAAAGCAGGTTTTGACAGCCTGGAATCATAGAAACTCCGAGGCTGGAAAAGACCTTCAAGATCATCAAGTCCATCCTACAACCACAAACCACTAACCCATCTCTTGAAACAACCTGTCTGCCCTTTTTTTTTAACCCCTCCACAGACAATGCCTCCACTTCCTCCCTGGGCAGCCTGTTCCAAGACCTTCCCACTATTTCTGGGAAGAAGTTTTTCCTCAAATCCAATCTGAAGCTCCCCTGGCACAACCTGACCTCGTTTCCTCTTGCCCCTAGGAAGAAGAAGCCAACACCTGCCTTGCTCCAACCTTCTTTCAGGTAGCTATAAAGAACAGTGAGGTGTCCCCTCAGCTTCCTCTTCTCCAGGCTGAATAGCCCCATCTCCCTCAGCTTCTCCTCATCAGACCTGTTCTCCAGACCCCAAACCAACCCCGTCACCCTCTCTGCCCTCCATTCCAGCACCTCGATGACTTTCCTGTACTGCGGTCCCCAAAAAGTGCAATGCTGGGAGGGAAGATCTTCAGCAATTGCTCAAAGCAGGATCATCTGGCCCCCATGACCTTTTAAAAGCTTTCCAAGACACCCATGAGACAACCCTGGAGCAAGAGACAGGCAGGTGACCATCCCAGGCCACCCAGAACCCCCAGCACTAAAGCCCAGCCCGTGCACTGTCAGTCCTACTGCTCCCTTCTGGCTTCTCAGCACCCGCAGCCCTGCACAACCCCCAGCCCTGGGGCGCAGGAGGGTGATGGAAGGAACGGGGGCGGGGGAGTCAGTATCTCAGGCCGATCTGCCCTGGATCCCACTGAACCCCCATTTCTGTTCGCTGCCGGATGCTGCTCCGACAGGGTGGGCTCCGCTGCTCCGGGGGCTGCGGGAGGCGTAGGTGTCGGTTCAATCCCGCAGCAGAGGGACGTGCCCGCCCTGTCCCGCACGCACCGAGTGCTCCTGCCCTCCGCGGAGCCGCCGGTCCGGTCTGCACCGGCCCCTAGTGGCCACTGGCCCAAATTCACAGGCTCGGAGCTGGCAAAGCCGCAGGAGCTGTGCCTCGGATTTGCTGCTGAGCCCCGGGCTGTAACGAGTCCTGCACCCTCTNCTGCTGCAGAGCCGTGACCTACCGCAGCCTTCGGCATTGGACTCCTCCGGGCTGAGCCCCGGGCTGTAACGAGTCCTGCACCCTCTACAGGACCACAGCTGGCGGGGTTGGGAGTGGCGTCTGGAGACCATCAGGTCTGACCCCCTGCTGGAGCCGTTCACCTGCATCAGGTGGAACCTGAACCCATCTAGGACGTTCTAAATGTCGACACAGAGGGAGACCCTTCCCTTGCTTAAAACCAGCAAAGGTCTGGTTTTACCCAAGAGCAGAGATGGGAAGGACAATCACCACTGTTCCTTTCCCCTTTCCAAGGCCAGGCTCAATCCCAGACAAGAGATCAGCAACCAGCAGGGACTGGAACTCACAAACAGCAGTTGCCAGCTGCTCAGCTCTGTGCTGGACACTCAGGACAGCATTTTCCTCCAAACAAGGTGATGAACATGCAGGAGTGCAGCCAGGAGAACCTGTCTGAGCTGCTCCCCAGGGAGCAGCACAAAGGTCCCCTGCAAAGCACCACACAGGATGGCTCCTGGCTTCACTGGCCCATGGGGCACAGCCGGGCAGGGTGCACATCAGCAACAACCACCAGGACCAAAGCTCACGGCAGAGGTTGCCAGTGACAGCAATTTCCCCCAGGAGGAAGATAAAGGCTCCAGCCTCCTACTGCTGGGCACAGAGAACGTGGGGGATTTTTGCTGGGAAAGCTGTTGTCTGCTGCTGAGCATGAAATAAAAGAGGTCTGAATTAAATCAAACCATAAATCTCTCAGTAAGCTGTAGGAGAATAAAAGCTCTCATCAATATTTGTATTCAGCTTCTTAAAGATAACAGGAGTTCATTTACTAAATGTCTCTGAGAAACTGAGCCTCCACTCCCGTCTGGTAAAAGGAAACATTCCAGGCAGGCAGGATGCTTCAGGAGTTGCCTTCAGGGAAAGCTTCATAGGAGAGGACTGTACCTCTGCAAGGAGTCACACGCGGCAGCTTTAGACATGATGCACCCCATGCAGGAAGCCCAGCCTTGAACAGGATGCTGAGGTGGATCTGTTCCAGTTCCCTTTGGCTCCACCAGTGCTTGGCGGTGCACACCCCACGAGGTGCGCAAGGCTGGTGAGGGGCATGGAACCCTCCAGCTTTGTATCAAACAGGACACCCACATGCTGACCCGCAGCTCCAGCCAAGCACAAAGCTAACTGGAGCCACCACAGAGCCCCATAGCACACACTGACTCAACCAGCAGCAGCGATGAGCACTGCAGGTGGTCACTCCATTGCCTAGGGCGGGCATGGTGACAGACCTTCACTTACTATCTGCTTCCCTCATGCTGGCCTCCCCCCTTACAGTCTACCCATGTGACACAGCAGCAAATTTCACCTACAGCTTGTCTCAAGGCTTTGTCAACTCCAGAACCCACTGTTCAGGTTGCAGAGCAGCACACCAGCAGAGACCCATCTCTTCACCAGCAGACAAGGCCGCAGGCACTCCAGTGGGAACCGGCAGTTCTTGGCCATCAAGCCAGATTGCAGTACCACAGCACATGGTACCTCCAGCTGAGAGAACTGAAATATAAACACTCGCTCTCCCAGTGCACAAGAGACTGATGTGGGCAAAAGGGATGTGATGATTCACTGACTTTCTATCTCTGAACCCAACCCTGTTCCCAGGAGCAGCACAGGAACGCACCCTGCTCCCCACCGCAGTGTGTGATAAAAGGTAGATAGAGCACCCATAATTGATGCTCCCCTCACATCAAAGCTCCAGCCACATAATACAGATACTGAATCATATGGGGCTTTATTAAAGCATCAGTTGTTGTCAGGGCAAGTGGGGTGATACCAGCAGGGCTGCAGTCTGCTCCTACAGATAAGATTCACTCTGTTCCTTTATCAACAGAACAGGGGTAGCAGCAGAGCATGGAGTCTGCAAGTCTTCACTCTGTCAGGATGGAGCCGACACTCAACTAAAACTCCTGGCTGAGGAGGTTTATTTCTCTTCCAGGGAGCTTGGTCCTACAGCCCATGAGGAATTAGTGGTCACTGCTGGCAGAGAGACTCCAGCTAACAAACAGGCAGAATTCCTAGGCTCTAGCGGGGTGCTTGTGCCTGACTGACAGTGCACAGATCTCCAAAGAAAGTGGTCAGAGCGCTTGGGCTGGCTGCCGAGCAGGTGATGTTCCCAAACAGCTCAGGTTTTGCTCCTGTTGTGCACATGTAGGACGGCAGCTCGGAAACCTGCAGGAGAGCAAGGCAGCTCTCTCTGAAGCTGCCGATACACCAACCCAGCCACAGGTGTCTTCTGCCCGCTCTGAAGAGAATATTCCCTCTGTTTTTATCTCTTTTGGCTCTACCCTCATGCTAGATTTCTCCAGGTCATTTTAGAGATGCAAGTGTGGCCCAGGGACAGGGCTAAGAACCTGCAGAAAAGCAATTCTTTTTATTAACAGACCTAAAGCTCCTTTCATCAACTACAGAAGGATAGACCCCTGGCTTATTAATAGCAGTAAATCTCCAAGTGCTATAGACTTCAGTTAATGAATATTGATTATGATCGCGTCGGAGACATCTGGTGTCGGTCAAACTGAGATCCTGTAGCTCTCTTTTGCCTGAGCAGGGCTGTAAATCTCCCGAGAGCTCATTTGTTTTGCAAAACTAGGTAGGGGAAAGCACAGTGCTTATGGCTGTCCTGCAGCTTTCACTGTCTCAGGGCTGGGAATCCACCTCAGCGCTGGTCAGCAGCCTGGGGACCTGGCCCCTTTGGAGCCAAGACAGGATTTATCTGTGTCCAGCTGCCACATGCAAAAGGAGCTCACACACCACCCAGGGGTAGCTGAGACAGGCAGGAGATGCCTTTGGCAGCTCCCAATACCCCTTTGTGATCCCTGAACATGTGGTGGGAAAACAGTTCCACTGCACACACAAACCTCATTTCTTGGGGGACCACAAGCATCCTGATGTCCCACAGTAATGGAGGACAGGCACTGATTGCCCCAGAGCTGAGATCCCTTCACTCAGGGTAAGTCTGCCCCAGGCCTCCTGCTGGCATCTGCCCTTTTCCATCTATTTACAGATGTAAATTCTTCTCTTTATCAACAAATATCTTCAAAGTAAAAATCTAAGCTGATTAACTCTAACACCATGGTCACAGGTACCTCTGGCTCATAAGATAAATCTCATTGTGCCCTTCCTGAGCAGCTCTATCTTTTACCTTCAGCCTGGGATGACTCTGAATGGCCTTTAAATGAATGAAAGCTCAGGAAAAGAAACCAAGGGCAGTCCCCTGCACCACAGAGAGACCGTATCTCTGTCCTCCAGTGGCAGAATGAGGCAGAGATGGGTGGGGAAGCTGAGGGACTGTGTTAATGTTTTCACAAAACTATCTCATATGCTTACTGAAATAACCCAACAACAACAACAACACATCCCAGAACAACCCGCTCCCTGCATCTGATAAAAATCAAATAATAACAGGAGTGACTTATGTGCTCTCAGCCTGGCACTTCAATCTGGCCTCACAGTTAATACACCCTCTGATTAGAGCATCTGTAATCTGCAGTCTGGGGAGACCCGTGGAGCAGCAGCAGCAGCGGGTGTGCAGCCTGATAAGGGCTGTTCACTCAGAGCAGATGAAACTTTTAATATTTATAACTGCTGATTTTTTTCTTCCCTGATGCAACCTATCGAGGGGAGGTAAAAGTTTAAAGATAAAAAGCCTGATGAAAGACCAGGTGGAATGTTTTTCCAAGGACAGGCAGGGGCTCAGAGCTATCTCCACCAAAGAGCCAGCTTAAGAAGGCTACTCAGGCAAGTACAGCATCAGAGATGGGGGGTGAAGTCTCTGGGTGAACCTCAGGGCTGCTCTGGTGCACCCAGGCTCTGCCTGTGGGCTGTCTGTGATGTGTCCTGTCCGTACCACATGCGGCGGGGCTATGCCTGGGATCAGCACCACAAAACCCTGCGTTACTCCAGGTCACCAGCACGGCCAGTAACTGCCACCAGCACTTCCAGCTGAGCACTGAAGCATGCTGCAAGATGTGAAAACACCCGCGTCAGCCTGGCCCTCTGCCTGAGCACCAGCAGGAGCTGCAGGAGTCAGCACAGAGGGTGTGTGCTGGGAGAAATACATCGTGTCTTGCTCCAACCAAGTCAGTGTTAACTGCAGCTCAACACTTTGGACGTGTGGCTGGAGAAACACGGAAGATGCTGGAGCCTTTGCTGTCCTGGGTAAAAGCAAAACGCCTCATTTCCAGCAGAATCTTTTTCCCCCAGTATACTGATAATATTTATTTGAGGGCATGTGGTCTCAGTGATCTCAGTGATACAAGGCTCTGTCTGTGGGCAGCAGCAGAAGGCAGCTTCTGCACATCAGAAGGCAGAAGCTGCTACTCCCCACTATTCCCCACTCTGTGTAGGGTCTCTTTGCTTGATGCCAGGACAAGACAAAGGCATAGAGCTTACACAGCCCTGGGCACGCCTCACTGCTAGGAAGACTCGGGTCAGCCAACGTTCACATAGCAGAATCTAACCAAACTCCCTCACTTTCAACACCACAACACCTGGACTTGTCCTATGCCCACAAGGCTTAGTATTTGTGCATTTAAAAGAAATCTTAACACTCTTGACACCCAGTATTAGGATATAGAATCATTAGGGATTGGAAGGGACCTCAAAAGATCATCTAGTCCAATTCCCCTGCCACAGCAGGATCACCTAGACCAAGTCATACAGTCAGTTAAGGTTTGAAGGGACCCACAGGATCCTCCTGAAGCCACTACTGAGACAGGAGAATAGTGAAGAGGTGATTGGGTGCAATCAGCATGGCTTCACCAAGGGCAAATCCTGCCTGACAAACCTGGTGGCCTTCTATGAACAGATCACAACATTAACGGATGAGGGGCGAGCAAGTGATGAATGATGCTGTCCCTCAGTAATTTCAGACAACCTGGGGGAAACACTCATTTCCGTATCAAATACACTCTTTCATTTCATCTGAAAGATGATACAAAGTTCTTTCACAGGCAGCTCTGTGCTCCCCGTAACTGCAGCAATCAGAGCACTTCAAACCATGTACCAAACACACCCACCTTGTACCTCATACAGGGAGATACACTTCAGGGCTGAAGTGCAAGGCTTGGGCGAACCCGAGTTGAGGTCCCTCAGGTTGTTAGTTACCATCTCAGCATTCAGCCTTCCCACCACTGACACCACAAGTCAAAGACTACAGAAAAGCAGGCTGGGCAGGGAGGAGACTGATTACTTTTTAACCAGAGAACAAGAAGAAGCGAGACTTCTTTAAAGAAACAAGAAAAAAAAAAGCCTCCTGAAGAACACCCCACCTGAATTTAAAAAAAAACATAGAGCTCCACACTCCAAGGACATGGCCCTAGTTTGGAAAGCATGAAGAAACCTGGAGGAAGAAAATGCAGCACTTAGTGTCTCCAAGACAGCTGCAGTTTTCATGGACTTTAAACAGACTTCCCTGCCAGGATCTCTTGGCCTCCACATTGACTGTATTTTCCCCTCCACAAAATCTGATTTCAAAATGTGCCAGTGGAACCTAATGAGGTAACATGAGATAACATGAGTGGAACCTAATGCAGTAAAGCTGTTGAAAGCTGTTTAAGGAAAAGTCTCAAGTTCATCTGTGTCCTCATTAAGGAGTTTATCCCAAATGCAAAACCTATTGCAAGGGATTTCTGCACGACTTCTGGAGCTGTATGAAAAATCCAAAGCAGCAGCAGCACCTACAATCAGCAGATTAGTTACAACTTCATTACCACCTGGACACACACTGGCCAGAGCTCCTACTACACTTGCAGGCTGCAAGAAAAGCTGCACTAAGCTGCTGATCATACTGAGCTGAAAATCAAGGATTAGACACATCTCCTGCTGCACACTGGCTATAGCAGTCACCAGGATCACACTCATTTCCAGAGCTCATCAACATTTTGAAATAAGCACGAGATGGGGGTACAGGAAGGAACACCAGCAACACTCCACAGGTGGAATTACTGAGCACCATCCAGGAGTTGTGGAGCTTTCAGTGGCTCGAACAAAGGAGTGTTAAGCACACAGGAAGCCAAACAGTGCTCTGAAGGCACCAGTTTCTAAGTGTGTATAAAAAACACAGTTACAACTTCACCAGGTGTTTACAGTCGTGTATTGAAATCACTTCCTACCAACAAGTTGCCAGCTCTGGTATAAAAGTAACGCGTGTGAAACACAGGAACAACAGCCAGAGGCTGCAGTCCTCCTGGGTCCCACTGAACAGCAGCAAGATGGTCTGTGGACACTGTCAGTCACCGATCACAGACAGCACCAAAAGCTTTGGAGAAAGGGGCTGGAACCCCAGCAATGAGCAAGTCCAGAAAGCCTTGCTCTGAGGAAAACTCACTCCCAGATATCAGAGGGTGGCACGCAGGCGTGAGAAACAAAGGAAAGTCCATCCATGGGTAGCGGCAAAGGTGGCTGAAGAAGTCTGCACCTCTCCCAAACACTCCAGCTCTTGTCACGCAGAGATACTTTGAAGTATGTTAGCTCTGGGCACATCCGAGGTCAGCCCGTTGTGCAGGGATATGAGAGATCACATCAATCTAGAGAGAAGTGCTCTGCAAAAATATCATTCTTCTTCCCAAACAAACCTCGTATTTGCTCAAACTCCAGGGGCACATCAGCAGCCTTTTTCTTCACTTCTCTATCAAAAAGCTGCAAAGTAGAACAATAGAAATACTGGCAAAAGTCAGTTTAAGCTCTTCACCCTGGCTGAAACCACCACTCACTCTAACCCCGTAAAATACCCAGCAAATAAAACTTTTATAGAAGCCAGCCCTGTTACTCAGCCTCTGCTATTTCATGGGCATTTTCCTGGTTTTCCCTGGCTCAGGGTAACCACAGTTCAGTTTGCAACCACCCCAGCATCACAGCTGATGAACTGGACAAAGCAATAAGGCTACTGCATGCAGGAACCAGTCCCCTCTCGTCTGGTTCCAGTCACTCACAAAGGCACAGCAACACTACCTCGTAAGCAGAGAGTTCCAGGAGCCCTGAAATGTCATCCTCCATTTCAGACAGTGACTGGTTCAGGACAGCAGCAGCCTTGGCCACTTCTGGGTGATAATGATTCTGTAGAGCCTGCAAACGTGACACACACAGGAGATGGGCTAGTAAGTAAGGGCAACCCCCATCCGTCTGGATTCCCATACAGGTATCTGCCCCTTTGTCACTCAGATATTCAGTGAACATCAAGCTCTGGCACAGGCAGAGTTTGCTGTCCTGTGCTGCTACAGAGCTCCAGGAAATGCTGATTTCAGCCATGTTTCAAACACATCCAAGGCTTCTCTCACAACCAGTTCAAGATGGTTTCCTCCAGGGGCCACATCTACAACACACAACTCCATTCTGCCACCCCCCACAGCCCTGCCACATCTGAGCTCCTGCTCTCAAGGCTTTCTGCTCCTGCACTACAGTCATGTTGCGGCTTCAGCCTCTAACATGAAACCCTTGCAGCATTTAAATGAAAAGGGATAATCCTGGCATTAAGGTTTTAAAACCATCAGCAGTAATTTAAGCAATTTCAGCCTTCAGACACCATCCCACAAATGACCCAGGTGAAAGGTGAATGTTACAATCTTCTCCAGCGATTTTAAACCCATTTCTACAGAGTGACCTGGCTGTACCCAATTAATTTCCCTCAGTGCTCAGCAAGTTCTTCTCTCCCTCCAAAGCAAATAAAAAGCCTCACACGTTTGCAGATATTTAGCCTGTTTAAGCTGTTAACTGCAGTTTTTCAGCTGCATGGTCAGACGTGTGCTCACAAGTCACCCTCTCATTAGCATGTACCACTTCTCCAGTGCATGGAGTCCTTTGTCTCTTACGCCAGGACACAAAGGGATGCGGAGTAAAAGAGCAGCCAGAAACTGATCTCATTTGCAAGACATATGTCAGCGAGTTCTTGTAAGCGGGACTGCTCACTGTCAACATGCGTCACAGAAAAAGCAAGGGTGGGAGAAAGCCAAAGCAGATGCTGATGTTTCCTTACAGCTGACATACCTGAATCTCCCAGAGAGAGCTCTGCAAAGCCCTGCTTTCAGATGGCTCCTCCTCCGCCATAATATATGGATCTTCTGACATGTCTGTGGAAATAGAGAGTAAATACCTCCTGTGTGATGGACATCACTCCACAAGGTAATGGAGCCCCACAGCAGTGCTCCAGCCAGGATTGCTTCTTCCCCAGACATTCAGGGTCTAGAAGCTGGAGGTATCCCAGCATAACCCACGAATAACTGCTGCCAGCTCCACAGGATCACATTGTTTTCATTACAGAACACAGGAAATAACAAACAGGAATTGGGCATCTCAGCCATGCTGAAAGGTCACTACTGATGCTCAGCACTGGTCCATTATACCAGAGATGAAGTAAAAACTCGGGAGACTGCTGAGGTCCTAGTAGGGCCACTTCCACAAAAACTCTACAGACATTGAGGAGGTATCTGGTTTCTATGTTTGGTTTCTTTTCTCTTCATAGTCTTCAACTGAGCAAGACAAGCTCAGTGTCTGGTACAACTCGCCAGCCCTTTAGCATTTAGAAGTGACCTGGGTGAGTGTGTCTGGCCCCAGGAAGTCTTCACTCGTGGAGGAGAGAGGCAGGGGAGCTGCCTCTGAGGCTCAAACACATGTGCACAGCCAGAGATCTTGCAGGAGCAGCCTGCTGGCTGTCCATAAAGTCAAGGGGCAGACAGAACCTTCTAAACCTCAGAACTGGGACTGCAACCTCCCCTCGTCCTTCACAGGAACCCTGCTCTTTATGCTGTCTAAGGGCATAACACAACACTCCCCTGCCTACCTTCTGGCCCACTGGGTCTGTGTACCAGCACCCTGCAGGCAGGATGCCTCCGGAAGAGGTTACAGATGAAGGGAATGACCATGAGCAGAGCCTCAGGAGGGGCAGTCAGGGCCAGCCGGGAAAGACGTTTTATAAACGCTGCCACCAGGTATGCAGGTAAGTGACTGTTGGAAAGGAGAGAGAAGAAAGCAGCCTGTAAAAGCCATAGCAAGTGAGCCAGCAGCTTCAGCAACCCAAACAGCATGTCAGGGAGATCTGCGGCGCTCTTCCGATTTTTTTGGGCTATGGGAGTAAAGAGAAGCTGTAAAAATCCTTGTTTCAAGCTGTATTTCTGGAACAAATTTCCACTCAATGCATGAATAATCACAAATCACTCTGTGATTCAATCCAGATGTGTGGCACCACCCCAAGCACAGCTCTTGTACACAGCCATTCACACAGCTGTCTTTATTCAGTCCTTCTATAAACTTCTGTGTACTTGGCCAGACAACTTTTGTTATATTCTTCTTAATGCTATTTCATGGGTTTTATTAATAGAAGCCATGGTGCTAGGTTTATGTAATCCTTCCAGGGCTAAAGCAAGCACTGCAGCTGTTGATGGGAACACATTGCTGCTGTAAGTATGCAGGAAAAATAGTTTTTTTAATGGTAAAAATGCAATTTTCTGACAGCAATCAGCTCATCCTGGCACTTTATTCAAGTCAGGGGAGCCAGGATGAAAGATGGCAAAATCCAGCCACCCAGCCTTCAGCCCCAGGGCTCACTACACCTAAGAGGTTCAGCGAGGCCACCCAACAGGACCCATCTGTCAGATCCTGTTATTCTCTCCGAAGTACACTACAGATACCAGGGGTTTCATAGTCAGTGCTGAACTGCAAAGTGTTGGTCTTGGTTTAGTTTTTAACACAGGATGACAAATATATGGCCAGCTGCTTATTTAACTTCTTCCCTCTGTACAATGAATTGGCAGCATCAAGACAGGCCGTCACACGCTTTATATTTCAGTATGTCAGCAAAAGGTCACCAAGTTATCAACAGCTTTATGATCTCTAAAAAGTCTGCAAATGTTACTTGTCCATATTCATAAACAGACCCAAAATATCATCCCTTTGAGCCCGAGTGAAATACAGATCAAAATGCTCGCTTGCAGATCAAACTCAGCTAACTGCATTTTGACTTTCTGAAACTAGAAGGCTGCGTGGCCTTCAAATCTTCAAAAAGTCGTTTCAGTGGAAATGAATTGAAGCCAGAAGACACGCTGCATACATGACACCCAGGCAGGGCAGGCACTGTGCAAGAAAAGCAGAGGGGAAATCAGTGAATATAGATAATAAAGTTGCTACTTACGACGAAGACAAAAACAGATCGACCAAATGGAAGAAGCGGGCTCGGTACTTCACGTGATATATAGAAGGGTCTAAGAGGCTGTACAGCTTTTTGTAAAAGTCAGGATATTCCCTGGTTAAAACAGGACAAAGACACCATCTGTCAGTGCTGTACAATGGGGATTACACTGCGACTAACTGTCTCTGCTGTCGTTACAGGCTCCCCAGCCCTCCGCTGTTTAGCTTTGTCAGGCTTTTCTCCAGGGCCACCACTTGCAAACAAGCCATAAAGTGAGTTTATGGCTTTTGCATCCATTTTCAGGACATGAAACTATGTCCATAGACTGCAAATGGTGCAAGACCCAGTGAAAGGCACACCAAAGGCTACGGCTTCACTATGTAATCAGATCAATGGAAATCGATTTTCAAGTGCTGAGCAACTACAGTCTGGAGAAGAGGATATTTAGGCTCAGCTGAAAAAAAGGTCAGACTATCAAAAGAGCTCAGCAGCCAAACACCTGAGCCTCTGGCAGAGAGTCTGGCTTTTCTGTGGGGGAATTTTAAAGTCTGAAAATGTGTAGAATCCATTAAAGTTCCTTCCTATAAAAATATAAATGCAAAGCCCCATGTTCCCCTTTTCACTTACAGATTATGCTGATGAATCAGAATAAATAATCCATTTAAAGCAAGAAGACTGATTGCTCCACCTATAAAGAAAAGTAGGTAGGTATCAGCACAAGAAACCAAGTCTCAGCTTCAACTTGATTCTATTCTAAAACAACCCCACAAAGAACATAAAACTAAGAGTATCTGAAATTAAGGGCAGCACAATAGCTGTAAGGTAATACAATCTCTCCAAAAGCCATCCAGAGGCTCACAAGCCACTTACAAGGACTAAGCTGTAGCCTAGAACAGGCTCTCAAGGATTAAGGGACACAAACACGCTGCTACACTGGGAAAACCAAGGTCTCCTCAGAAAGGACATTTCTGTAGGAATCTGTGCACTGTGTCTGGACACAGAGCAGGAGAACCAGCATTGCTCAATGAACTCTATAAAGGTCACTCCATTCTTCTACTGAATGCTTTAAATATGACCTTCCTTACCCACAAGGTGCAAACACACTGAGAAACAGAAGTAAAAACATCACACTTTCAGTGGCAATGGAGATCACAGTAGTTCCTTAGCTTCACCCCAGCCAAAAGTGCATCTGTTTCATCACCCTGGCCAGGATGCTGCACCCAACAGCCCTTCCATGTTCTCACACAGCAGGCTGTAGGGCCTCACAGAGGACAGCCTGTTTTCACTCACCTACGTCATAGGCCACTGTCAAGAAGTCTATCATCAGGGTGGGCTCATTCATGTAAGGCAGGATGGAGTCGTGCAGAATGACTAGAACTTTTTTGTAAAGGCCAGTGGGAAGCTGCGAAGGACAAAACAATGCAGTGGAACACTCACCATAGGGAGAACTCAAGAGAGCAACAGCAACCCGTGGGTCAACAGGGCCCACAAGTGAAATGGAATTGCTAAGACAACTCAGAACAGCTTGCAAGCAACAGCTCCCAAACAGGAGAGTTTACCAGTTGATAGCTTAGTCTGTACAAAGAAGCAGGTGCTCACAACTAAATGTCATTAAAACTCAGTGGGGAAAGTCACCAGAAGGAAGCCTCGAGAACCTTCAATTTAGGAACAGTGGTGGTTATGCTGCAAATGACTCCTTACAGACAGGCTTAAGGCAGAAGAAAAGGCTTAAGAGTAAGGAGAAGCAGTAGACTGTACAATGAGGTCATCAAGAACAATCCAGCAGAAACTGGTAACCGGGCTGTTCTTACCTAACACAGATAAGACAGAGTAGGGTCCCACAAGAAGCTCCATGCAAGGGCAGCCACAGACTCTAGAAAGTAGCAACTGGAAAGTGGCCAAAGTAACACTCACCTTGTGCTTCAAAAAACTGAGCCACATCTTTTCAAATGCCTGCTTGTGTGCCTTAAAACAGAATTGGGAGCAGTGAATTAGACACATTGGTACAGATGAAACCTCTGTTTAAGCTGATAAAATTTTAGCTCTGAAGCACCAAATGAACACATACCTGCAACTTTGACACCTTCAGTTCCTCCCAGTTATCTAAGAAGAAATACAGATGTTAAACTTGAAACGGATGTTTAGAAAATGAAGGATACTCTTTTTTACTTCATCCTTCCATATCCTAAACATTTGGGCTGAAGTCCTTGACAGGACCTCAAGACCACGACAGGACCCACTGTGGACTGATTTTGTAAAACTGTTTAGAGTAACTGTGATCACAGAAGCAGATATTTTTCACTGGCAAACTATAATGAAGTCTCTACACAATAAAAATCTGAAATCTGATTTTCCTTTCATAGACAGCTCATGATATGGAGCTTACTAACCTTGCTTCACCAGAAATTTGACCATGTCACTCTCTTTGTTCGGCATGCTAATGGGTGAAATGAGGGAAAACACATTCTGCTGGTAAAATGGCAGCGGCCTCTGAGGGAAAAAACAAATAATCAAACATGAAGTCAAGTTCCGCAAGAGACGGAAAGACGCTGCACTTCCATAACGTCCTATTTCCCAAGCACTGAATACATTTAGGAAAGGAAAATCACTGATGGCTGAGCCACACACCGTATACTCTCTATTGCTGCCTCACCCTCAAGTTTGATTTGCTTGTCTAACACCCACCCAATTGGTGAATGTGGTGGGTGTGGATCTAATTAAAGAAACCAGACTTTTCTTCTGCACCAGAGAGAAAAGAAATACAAGTTCTGAATGTGGCACCCATGCTGCAGGTCTGGGTTAAACAGAAGCTACAGCCCAGGTCACAAGTA
Source organism: Rhinopomastus cyanomelas (assembly GCA_013400115.1). Classification (NCBI taxonomy): domain Eukaryota; kingdom Metazoa; phylum Chordata; class Aves; order Bucerotiformes; family Rhinopomastidae; genus Rhinopomastus; species Rhinopomastus cyanomelas. The sequence continues at coordinate 166,957 of VXBP01000410.1, forward strand.
CTTGCAAGAACAACAGTATGTGTCCCTTGAACTTTAAGAGCAGAAGTTCAGAATTAAGGCAGTTCTAGCCTTAACAAGATACAGTTGAGCAAGATAGTAACAAAATAAGGAAAAAAACCCCACCCCAATAAGCCAATACCTTCGGGTCTGCACAATCACTTCTCTTGCTTTCAAAGTCTTTCCATAAACCACTAGCCCCACCCAGCTTGCCGCAAGCACAAGATACACATTTCACAGCAGTTTATCCACACCACCTCACAACAATTAGTTACCTCTTTTGTCTTCTGCATGACTTGTCCGATGCTCTCTGTGACTGCCTTTATCACAAAGTACCGAATGTCATCATACTCCATGTACTCTTGAAAGCGAGAGATAAGGAGTGAAGCGTTCTCGTTTATGGGAAGTAAGCCGTCGACAACTACCTAATGGGTTTGTAAAAGAAAGCAGTGAGTCACTCTCTTGGAGTACTGGAGAAGCCAGCGAGCTGTGATGGGTGAGGGCACCTTCCTCAATTTGTGGGAGGCAGCTAGCATGGCATGTGCTGCACCCCAGAGCGATGTTCACCAGCCATTTGGACAAACCCTCCAAGACCGGCCCCTTCAATCAAAGGCAGCATCATTTAGAAATGACACAGTGGCTGCAGCAGAGGCAGCACCTTCCCTCTCATCTCCCAGTCTTTACAAGTGGGACCAGGACCTCCTAAAAATCCACACTGAAACTGGTACCTTAGAAGCCCTCAGGAACCTAGACTGACCCTGTATAAGGAAGCTGCTCCCATACCTGCCAGGCGCCTGCTCATCAGGGACAGAAGCTCTAGGTCTAAGTGCTCTCTCCAGAACACCGCTCTCCCTTCTTCCACTACAGACCTAGCTTGAAACAAAGCTAGAAGCACTTTTAGCACTGAACAAAGTGAGCACGCGAGACCCTGCGTACCATTGCGTAACCTGACAGGGAGAACTTTCCAGTCCTGAGGCTTACCTTGAGAAGTTCACGAGGAAAAGTTAAAGTCCCCTTCCACTCTACTTTGATCAATGGATACTGTGCCTCCAACTCAACAAACCTCATGAGGGTGCAGAGTGACAACTCCTTTTAAGAGAAACAACACAAAAGAACCCACTTCAACAAGGACACTGGGGGTCAGTCCCAAAGCAAGCAACTTCTAAAGGAGGAAGAATGGACCAAGATATTTTTTATTGAGAGCTGCCTACTTGCTAATGGCAGATGGTGAGCAGAGGAAAGGTATAATCACAGAATAGTAGGGTTGGAAGTGACCTATGAAGACTGTGTAGTCCAACCCCACAGTTAGAGCAGGATCACCTAGAGAAGACTGTACAGGAACAGGCCCCGGTGGATTTGCAACATCTCCAAAGGAGGAAAGTCTGCATCCTACTTGCCTTCCCACATGGAAATATTGGTGCCAACTGCTGATGCATGGCAAGAGACTGATGGAGTGAGCATTAACTACTGATGGAGTGACCATTATCTTAGGACTATGTAGTAACTACCTATTATTGTTAAAAATCATTAAGCTTAGCAACTAGTATTGTGTAGAAAGACGTGAGGCTAGGTGCACCCTGTCAAAGAAGAAATTCATTGCTAAAATGCTGGCAGAGACCAGCTATATGGTTTGGACTAGTGACAGGAAGCAACAGGGCATGTGCGGAGTGATGGGGGGCAAAAGTTCAACCCTCAGGAAGGCTCTTATTTCATCGCAAGATGGCATCGCGACCCTCAAAAAACGACCACCAAAAGAAACCGCGCAAGCTCAAGAAGGAGGAGACTTAATTAACATAGGAAGTGGGGACAGGTTATGCATATGTACAGGCATGTTGGAATATCTAATGAATATGTATTATTTTATGGCACATAATCATGGTTTTGGGGGCCAGCTGTGTGCACATGTGTGGTGGCACTATCCCCTGTGCATCTGCTCGCAAATAAATTACCTCCTCAAAAACTGTAAACAGAGTTGTTGGGTCCTTTCCATACATCAAGACTGCCAAGTGAACTTGTCTCAGCAGCAGGCTCAGGACCTACCTTGACCTGGAAAGACTCATGTCCCAGCAGCTCTGCCAAGGTGGCTACGCAGTCATTGTAGCGGTGCCTCATCCAGATCTTGTACTTGTCCTCAGCGCTGTAATTACCTGAGGAGCAAAGTGGGGTGAAGCAGGGTTTAAGGGGGATGAAGCAGACACATCCGGGAAGCTCTGACTGGCTGGAGAGCCCCAGCCCCCCAGCAGGACCCCCAGCTCACCGTTCAGACAGGCCTCCTCGGTGGGCAGCGGCCCCACCAGCAGCTCTCTTCGCTCCAGCAGAGCCCCAAAGAGCCGGCGGCATGTCCTGATAGCGGCCAGCACCTCCTCCTGCTCCGCAGCCTGCGGAACAGAGGCAGTGAGGAGAGGGCGATGGAGACAGGGAGATGGAGAAGAAGCAATGGGTAAGGAGGCGGAGGGGAGAGAGGGAGACAGGGAGGGAAGAAAGCAGACAGGCAGAAGAGGAAGAAAGCGTGTAAGGAAGCAGGGAAGGAAGCAGGCCGACGTCGCCCCAGTCCCGACCTCGCAGCTAACCCAGACGCGGCCCCGGTTCCCCGAGCGTCACCCTCCAGCCCAGCCCAATACCGGCCCGGCCCGGCCCGCACCGCCAGCAGCTCCAGGATCTCGAAGACGCGGTTGGCATTGGCTCGGCTGGCCAGCACGGCTTCCAAGCAAGCACCCAGCTCCTCCTCCCGCGCCATTGCCGCGGCGGAAGGGGNACGGCCGGGGAGGATACAGCGCTACTTCTCGTCCTGCATCGAGTACAAACGCGTGTTCACGGGCTATGTACAGGGTGAACCTGCCAACGCGCGGCCGGAGGAGACAGACATGTCCACAGGGAAAAAATAAAAAGGTGAATTCTGTCTTCATCAACTGACCTAAACAAGGCCCCGTGGCCGCCTCAGACACCGAATCAGATCAGCACAACGATGTAGCCCACAGCCCTGCCACTGCTGGAAGTGCTTTCCCGCAAATTTCATGTACATAAGAAGAAATAAACATGTAAAAGTAAACCCGGGAACTCAGAAATGTTTTTGGATGAGCAACACACATTACACAGTGCACGATGGTTATCCACTACCACTGCATTTGATTTGCATCTTCAGGGGCTCCCCTGCCAATTCCCCAGCTTGGTGCCTAGTAGTAAAGTTTAGGAATTGGCACAAACCAGGCAATGTTGCTGCAAACAGCTTGAAAAAAAACCTCAGCAATGCCCCTTCCCCTGGATTTGCAGACCTGAGGGCCCAAGGAACAGAGAAGTCAAGAGAAAGGAGGTACAAAATTAAAAAACAAATCAGGATCACTGCCTGACCCCGGGTTTCCACTGGCAATATTAACAGAAGAGGTGGGCTGGTGTTCTGTCCTGTTTTAGCTAGAGATAGCTAGGTACCAATGGGTGTGTAAGGACAGATAAGAACAAAAGACATCCTTTCCTTGCCTTTCAGCTGGCTCCCCTCCTAACAGAGTAAAAACACCACAAAAAGGGAAAATAAGTTTAAAACCATCTCAGAAAAGGAATGTTAACAATTTTGTCTGAATTTTACATTTATGACCACAGTAAAGTAAATCCATTCGAGCCACCAAGAGCTTTTTGATTCCTCACTCCGTGCTGTTTGCACTCTGTTTTTCATTTTATGCAAGAAAAGGAAAGAAACCCCTCACAATTCTATGCAGCTTTTAGCTTGTTTTTTTTTCCCCTAACAATAAGGCAAACTGGTTTGGAGGAAGAGGCCATGCTCTATTCACATCCAAAATACCCACCTGAAGATACATTCATCAACTTTAGTAAAATAGTACGAAAGTTAGATCTTATTCTTTACATAGTTGAAGAATTAAGTCTTGGATTTAATTTTGTTATTCAACTCTTCCCCCAACCCTTGAGCTGAAAGCTGAGTAGAAAGTACAGGCCATTTAAACACCTTGCGAGAGCAGAATCAAACATCAAATGGGAGAGATCAGATTTTATCAGCTGGAGAGTTTCCTTGACACAAGTCGCATGAGAAACAGCTACGGACCATTCACTTAGCTGTATCCACCAAACAATTCTCTTACAAAAGAAATGGGCTACACATTAGTACACATCTACTATCAACACAGTATTTACTCAGTTCATGCCTAAAATATCCATTACCTTAAAGTGAAGTATGAGAATGAGCGCACAGGTTGGATGACTGAGGAAACTGTACACAAAACTACTAACAAACATTTTAAAAGACTTACAAAAATGGAGAATGAAACTTTTTTTTTCCTTTTAAATTACATATACTTACAGGTTTTCACATTTATTGGCTAAACTTTGCAGGGAGCACTCCAAAGATGTTAGGTCTTTCTGAGGTATTTACCTCAAGTGAGAACAACACGCAGCTTTTAACAGAGGAACTACTTGGCTCTATTAACCACGCTTGGCTCTTCGAAAGGCTTCACCAAGGGTGCTGAGTGCACATCCAAACTACTGCAACGACTCACGGATTCCCACGGGCAGGTTGTGGTGTGCTAACACAGAGGAATTTTACTGACATTATGGCATATTACCATCTTGGTTTTGTGAAGCCCCGCAGAATTTAAACCTAAGTAATGTCTGTGTGAGCACAGAGAACACTGGCTGGATGCATCTGGTAGAGACTGAGTGCTGAAGAGTTGCTAATACGCTCAAGTGACATGAGAGTTTCCACATCTAAATGTTCACCAGAAAAAAAACTTTCTGCTAAAAATAAAAAAATAAAAATCACAGAGGTGGTTTGTCTTCATTTGGATATTTGGAGTAGCTTCTCACTTGGCTTAGCAAACAAGAATTTTTGTGTTTCCCTGTTACTTTGCTTGATTTGTTAGTTCAACTTGGTTTAGTAGGTGCCTTTAATCTGACAGTCGGTGTCCTCATTTGTACTTTTGCTTGTTGATTCTGGGCTTCAGACGCTGCTGGTGTCTGGGCTGGATTCTGTACACCTGGAGCCTGAATCTGGGGAGATGCTGTTGTCACAACTTGCTGCTGGATCAGTTTCTGTTGGACAACCTGAGCAGTAGCAGTGGTTGCAGGAATCACTTGAACCTGCTGTTGACCTGCTGTTGTCTGAGACAGCGTCACTGTTTGAGGCTGAGCTTGCACCTAGACGTTAGAACAAGGCAGTTACAACAGGAAAGTTTAGCATTAACCTCAGCATTTGTTACATTTCCACGCCACAGAAAGCATCTTACTGATGTGGGCATGGGCCCTGACTGACAAGTGTCCTGGACAAACCGGGGAGGTTGAGAGAGATTCTGGGAGCACAGGCTCAGTGTGGTTTCAGTGAGAAGCAACATTCCATCACATTTTTAGAGCCTTCTAAATTAGAACTAATAGACAAAGAGCCTGAAACTTGGATCTCTGCAGTGGAAATCAAAGTATACTCCCCCAAATCCTTTACAGAAGATAGTCGGAAGGTAAAAACCCCACTGGATTAACAGGAAAATTCCCATACCACAGAAGCAGAAGGGAAAATGCCCACTCTGCACACACACTGCGACAATAAATACAGCCACTGAGGTTTCCTACCAATCTCAGATTTCAGCTGCCTGTCTCCATTGCCAAATTAGAGCAGGATAGTTCAAACTCCATCCAGAAATCTAACAGCTCTACTCAGAAAACTGAGTAATGAAAACTGAGAAGCTTTAGCTGCCTTTGTCAGAGGCAGAAGCCAAATTAAGCTGCAAGGGCTTCTCCAGGGAAAAATAAACTCTTGATTGAACCACAAGGAATCCACCGGGAAGCACCAGAAATGCAGACAAGAAGTTGTTCTAAAAATACTTAGCATGGCCTAATCCTACTGGCACTGAGTCACTGGTGTGTGTGGGAAGGGAGCTGTTTATTTGTCTTTTTACCACGGACTTCAACAGTCCCAGAGTTATGCCAGCATCAATGACTTCTGAAAATCTACCTTTTAATGTCCCTTGAAAAATTATCTAGGAGCTCCTGCTGTCTACAGAGCACAACTCGTGTTGACTGATGAGGTTTCTACTCCCTGCTGTCTACCTTGCCCTTGAAGCGTTCACATCCGCGGTGGTTATCAGTCAGACTACACCACTTCATCATCGTTTTAAGATAAACCGTCACAGATTTCATACTGCTCTGAAGCACTGCACTGTAAACTCTGATAGATTAAAAGCTGATTGGCTCAGATTTTTGTGCACTGAAGGCAATGACTTCATCCACTGCCCAAAGGTAAATCATTCCTGCCAATCAATGGTGTTCAGTTATGCCTGCTGCTAATGGTCCGAATGACACTGTTCTGAACAGCGCATGTCAGTAAACCGCCTGGTGGTTAGAGGAAGGGAGACCAAGCTGTTTGACCTTCTCTTGCCCATGTCTCATAGAATCATTAGGGTTTGGAAGGGACCTCAAGAGATCATCTAGTCCAGTCTCCCTGCCACAGCAGGATCACACAGACCAAATCATACAGTCAGTCTGGGTTAGAACAGACCACAGGTTCATCCAGTTCCAACTCCCCTGCCATGGGCAGGGACAACCCACCCTAGATCAGGCTGGACAGAGCCTCATCCAGCCTGGCCTTAAACACCTCCAAGGACGGGGCCTCCACCACCTTCCTGGACAACCCATTCCAGGCTCTCACCACTCTCACGGTGAAGAACGTCCTCCTCACATCCACTCTAAACCTACCCATCTCCAGCTCTGCTCCATTGCCCCTAGTCCTGTTGCTACCTGACATCCTAAAAAACCCCTCCCCAGCCTTTTTGTAGGCCCCCTTCAGATACTGGATGGCCATAATAAGGTCACCTTGGAGCCTCCTCTTCTCCAGACTGAACAGCCCCAACTCTCTCAGTCTGGACTCATAAGAGAGGTGCTCCAGCCCTCTGATCTTCTCGTGGCCCTCCTCTGCACTCACTCCAGCAAGTCCACATCCTTCTTGTAGTACGGGCTCCAGAACTGGACACAGTACTCCAGGTGGGGTCTCACCAGAGCAGAGTAGAGCGAGAGATTCACCTCCCTCGACCTGCTGGCCACACTTCTCCTGATGCAGCCCAGGATCAGGTTTGCCTTCTGGGCCACAAGTGCACACTGCTGGCTCATGTTGAGAAGAGACATCACACCACTGTGACCTGTACAACGCACCTGGCTCAGCTTTATGAACCAGAACAAAATTATTTGCCCCAAATTTTATAGAACAAACTCAGATGGTGCTTAACAGTTCAGTTATGTTTTGTCTTGACTATACATCACAAAAAACCAGTTTTTTAAAGTTCTTTCCGCTCAAGAAAATATTTTTTCCGTCTGTTTTGCAGCTTATCTACATTGAGGAACAAACATTGCTCCATCTACCAAAGCTTTAGACCAAAGAATATACAGCAGCTGACTCCCTATTCACAATTTATCTCTCTAGAAGGGAACTTGCTATGTCTTTCAAAAATACTAATTCACAGAGAAGGTGAAAAATACACATTCCCAATAAAGAAGCTTTCAGTAGGACTGTAGTTCTAGTGCTTTGTTTCACCAGTGCAAAACCTACCTGCTGGGAAACCGAAACCATCTGTTGAATGTTGGCAACAGCTGCCTGTTGCTGGACCACTTGTGGAAGTTTTGCCACCTGCAGTGACATGAAATAAAGATCTGGTCAGAAGAAAAAACTGCTAATAGCTGCACCACACCATACCTATCAAAACTGCTGCCAGTGGGAACCTTTCTCAAGTCCTGCTGGTGGTAATCTGCTGCTTGACATTCTCAGTGATGCTGAACTTTTGTAACAAGAAACTTTTTAAGATCAGTGTATTGATGGACTTTGCTAGGGAGAGATGAGGAAAAAATCATATTTTCGATTTTAAATGCAACACACTTGTTTTTTCCTAACTATATATAAAAAATTGGAGGAAGCATAGACATTCTAATGGGCTACATTATCTTCAATACACTTTTGAAAGAATGAGGCTTCCTAATCCCCTTCTTTTCCATGGTTAGATTAATTCAATTATGCAGAAAAGAAGACAGCTGACAGCTGCTCCTGGATGCCAGAGGTTAGGCTGGGAGGCAGCACCAGAAACAGAAAGAACTCCCACTGAATTTTCCTTAGCAAATACAGCAAGGAATCCCACACCTAATAAAAGGAGTGACAACGTAGTTCTTTCAGAGGAGAGGTGAACTTTTGGCTTACACAGCTCCTCTGACCTGCTACAAGGCTGCATATCCAGCAGCAATCAATTTTATTATGAAGTCAATTTAAACAATTGTGTGACTAGAATTACTATGAGGGGGTGCTACATCACCTGCCATCTTTACAGTTCTCCAGTCACTGTAGAGTTTAAAGGTGTAAACCTGTGTTACCTGTACCTGAATCTGAGCCTGCACTTGCTGGGTTCCACCTGGTTTCTGGGTTTGGGAAATTGGAGTTGTTAAGAACTGTGTTTTAATGGCAGGTTGTGTAGTATAAGTTACTTTTTGTTGCTGTGATGTCTGCTGCTGGGTTTGGACTGTAACCTGTTGAGCATTTATCTGCAGAAGAGAAAAAAAAATACAAAATGCATTTTAAATAACAGGTATGTAGCCAGCAAGACTAATTACATACAATTACTGAAGCAAAATCCTCCGAGGATTAATAATAGCAAAATGAGTCTTGGGAGAAAGCTTTCATGCCCTTATACCAGTATTCTGAATCAAGTGAAGTACTGAAATGGTTCTCTCTGGTACACGTAACACTTTACACAGCAACACACTTCCAAAACCCACGTTGGTGTCTGACAGACAGCAAAGCCCATAAGATGATGACATTTCAGAAAAAAAAGTGTATTTTGCTAAGTTTATATTGTAAACAGTGAAAATGTTCGGGATTGTTTCGCAATTCTTTATGTATAAGTTACACAAGAGAACCTTCTTTGTTAAACAGCAAACAATAAAACCCAGTATGGGGGACAAGAAATGACAGCAAAGAGACGTCTGATTGAAAAAATTAATTAGGTAGATGACAGGCCACACGAGAACCTGTTCTCCTGAGATGCACTTACAATCCAACCCTAGAAATACTGACTGACTCTCCAGGAGTGTCCTCTTAACTGAGAGCTGAAGCTTTACATCACTCAGTGGGAGAGCAAACCACAAGTACCTTTTGCTGCACAGTCGCCTGACCCTGTGCAACCTGAGGCTGGATAGCTTTCTGTTGCTGTGCTGCCTGATGATGCTTGAGTTTTAGAAGCTGCTGGACGTGCAGTGGCTGTGCAACTACCGTCTGGCCTCCTGAAAATTGCAAAAATAATTAGAACTGTAAGAGTCTTCATTTTATTGCTTTGTTTCAGTAATCACAGCTTGCAAACACAGATTGTGCCTTTTATGGACTTATGCATCTGCATAGCTTTGAGCACTAATAACCCACTGATTTTAATGGGAATAAGACATATGATTTTGACAGCAGAGAAAAAAAAATCACCCTGTTATCTAAGGGCATGAATTAGCTAACTTTATGTTCTAACTGTAATCTTCCTACAGGAAAAGTTCTGTCTTCAGTACAGGAGCTAGTTATAAAATACAAAGTTTTCGTATTTCCATTTTGCATTTTTTAAAAACCCAAACAAAACAACGACAAAATTACTGTGTCTTTAAAACTGAATCTGAATTTGTTTACTCAAATACAGAGATTAAAAAAAAAAAACAAAACACACTAGGCTAAAGAAATCTCCAGCCTAAATGAAGTAAGCTCAAGTCTCTTATCACGTATTAAAAACAAACCAAGATGCAACCCCCCATCAATTTAGTATTTAAAAATCACAGAATCACTCTGGTTGGAAAAGATCCCTGGGATCATTGATGGTCCAACCATCTACCCCCACCTTACAAGTTTACCCCTAAACCATATCCCTCAACACCTCATCCAAACAATCTTTAAATACCTCCAGGGATGACGACTCAACTACCACCCTAGGAAGCCCATTCCAGTGCCTGACCACCCTTTCTGTGAAAAAATTTTTCCTAATATCAAATCTAAAAAATGTGTGACTGTCCCACAGAAGACATTATTTAAGCCATCCTACTTTTTAAAAAAAACAGGATTTAAAGTTTTGTTACGTTTTAGCAAATCTGTTGACATACCTGCTGCTTTCTGTGGCTGCCCAATGGCAACACTAATGCCTGCAACAGTAACAGGGAGTGTGGTGACTCCTGCAGATGACACAACAGCAGCTGGAACAGAGACCACCGGAGGCTTTGCCAAAGCAACCTGTGCTGCTTGCGGAGTTTGGGCCTGGATCTGTCCCTGTGCTTGAAGCTGGGAAGCAGGAACACGAGTCTAAGCAGTAAGGAATTAAGATTATTGTACTGGCACAAAAAGTATTTGCTGCATATAAAAGACCATTATGAAGTGATAATTGTAAATGTTTCTAAATATAGTTACTGCTTCACAGTAACACACTTCAGAGATGGTATTAGTGGGTAAATGCAATGTAGAGCTATTTATTTTACAGCTGCAACTTTTGTACTGCCTAAAGAATGCCAAGGGCTCTTGTGTGTGTGAATAACCACTACCCAGTTCATTTAAACCATGAAAGACTGTTTTTGCAAAGTCAAAGACAACTTACAAGACGAGCAACTTGCAGGTTTGTCACAGTAGTGCCCGTGAGAACTGCGCCAGGACGAGGTGCTGTAACGGCAGCAAGCTGTTGAGTTTGCTGTTGCTGCTGCACTTGTACTTGTGCCGTTTGCTGTTGTGCCCCTTGCTGTGTCTGCTGTCCTGCCTGCTGCTGGGGAAGCTGCAGCTTCTGCTTCTGCAACTTGATCAGCTGCTCCTGCAGAAACCAAATACTCCCATCATTTCCAATCTTTTACACGACTGCAGGAAAAAAATGGAGATGAATCTGAAGCTTTAAAGGAGAAACAGTCTCAGTCAGGCTTTAGTTAAGACCAAAGAGGTAAGAACACAGTTCCTTTACACAATGGGTTGCCAGTGAACAAGTAACAATAAGTGCTCTACATCCTGACCTACTGCAATTGTGGTTCTCTTTGAAATGGCCATCGGGTCACTGCCTTCATGAAATTTGTTCAGCATCTAACCTAAGAAGGTGCTGCATTTCATTCCAGCACATGACAACAGGACACAACAGCCACCGCTAATGGTGCTTACAATGACAGTGACATGCCATGTTACTTCACCAGCATTTCCTCACCTGTGACAATTTCCCCACAGTTTTGATTTGAGCTGGAGACTGGGCTTGTGCCTGAGCCTGAATCTGTGGGACCTGCACCTGAGCAGCCTGCTGCTGCTGTTGCCTCAGAAGCTGGAAGTGAGCAGGGGTGATTGTTTTGCCAGACAGCTGGACTGTTGGTGTAGCTGTGGAAAAAAAGAAAAAACAAAATGCTCTGAAGAAATATTTATCAATTTCACCACAAAGGCTAAGTTTTTAAATGCAGCAGTTTGTGGACTAACTTCAAATATCAACAAATTAGCATAAGCATGACATAAAAGCAGAGTAAATAATAAAATACATGCTCCATTCCTCACGATACTTTTTAGCTGAGACAGTCAATTCTAATATTTTACTGCTAGATTATTAATAATCTTTTAATTGCAATGCCTAGTGGCCAAGCAGCTTTCTACTGCAACACTTCATCCAGAAATACTGGCGAAAAAGCAGCATCGACAATAAAGCAAGTTAACACAGCACCGTTTGATTGTGCTTTCAGTATTTTGAGACTCTGGTTAGATTCTGGGGCCCTTTATGTAACCTTGGGAAAAAATCATTAAACACACCATTATTACCTGGTGTCACTTGAGTCACTAAAGATCTTGTCTGGGTTTGTACGGGTGTTAAGTTTGTAGTTACTACTGCTGATGCTGTCACTGATGTCACTGCACGAACCCCCTGGGTAGACGCTATGGTCACCAGTTCTGTGGACGCAGCAGGTGCTGCCGCAGTTCGCTGCTGGGTATGTACCACTTGTGCAGTTGCAGTGCCTCCCGAAGTCTGAAAAGGAACACAGTCGTTATTTCTCACAGCTTCCAGACCTCACAGAAAGCTACAGAACCTTCTGGCAAATGACTATGCAGTTTTTGAACAAGACATAAAAAAATGCAGAAGCACTGCAAACTCAAACCTTTGTAACACATCTACCCGTTTGGGTTAACACATCTGTCTGGTGGAATGTGTCTCATAATCAGCACCTGGTTAGATCTTTTCCCAACAGCCTGGTCGCCATTACTGAACTACATTACAGAAATGGGATTTTACAACCTTTCATGTTTTTGCTTTATCTTCCATAGTCCTAAACCATTAAAATGAAAGATCATAATTAACAAAGCATGAAACAGTAACAGGCTGGAAATGATAACGACAGAATATGCTGCCTGTGGCAGCACTCATTTACAAACTGTTTTTAACAGTAGTCTCTGTTAGACACCTTTTTCTGATAAACTGTTCCCACTTGATCTGATATTTGGTAAAGGTGGAGGGTTCAATACAGAATCACGTCAAGCACATGAAATTTGCAAGCAGCAGAGCTTCTGACAACACGTAAAGCCAACAAAGAAAACAGATACACTGATCAAACATGCACTCAAGCTCAATCGAAGGACATAACTAGTGAAGGATCTACTCACAGTCAATGTTCCAGGTATAACTGGCGAAGCCAGACGTTTATTGATGGGCTGAAAGGTAGCAGCAGGGACTCCAGCAACGGTATTCACTATGACATTTCCACTCACTGTAGCTGAAAACAAATCAGTATTACAGATTAAATGTGAGATTCCCAAAATGTAAATCCCAATGTCCTATTATCTCCAATGCCTAGTGATAAAGTTCTTCTTACCAGTCTGTATACTCGTCCCCGTAACTGCTGTTTTGATTGTGCCCGCCTATTTAGAAGACAATTGAGGTAATAGTTCAGAAAAGCAGTAAAAGGAAACTGAATGTAGCTCTACTCTACCCTATGCTGTTTAACACAATCTGTATTTCAGAAGTGACAACGTAAGAACAATGCCATGTCATGGCCAGCCACTTGCACACAAACATCACTGGCCAGAAGATACCCAGCAATACTTTAGGTCAGAACCCATCCTCTGCCTCTTTCTGTAAATGCTGTAGTATTCTTGCCCTTAAACAAGCCAAACAAAACCATCACTGTCTGCACACATTATTGTGCAAACTGGACTGGCTCTAAATACAATAGCCTCTGACTTATCAGATTCAACAGCCATGGTAGGTCCTGTAGGATGCAACATTCCACTTGCCCTGCAAGTGTTAACGAAGCTTTGGTTTTGAACTACTTTAACAAAGTAGCTCTTAGAGCTACATCCTCTTTGTTCTCCAGGTTCTCTGCATATGCACCTTTCACTGACTGTGAAAATGTATTTGCTCAGGCTTCATTAAATTATGCTAAAGTCTAAACCGAAAAAGACCAAAACATCTTTGCAAAGGTCAAGTCGGTTTTCCAAGTCAGAATGCCAAGATCTACTGCTATTATGATACAAACACAGTCATAGCAAGTGAACAAAAGAGAACATAACCGGCATATTCAAAAAATAAGAGCTTTCTCTCACTACAATGACCTAAAATCCTCACTTTCCAGAGAAAACAAAACACGCAAGTACAGTACACATAGAAGAACTGAAGTTACTACATCAGGGCACCAAGCCCTCCCTTTCTTACCAATACTGCTGTGTTGGCCACAGTAGTTACTGTAGTCTGCACTACTGCCTGCGGCTGCTGAACTACCTGTGCCTGAGCCTGCGGCTGAGGTTGGGCTTGCGCTTGCTGTACTGCTGGTTGCTGAGCTTGCTGCTGGCCAGCTTGCTGCTGCTGAGGCTGTGGACCTGTCTGCTGCTGTGCCCTCTGCTGTTCAGCCAAAGCCTAGGAAATCAAAGTGTAAGCTTCACAGTCTTCAAAACAGTGCATGGAAATGTCAGAATGTATTAAACAAAACGAAAATTATATATATATATATATATATGTATTTAGATCTTAGTAAGAAATTCCTCACTAGGAGGGTGCTGTGGCACTGGAACAGGTTGCCCAGGGAGGCTGCGGGTGCTCCATCCCTGGAAGTGTTCAAGGCCAGGTTATATGGGGCTCTGGGCGCGGCACAGAGATGGAGCTAGATAATCTCCGAGGTCCCTTCCAACCTAAATCATTCTATGATTCACGCTTACATGGCTTAGATGTAGCACAACAAATAATTTACGATCCACAAGCAAGGACACGTTATCTTTCTGAATAACATAAGAAAGAAGTCTATAGAACAGTCAACAATAAAACAAGATTTTTACATGTTTTTAGTACATTCTCCAAAAACACAGGACCAAGGAAAGGTCCTAATATGCACCTTGACTATCTAAGCCTAAGTAGACAAACAATGTGCAGTTGCTTATAACATGTTCTGTACTGCCAAACTTCCCCCAGGAGGCAGCTTTTCACATACTTCTTCCTCTGCTGTCTGATTTTTTTAATTACTGCAGTTCAAGTGCACAGCTGAGGTGCAGACCATACCTTTTTTTCTTTAGCAATACGTTCTGCTCGGAGGGATGCAACTTGAATTGGAGGAAGGGGCTTATCATAGTTGATCCCACTAGAAACAACGATAAGATGAAACATTCAGCTGTTAAATAACTCAAAGCTAAAAAAGACAAGACAATAAAAAGCACTTCTATGCAATTTATAACACCTTTAAGAGTGAGAGAGCCCACCTTTCTGCAAGCACTGATGCATGCTTTGGATTCTTCTGGAAAGGATTCATGCCAAGTCTGAAATTGAGCAAAACTGTATTACTAGACACATTAAAAACACAAAAACTATATTTAATTTCACATGTTTTAGCAGATGACACTGCAGTTTTGGCGGAGTTTTCATGAAATTCCCATCAGTATCAAAGCCTGTAAATATTAAATTAACACAGAAACAATTACTGCAGGAATACACACAGAAAACAATGCACTACTGAACAGCACAAGCATCAAAATATTTACAGTTCAGTGAAGGTGATTTAAAAAAATAACAAGTGCTCTTCTGCTCTTAATCACACAAAACAAATTCATGCAGTGAGTAAAAACAAACCCAAACACATAAAATATGAAGGTGTTCCAATAAAACAACGGCAAGACATAAGGAAAGAGATGAAGAACAGAGAAATAAAGCAGCGGATGGAAACAGAACATGAAATAACTCCTGGTTGCAAAAGCAATTCACAACAACTTCAGGAGCTCTGCAGGGACAGGGGGATAAAATGCAGTTAAACTTACAGAGGTTTGATGGGTGGACTTCTTTTCCCTGCAATCATTTTCATCATCTCAAAATGATTAGTGTAAAGCTGTGTGTGGGTTGCACCCTCGTCCTGAGCATAGATCTGATTGGTACGAAGCGGGCGACTGTTTTTAGTCTAAAAAATGAAAAGAAACCAATTTTCAATTGCAAACAGACCCTCATGGCTTTTTGTCTACGCACAAACACATGGTGCACTTGTAGGTTATTTAAAAACGTACTCCAACATATCTATCACAGACTGGTTTCTGCCTTGTGTCACTGATAACTTACTGTTACACAAAACTCTATGGGAAATACATAAAGAAAAAGCAAAATAAGGAGCAGTTCTCACGGTCACACTGGCATCAGCATTTGGGGACATAATGGCAAACTCTAATTTGAAGAAGAATCTTTGCTTTAGTTTAGATTTTGCAAGTTTAATTCAGTACCCAAACCAAGAGCCCATTAGTTTATAGTTATGCATAGCGCACACATCGTAAAACCATCACTGCACTGCTCTCCCAACAAAGCTATGTTAACATCCAACACACCATGCCACGCTAACATTTGGCTTCTCCTAAGTAGAAACTGCCAGTCAGGGACAAACCTTCTTAGTCACAGAGCTGGACTATGGTCAGAAGTTCTAGATTCTCTACCCAGTGCTGTCGCTAAAGTGGTTTGGAAGAAGTTGTTCCTGGAATGTGTTTCACTTTGTGTAGTGTGCTATAGTCACTCATTTACTAAAAGGTGCTTCAAACATGAAATTCACTATGTATTTGTAATCCGCTTAGACTCTAGCATGAAGTAATGTTCTTACAAACGTTAAGTACCATCATAATAGTCAGGATAAGTTACATAGTGGTTGTTAGGTGCAAAAATAGCCACTACAGTTTAAGTGAAATCACAAACGTCTTGCATGATTTAAAATTTATCTATCAAATCCAAAAGCTGAAGTCTGGTGTCAATCCACTGTGTCAACAAAGAAAGAAAAAATAAACTTGGAATTTTAATTGATGTTTCAGAACTCAACATGGATCTCATATGAATTATCTGCCCACCTCCATTGCTGCTAAATACCACAGTGTCTAGATTTATTTTGAAAGAATACCAATGCACACCTTATAAATACTTTTTGTCTTCTTTTTAGGATTAGCTTCGTACATTAGCTGTAAAATAAGAAGGAAAGTTAGATGATCTTTTGTGGAAGATTTTGTTCAGGTGCTTTTTCTTTTCAAAGAAATCATATAAAATAAGTGGAAATCCTGATGAGGATAATTTTTTAATCTTTTAAAAAAGTTATTTATTTACACTGTTGAAACATTTAACAAAAAAAACAAGTGTTTATGGAGATAAGGGAAAAAAAAACTCTACGAACTTAAGGTAAAAAAAGACGCATCACTCTATGTAAACTCACCTTTCCTTCTTCCCGTGGAATAATGACATTTTCGTATCTGTTTCGGCATTGTTTTGGCGAACGATAGACTCTGCTGCAGGAGTTAACAACATCGCTAACAAGGTCCCAGTTAGGAGTGTGCGCTGGCGATACAACAGCAAGATTTAACGGAAGCTCCAGCAGCTGCTTCACTGCCTGCAACAGATAAAGGAACAAAAGCTTCAGCTGACAAATCATTTCCCATCTTCCAAACCCACCTGCATCTGCACGTGTCCACACACCACTACTACACTGATATTACAGTGCCTGGTGTGCCAGACAACACTTGGAGATTGGTGTGAGGAACCATCAGAGTGCTGCTCTCTGCTCTAAGAGGGGGAAGAATCTTAGCTGCATTACTTAAAGTCCAGGCAGCATGACTGACCTGGAACACAGTAAGTGGTCTCTACAACAAAAATAGGACTTAATCACGCAGTCTGTAGTTTAAGCCTTAGTTTATCCTTAAAGGAACACGAACAATCGGCAATCTGTTCCACGTTCTGTCAGCAAAAAGCCAAACCAGCCATTAAAAACTAGAAATAACCTCGAGAAGATAAAGTGCAAAAATGAGCTATTCCAGAAATTGGAAGCCAAAATAGAAGAAATAATAACAGCAGAAAGTGTAGGTATCATCTGACCTGCAGAAGTGCCCAGTCTTCACTGATCAACCACTCTGGATTATCCTGACCAGCCTCAGCAGCTGGTTTGACAAGAGTTGGCAAAGGCTTTGCAAACTGCGTTTGTTGTTTCAACAAGATATTCTTCTTTTGGTCTTTGCCCTCTCGGCGCATTTTTAACATCCCTGGAGTCGCTCTATCAAAAAGTGAACGAGGTGGAATAACTGTCTCTCCATGACGCTGCTTTTTCTTTCTACCGGCAGCTAAAAGGAAAACAAAAATACACACATATACAACATTGCTGGTAAAGAGTTTGTGCCATTTTTAATTCCTCTCATACTTAGAGCTGCAAAATGCCCCTCAACTTGTACAGAACATTGCCCATTGTTTCTTAAAAATGTACTGTTGGTAACTAAACAGAGCCCAGTATAAACAAGTATCAGCCCTGTCCTTACTCACATAGTAGAACTTCTGTTTTCTAAAATTATCCTTTAAAAAAAAAATACCTGTATGCCTACATAAAAAGACATAATGTAAGAACTGGGACTTCCAGCGACCCTACTGCTTCACGACCAGAGCGAGACAAGAATTTTCATCTCTCTAAACTAGCAAATTTGATCTTTACTAGATCAGTTATGTAGGAGGTATGAAAAATCCCTCTAGACCTTTTTAACTTCCAGCAATAAATCACAGACCAGTTTTGGACAAACCCTTACCAGACGGATCTGTTTTGTGCCGTTTACGTTCCTTTCTGACGTACACTGGAGGCAACTTGGATTCTGGAATCGGGGTGGTATCATACATCAGGCACATAACAGAATCTATGTAGGTATCATTGTCATCCTGAGGTGGAGTGGGAGGAGTCCAAAGCTGCACAGAACAAAATTTGTAGTTACTCTCTGCTGGTCTTTATGCTTCAAAAGGCCTGTTCAGACTGCTTGGTGTGACACTTGTACTTACTGGCATTATTTCCGTTTGCCCATCTGGACCTTCATAAACATATTCCTACAGAAATGAACAAGAATACAATTCAAATGAATACCCTCAAATGAACCCTGAAGGGAAAGGAATTCTCAGAATAACTGCTAAGACATACACTATTAAGAAAAACAAGACTAAGCAGAAATTACTTTGTTGTATGCATCCTCCCGAGTGTAGGTTAGAAGTTCCTCTTCGTCCTCCCAAAGCATTTTTTGCTCTTTTTCCTTTAACTCTTTCATATGTTGAACTTCCCAAGCTTTCTTTGCAGTTCTCAATTCCATCTAGAGGAAAGTCAGACTCCTTATAAACTTTAAGTACTACAAGATGCTGGATTAACATTTATCAATTTGTATTTTTACGGACAAACTCCTTGAACTTTGGCTTTTCAGTCCCTCTGTTGAGGGAGTTTAAACCCTCAAAATAAAGAAAACTCAGAATTTCAGTTGACAGCCAAGACAACCAGAACCCAAATAAGCAGGCTGAAATTAATTAAATATTATTTTAAAATTTTTGTTAGAGTACAGATATTTGCTGAGCTTTGCTGAAGAATGTAATTCCCATTTCATAGAAAATAAATTAAGAACTGGGATCTGCTTAAACCAAGAGAATCCCCAAGCAATAAGCTCTGTCAGGCATTCCAGTGCTCATAAAGTACAGATCATAGCAGTGCCCTCAACATAGTCCATAGGACAGGAGAAACTACCACTTTACATTGAATAAACTATCCTGCTTGTCCACACCATGACAGAAGAACATGAAAATGCAAGACTTGTTTTACCTCACTCAGCCGAGGCTCATTTTCATCAACTGAAACATGGAAGAGCTCTAAATAGTTCAAAGCGTACTTCTCAATTGGAGTCAGCTGAGAGAATGTAGCAAGAGGAAAAAAAGTTAGTACTGAGGATAGTAAAAGAAATGGTAGTTGGAGGAGAGTGTACCAAAGCTCTCCTTAAAAGTAATTTCCCCTTTCTGATGGCTTAACATGTTAAGTTAGTAGATCTCCAATCTGTTTAATGGGTATATCAATATCTTAGACAACAAAGCTACTTTAAAATCACAACACAAAGAAATCCAAGTATTTTAACTACATATTAACTCTTTAACCAAATAGTCATGGAAAGACATAGTACCTGGTCCACAACAGCAACTAACTCCTGCAGCTGGGAGGGCTCTTCATTGTATTTTGACTCGCAGAACTCTGAGAGTAAAGGTTCAATACTTGTCTCAGGTCCTATGTCGCGTATACGACCACTCGACTCTTCATTCTCACGTTCAATACTGTTGAGGGCCTTTCAGAAAGATGTATTTTTCCATTAGTGAAGACTTCAAAATATGGAAAGAAACCCCATAAGAAGTTCACTGACATCCAACACAAGTTTCTGGAATAAGCCTCTGTTGAGAGCTGAGAGCTTCTGGAAGTTTTATTACAAGGAAAACAATACCACAAGATAAAACTAGCAGAAGGAGAGATTGACAGAATTTACCCAAATAAAAAAGGATAAAGCAACTGTTTCATACTAATGTTGCCCAGCTGTATTTTTAATGAATGTGTTAATAATTACCTCTATGAATGGTCTTGCAACTTTAGGCGAAATATTTTCTGCTGGAGATGGCTCTTGAGAAAGTACTACAAATTCTTCTGCTTTCACTCTAAATCCAGAATCTTCCATAGGAGAATGGACCTCAAACAATTCCTGAATTGTTTGCTTGGTAAGTAGAAGAAAAAAGGAAAGTACATTCAGCCTTTTGGACCACTGTTTATTTTTCTGTAACTCTGAAACACCTCAGGTTCAAGTGACATTAAAACTATGGTCTGAAAAAAAATAAACCTCTACCTATTATTTCTGGAAAACTGTCCATTTTCTCTTCTGTAATTTTCTCCAGTAGGACTACAAAGTGCTGAGAGTTCATTTATAGGCAAATCAGAAATACACATTGCCTCATCCTGCACCACCATAAAGAGACTGCCAGAAGAGGATGAACTGGCTTCACAAGTGAAGGCAGTCTTCTCCATCTTCAGAGCAGCAGTTGGGAGCCTGTCTCACTAAATACCCAAACTTTTCCTTTTTGAAATAGCTGAAATAATTATCCTTAGAAACTCTGCAGATCGTTGCAGAAGGGCTCAAGAAAGCAGAATACATTAAATCACACAGATGATGCCTGTGTGTCACTGTGCAAGGAGCAGGTAAAAGCAAATAGGCAATATCTGAGAGAAACCTAACACCTAGGGTTCAAGCAATCAGGAAATCCCACACACTTCCCTATTGATTCTACCTCAAATGAGGTGGTAGATGCCTCATTCCTGGAACACTTAGCATCACATTGGACATGGCTTTGAGCAACTTGGTCTAGTTAAAGATGCCACCCTTGCCGGCAGGTGGTTTGGACTAGATGACACTTAAAGGTCCATTCCAACCCAAAGTATTCTGTGATTCTTGACAAAGTCTTATTAAACACTGCAACAGTGAAGTTTGCATTTATTAAGCACTGTGACCTAAGTGTTTTAACGCATTTTGAATCTTAACTTACCTGTGTTAAAAAGGCCATTGAATAGTCATTTCCCTGAGCAGCTACTTCTCTGATCAAGTCCTTTGTGCCATTTTTCAGAAGCTTCTCTTCTACAGAATTACCACTGACAAGCCTGAAAAAAACAAAGGAAAAGAACAGAAATCTGGTAACAATGAACTTTTAAACTGTGGTGGTTTGTGGAGTCTTTTCTTAGTTCTGGTACAGGCCCAGAACAAAACATACACTGCCACCTCTACTTGAATGCTTTCTTTTAGCAATTTTTGTAATTAAAAACAAAACAAAACAACCCAAATTTTTACTTTAAAAAGTTCATGTAAACTAATAGACAACCCATGCAGGTACAATTCACTCATTACACTTGGTGTTAAGAAAGAACACATTTTCAGACGATAAACTGGCACCTTTATCACTGAAGTGAGATGGAAGTTTTCAGCTGTTTCTACATGGTAGGTCTATCTGAATAAACCCCACATTAAACATGTTAAAGAGCAGCAGTTGATCTGCAGCCATCACCTGTAAATATGGATATCTTTACATCGCCCAATTCTGTCACACCATTCCTGAGCTTTTGCATCCATCACTGGGTTTAGATCATTGTCATAGAACACAACAGTGTCTGCCTCCACAAGATTGACTCCAGTGGAACGACTGTGAGAGGAAAGGATGGCACAGAAAATGCGCTTGTCTCTGTTGAAAATTTTCATCAATTCCTACAAAAACAGAGCAAAAGCAAGGAGTAAAGACACCACACACCAAAATTAACTGAAGTTCACTAACAAAATCAGACAAAAACAAGTAAGTAAGGAACAAGGCAAACTTCCTTTCCCTGCCGTAGCACGTATAAACCTGAGCAGCAGGTACTGCTGTACCAGAGGACAACCGTTTGGACAAACGTACCTGCCGCTGTTCATGGTTTGCATATTCATCAATCCTCACAAAGGTAAGGAAATGGAAATTCAGGAATAATTCCAGTATGTCCAACATCAGAATCATCTGAGACAAAATCAGCACGCGGCGCCCTTCAGATTTCAACTTTTGAAGCAAGACAGCAAGAGCTTCTAATTTTCCTATATTGCAAACAAGAAAGCCCACAGTAGTTTTATTCAGAAAGTCCATTTTCGTGGAACAGGAAACTGCTGAAATATTAGCACCAAACGTCCTCCTTTACCTGAGTCATACTGCACCAGCTGGAGGTCAGGGAACTGCAGCAAGTGAGGAGTTGTAATCTGTTGCAACTGATGCAAGTGTGGAGCTGCCTTCTGCTTAAGAGTGTGCTTAAGGAGTTTCAGTCTGTGGCTGTATAAAGGGGGAGGGTTTGCTACATACAAGCATGGAGGAGCAGCAACTGCAGCTGGCAACACAAAGAGAGCCCTGAGAAAAGCATCAAAACAAGAAAAAAACAGTTTTAAGTTACAAGCAAAATGATCATTTGTAGCAATAATTTTCAGCCTGTCAACCACATAAACTTATTATCTAACCACTTTGTTACAAGTAAGTGCTATCTTCAAAGTGTTAATATTGTCTATCTATCTTTTTGTTCTGTCACTTTCATGACAGCTTTTGTTGAGATGCTTGCACTGTGACCACTGCGTTCAGTCACTGGAACTCCAACCCATGAAACACCCATCATGCCAAACTTTATGAAAACAATTTAAAAAGGTTGATGTTCTTCTAATTGCATTTCATGTTTCTAGGGAACTGCAGCAATTGCTCTACAATTATTCGCTTACTTTAGCTAAACTAGCTTTTACCTACAACTATGTCCTAACTCTGGTGAGTTGGCTCCAAGAGGTACCTACTCAAAATTAAATCTAAAGCGTAAGTATGTACAGTGAAGCACAGGTCAACTGATTCTTGGATTGAAATTAGGAGAATGAGACACTGAGAACTCTTACTTTAAAGATCTTAAAAGAAACAGAGGTGATTGTTATTCTGATGTTCATACTGCACATAATTTGCTGCTAAAGGCATCAGTGTCAACCAAACAGGCTCATGAACAGAAAAAAGGTTTTAAAGCCTTTTTGAAAAGAAGTTGCTTAGGAAATAACAGAAGTGGTGAAGGCTTACACATCAGAGTCACATATTACCTGTTAACAACATCGTTCAGAGATTCTTGTTGCCGAACCAAAGTCAGGATCATTTCTTGCAATGGGTTATTTGGGCCTCCAGAGGCACTTGAAGAAAGGCAACAGTTCACAAAGCCAGCCCACTTCCAACTATTATCTTCACTGGAAGACAGCTGAGAGGGCTTTCTTTCACCAGTCAAAGAACAAACACGCAGCAAGTCGCTGCCATACATTGGGGCCCGTGAGCAACGGCGCTCATTGCCAGAAAATATTCTGTCCAGGCGCTCCTTCAAAAGCCGGTTCTTCTCTTCATAGGTTTCCTTTGCAAACAAAAAATTTTAAAAGATGTTTTAAATGCTAAGTTTTTTTACAACGAAGCTATCAGGATCAGAGTACTGTGCACTTCATAGCACCTACATGCTAGATTATAACAATTGCTAGGACCAATCATAAAAGGTGTAAAATTTGGAAAAAATCTGAAGGCTACAGCTAAATTCAATTCATACTGAAGAGCCAGTTCTACCTGAAGTTTCATATCTTCTTGCTTTTTTTTTATAGTGCATTTACATAGTTTTCAAATTAACCATCTGTAATTGGGACATTTTGATTACCACATTAATATTGATAAGTTGCACGTTCTGGCACAGTGTAACATACTCCTGATGTTTCCCTATGCTTTGCAGGTTGCATGAGTATCGATATTTTCCAATAACTTAAGATTAGACATGTACAAAAATTTGCCTAATTGCTTTGTGTTCAAAACACTCTGGAAAATCTTATGATTCCATTATTTTTGCAGTACTACATAGTTACAACACATTACAGTTATAAGATCCTATCTGCTATCAAGGCACAAGAAATCTATTAGCTGTTTTTATACAGAATCTGTTTTGAACCATAGATCATAAAAGCTGCGTCTCCCTGACAAAATAACAATTAAGTACCTGTGATTGTCCATGTGTAAGTGGTGGTTTTAACACTGCCCCCATGTCACCAGGCGACAAATTAGTCACTGCAGCTCTCCCTGGAATACAAACTGAGGATAAACCTTGCGTTTATATATTTATTGTTCTGAAGACTGGTTTCACTTATTACTGTCACATCCTAACTGCACACAAATTGTCAGTTTAAATGTCCACTGAGTACTGCACATTTGTACCGTGCTACACATCGGAGATCTGACAGATATTTACCCCAACCATTTTAACCAAAAATCTGGAGAGATCAATGGAATTTTACCTGCTGCACTCATAGTGTAGTCAAAATGCCATGTATAGAGCAATAGGTACTAAAGTTTAGAAGTTATACTCTAAATTAAGAAAAGATCAAATCTAACTTATTTTAAACAAGTCATCTAAGACTTTTCTAAAAACATCAATCTGGTATCTCTACAAATTCATAAAACTAAACAATGGAGTCTCACTGTAGCATTCACGTGAATTCAACTGTTAGCAGGCAGTTTCCCAGACAGCAACTATACTGTACAAGCATTACACACAGGGAAATTCCTCAGAACTACAGAACTACCACCAGACTACAGACACCGCGTAGCAGTTGATAACTTGACAGGATATGTAGGTTTCTATCTCAACCAGTACACATTGCTCATCACCACTGATCATTTGTACCAGGAAAGCAGCAAACCTCTCCACTAGTTACTCTTAAACTTGTTTTAGTGGCAAGCCAAGACACCCGTGAAGAACTGCATTCAAGTCAACAGGCAGGAGCTAACCCTCACGTTAAGAACAACTGACTTCAAAGAGTATGTGGAGGATTAAGCTTCGCCCTTCTGCATTTTTACTACAAACAAGTTTATACAAATAGCCAGTATAAATCCAGTTTGAATGCACAGCTACATATAAGCCCTCCAACTGTAGTTTCCAATCACCCAAAGCAAAAGCACTTATTAGGCATTTTATCTAAAATTAAGAAAGTCAAAATAAGCATTTCCCATGTGCTTTACACTTTCCACCAAAGATGAAGAGCAGAAATAATAAAGGGCTTTTTTATCAATTGAAAACAGTGCTTTAGTTGTAATTGCTTTAAATGGAGCTCTCTGGTTACCATCAAGAAAGTAGTAAGATGAGAGCTTTTGTCAAAATCTCACATTAATTTCCACTCTGAACTGTGGCCATATTAGCAGTACCTGTAAGGTCACCGGAGCTGGAGGGTGAAATATTTGAGCCACAGATCTTTCAAACCATGACAGAAACCCTTTATCTCCCAACAGCTAGGAGACTATTGAAGATTAGTCTCCCGTTTTTATGATGAGGTACTTCCTCTTCAGAAAGTCAAGACATGAACTTCAAGGGCACATTAATACATCAAAAAGGGGCAGTAAACAGTTTGTGTTTGAGGGAATGGTTCATGTCCAGCGCAAATTACAGCAGATGGCCACTTCCAGGGAATGAACTCTTAGCGCTGCATTTATTATAATTTAACAATCAGCTGGTTTGTTGTAAACGCATCCTAAATGGTGATTTCTGTGTTGTTTTTCAATAGACATCTTGATTGTGTTTTTAAGCAAGGAACTGATCACATTTGCAGCAAAATACCAAACATCTAAGCAGTATTTGCAGAGGGAAAACAGCAGCTTGATTAGATAAAGAAGCAAGCAAAATCAGTGAGGAAAAATGTAGAGAATTACAGGACATTCTCTGCAGTATAAAGAAATTAGTCACCTTGATTTTTCTTTAGAAAAAAAATAATAAAGTATTTCACATTCTTTTTTTTCCCTCAAAAAACTGACCTCAGCTACAACAGGTACAAAAGTTTTGACATATTTTAAACAGTTTCAAGATCTCCCATGTGCATGCTAAACAATTCTAACTTCAGCACACACAAAGGATCTGCCTCGTGGTTTCCCTGCTTCTGCACTGAAGCTAGAGAACACTGAAGCTAGTCTAACACTTTGGAGTTACATGTCAATGTGATTTAGTAACTGAATGTTTAGATAGAGACATTTCTTCAGGCTAGAAAACCTACCTTGCTGGGTCACTGCTGTGGAAGTTGGGACACCTGGCTGATGCTGGTTTCCTAAAGCATTCAGAGCATTCTGAACTGTTCCCGCCTGGGAAACCGTCTGCATTACAACCGGACCCTGAGGTCTCAAATACTGCTGGCCAGGTGCTGAAACAATCTGAAGAACACTTCCTGCAACGGAGGATTGTTAAGACATTAGGCTGAATAGATGGGAAAAGAATAAACAGTGCTCTCTAGCGAAAGATACTACTGTTCCAACTATGGCCACCATTTTAAACTGTTCCATTTCTGAAACAAATTTATTACCTCAACCTGAATTAAAGTTCCACAGATTCAGCAGGAGGGAAACATCAAAGTTTTAATTGTAAGGACATAATTCTAAATCTAGATAATTTAAAAGGAATTTGGATGAAATCCAGTCAACAACAAAAAAATCCTCACTTAGTGTTCCATCACTTAGTATTTCCTCTGTTGGCCAGAGAGAATCAAGATTTCCAGGTTCTCCTGAATTTGGCAATACACATGCTCCCAGCAAGGAAAATTTGAGGGCAAAATATACTGTAGGTAGAGCACTCACGACAGGGTAACAGTCAGGTCACCAACCTCGAAGTGTTGATTACACCCTTTCAGAACAAACCAAGAATGACTGTTGCTGCTCATCAAGCAGTTTATCTGAATTACTCCTCCCCTTACTTTAGCTGTACTGCACACATGCAGAAACAAATTAACTAACAGAATCTTGAAATAAAATACCAAAGTAAAGAATTTTTCATTTGACACACATTCATTTTTCAAAACACAGCTACCTTGTTATCCCTGTCTCACAGAAAACAGGCAGAGCAGAACACCATTAGGGTGTGAAAAAAATCTTCACATACAGCACAAAGAATGCTCTAAACAACAGAAAACTCCCTGTGTTGAAGTTAGGTACCTTGTAACTGCAAGGGCTGCCCTGCAGTGAGCTGGCGAAGTTGACTATGCGATAAAGTGAATTTGTTGCCTTGGAACTGCAGCGTTACGGGGGTCTCCGGCTGAGCGATTCTCCCCTGTGCTCCTGCTATAGAAGCCAGCTGCGCTATTTTTACTACCTCACCACCTGTTAAGGAAGAAAACAGGCATTAAAAAAAGGAAAACAAAATGGGTGTTGGATTGTTCAATAGTCATGATTCTAAGTTTTGGTTAGTAAACTGGTGCTGAAGCGCCTTCCATGCATAATTATACTTAGTGCATCAAAAGTGTCATATAGAAGTTAAGCAGGTATTGCTTTCTGTATTTGTTGGACAAACTGGAAAAAAGCTGATTGTTTAAAGAGTAAGAACACCAACATTTTAGAAGTTAACACTTCGATTAGCAAAAAAGTTAAGTGCTACCTGAAAACTCATGTGACACTTTCTAAGAGAACAAGTATAGACATTAAAGTGATTTCCACTGCCTTTTCAAGAGCACAAAGGAAGATTTAAGAAAGAGATAAAAATATTCACACACATGGCACCATAAAAACGGCTTTTCAATGGCCTGAAATTTGCTGATGAAACACGATTTCTATTAAGCTATCTGCACTTTGACAAACCAAAAAGCTTTAAAGTGACAAGGACCAAGCTTTTTGTGATTTAAATGCAGAAAGGTTAGAGGCACTGAAGCATTACGTTTTATGGTATTGAGAAAATACTGGTATGACAGTTTAGCTTTTGTAAAGGCAGTGCATTACCCCAGAGATAAAATTAATACATCAGTGCTCAGTACTCTATACACATGCTAATAGGCAGTGCACATACAACCTTAAAGCAAAGCCTCTTCGCTTTTCTCTGCCTAACAGTTGCGACGCTCCTCTCCACGAGAGAGGACTTTAGCAGATGGATTAGTGTTTAATATGAAAGGAGTAATTAGGATAGAGCAAAAACATTTGGTCTGAAGAAGTCTTGCCAGCAGAAGGAACATGCAGAAATAGGAGATTAAGTTGACACCACTAATGTATGTCCACAGCAATTCTATTGTTTCTTATCCAATTTTTGATTTTCCTTGGTCATAAGCAACATACTGAGCAAGGCTAATCAGAAGAGTGAAAAAAAACAACGATTCTGTACACATTTTAGGGTGCCTAGTAACTTAACCTCGTTGTAGTACAAAAGGTGGGAGAAACCTTGAAAGGGGAGGCCACTTACTAGGCAACCGTGCCTGGGCCTGAGAGGTCAGTACGAGCCTCTGAGGCAGCACACTCTGTTGGATGGTGTGCGAGGGGGCCTGGGGCTGCGCCTGGCCCAGCGGAGAGGCCTGCGCAGAGGTCTGGCCCCGCGGTTTCACAGGGTTGGCTGTGCTAGTTGCTGTGGTGAAGGTCGCTGCGGGCTGGTGTCTTGGAGCACTGGTGGAAGCCTGAGTTGTCTGAAACTGTGCTGCTGCGGCTGCAATCAATAAGGGTTGTTTGTGCAAGCTGTTAGAGGTGCTAACTCCACTCTTTTAAACAACCTGCATTGAAAAGAAACCTTCCAACAGGATATTAAAATGGCTGCAGGAACAGCTTGTCCTTACAGACTGGGATTTCTATCCACACCTTTTACTCCACCTTATTTTTACAACATCACATTATTGGAAAGCATTGTTTAAAGGTTAAATAAATACAAAGAAGCACTGTAAATTCCCATCCTTGACAGAACATTACATGTGAGTGGGGTTTTAATACCGACTGTGCTGTATTTACTCCATATGCTAGCAGTTAGCTTACACAAAAGCTTAGCTTTGCATTACACTGGCAGATCATAATGTAGATGTAATGGGGAAAATTACTGCCAATTAGTCTGTTGGTATTTTAAAGCCATTAGTATTCTAGACCATTAAGCTAGACCATTAGAGGGAAAAAGGA
This sequence comes from Rhinopomastus cyanomelas, assembly GCA_013400115.1. Lineage (NCBI taxonomy): Eukaryota > Metazoa > Chordata > Aves > Bucerotiformes > Rhinopomastidae > Rhinopomastus > Rhinopomastus cyanomelas. The sequence goes on from VXBP01000410.1 coordinate 195,651, forward strand.
GTTCTATTAACAGACTAACTTGTATCAATCTACGCAGAGGTTCAGGTAACCAACCTAGCAATAACCCTCTTACCTTGATTTGAGGACACTGTAGCTATGGGTGATCTTCCTCGCACTTGTCCCTGTTGAGTGACTGTTGCTGTAGTCACCGTGCGTTGTACTTGAGTGCTTGGGAAGACTACGGTCCTGCCCTCAGGTTTCTGACCATACTGAACAGGTTGAAACAATCTGCAAAGAATATGAGAAGTCAAAATGCATAGGAAGACCACAGTTTGCCCTTTAAAAATAAAATCTATCACCTAAGGAAAATGTGAACTTATCACCAGATGCTAATCTGTCTCACAGATGACTGAGGCTGGAAAGATTCATCACTTCAGCAAACTTCTCATGTGTATATTCTACAAAACGTAATGCAGGATACATTAAAATTAGAGTAAATAGCTTAGAGTCTAGCCCAGTATCTGAAAAAAAGAACAGGGCTCTTGTATCATTTCTACAGGACCATCAATATGCCAGCAGATCAGGCAGCTCCTTTGCATCAGACAAATAGTTCCACATTACTTTGAGTCACTACCTCACTAGGAGAGAAATAAGTATACAACTTCATATGTTTCTTCTAACACTGCAAAACACAGCTAACACTATAGGCCTAGCTTAGTACTGAAAATTGACCCCATGCTAATTTTGCAAAACACCACTCGCCATAAACAAAGACTCTAAGAATAAAATTCATCTACTGGCGAAGTAAAAACTATGGGAAATCCATAATAAATCCATAAACTTCAAATGGAATTTTATGCCCCCAAAGAATACCAAAATAGAAGTTTTCACAAGTACACAAGAAAGCAACAGAATAATCTGCAAAGTCAAGCCTGAGGTTTTGTGTAAACCATATTAGAAGAGATGCAGACAGAACTCTGCAAACTACAGAACTACAAACATCAGAACTACATCTTGCTGCACATACCTGCTTGGTTTGAGCTTCACTGGGTTGGGCCTTGCTGGTGGTGGAGGGGAGCTGTAGATTTCTTCAATCAGCTTTCTAGTAACCTTCTGTTTTGGCAACAGTTGTGCTTCATAATGAGTCATTTTGTTTTCCATTCCAATGAGATCAAAAAGAGACAGGTCTGATTCCTAGTGATATTGTAAAATAAAGTTTATTTTATGTGATAACCCAAAAAAGGTCTGTCCACTCTGTGTTCTATGCCAAGTTTATTTTCTGTATTTTCATTTTTAACTTGAAATAAATCCTGTAAGTTTAAAAAGGAAGCTATTCATTATTAACCAAAACTGTCTAGAAATACTTGGAAATATATCTTTCCTTTATATATATTCTATATACTTAAAATATTTATTTTTATACATATATCTCTTTCTCTGTGTCTCTGAAGCCCCATTTTAAGCATCAGAAGAAAAAGAATTGACATAATTAGACAGTTAGGGAAAAAAACTCATGTTTAGCTACAGAAGTCAGAAATAAAATTCAAGAATGTCATAAATAAGCACTGTGGTACCCTGAGTGTTTTCAGTCTTGGAAAACTCCTGCAAACTCGAGTGAGATGAAAGCAAAGTCAATTTCTCTTTGACCAAGCAGTACATGAAAATCTAATGATTATGAACCATTTGAAAAGTTCAAACTAGTATTACAAAAAAAACTGTACAGGAGCAAGTACGCACTTAGAGTTAACCCTAACCCTAACCCTCGTTGGACACAGTTCTGGAACAGGAATTCCTTTTACTTCCAGACTTCACAGAATCACAGAATGGCTTAAGTTGGAAAGGACCTCAGAGATCATTTAGTTCCAATCATTAGCAGGGACACGTCTCACCAGACCAGGTTGCCCAGAGCGCCATTCAAACTGGCTTCGAACACTTCCAGGGATGCAGCATCCACAGCTTTCCTGGACAACCTGTTCCAGTGCCTCAGCACTCCCTTAGTGAAGAATTTCATCCTAATATCCAGACTAAATCTCCCCACTTCTATAGCTTGAAAGCATTACCTCTTGTCCTATCACTAGAGTCCCTTGCAAAAAGTCCCTCTCCAGCTGGTACTGTAAAGCTGTACTAAGATCTCCCCAAATCCTTCTCTTCTCCAGGCTGAACTGTCCCAATTCCTTCAGCCTGCCTTCACAGGAAAGGTGCTCTAGTCCTCTGATCACTCACGTTGAAACAATACTAAATACTTGAACTCTACAAGGGCACTAAGAGATAGGGAAAAAAAAGCAGTTCACTTTTCTACTCACCTTCCAAATATCCCTTTCTAGGGCACGCAGCACCAGAGATGCGGTTCTGTATTCCAGTGTTTCTGATACGTAAGAGGTACTGGAAAGGCGGGGGTTTATCAAATCTGGGTGATTACAGATCCGCTGCAGCTGCATCAGGACATGCAGGACACTAATGAAGTGTCCACTTTTGAGGGCTTCTTGGGTTCTACCAAATAATTTATACAGAAACACATCAATGTCAGTACAACTTCCACAACGATGTCCCTAAAGCTTTAATCATCTGCAGTAAGATATGCAAAAGCCTTAAAAAAAGCTCAGATTTTACTTAGATCTTTCTGGAGCATGGAAATAGCACTGTACCAAACATAAATTTGGAAACATGAAACTTAAGGACCAGTGCACTATCTTACAGTCAAATAGCACCTAAGCAGCTACCTCTTTGCTTTCTACTTCATTCCTGTAGCTATCAATAACCACTTCATATCATAGCATGGGTGTATTGATAGGTGTGAGCAGAAACACTTCGGGCATTCAGAAATAAAGAATTGCTCATTGGAGTCAAATCTTAAAACAAAATAGCAGCAAATTGGATCATTACAACTTGATTTTCATGTTCCAGAGGTAAATACATGTTTTTTACAAGGCCCATAGTATCACTTGCCTGTAATTTTAGTTTACAGTGTAATCACATTCTATTCACTGGTCATAATGGAGAATTTCAGAAAAGCATTAAAACATTCACATCCATGACATTCATCATCCTGCTTAAAGACCAAAAATGACAGCACTTTTTAGCTACTGTTTTAACTCCTTACCCTGGTTGTAATATGACATCTTCGTACATAGCTTTTTGTCGATTAGAAAGACGACACTTCAGCACATGTTCATATTTCTTTGTTAGCTGCTTTTCAACATCTCTTTTTGATCTTCGCAAAATAAATGGCTGAATCATCTGAAACATTTCACAGTCAAAGGAAAAGAATTCTCACTTCAAAGAAATGGTTTTACAACACACCTCATTAACGTGATGCAATAAAGCACGTATGTCATACTTAATCATACTGTCATGCATGCAGTTGCATACACATCAATTTATTCCTTGATTTTTGCATGTTACACCTCAAAATCTGAGTCTTGGATTACTTTTTAAAAGAAATCTCCCTGCTACTCTTGTAGCAGAAATGCCTGCTTTCAGCAGGACTTTGTCTGAATTGCACAGTGTTAAGAAAGGTCAAACATTTAAAGCTGAACCACACCTTTTCATCTCTTTCCTCTCGACCCCAACAGCTCAATTACTGTAGTAGGACAGATAAGAAAAAAAGACCACATACTCTGTGTAACCTGATGACCAGTTTATGGCAATAATCCTGGTTCTCCTCATTAGCTGCTTTTACTGGAAAATCTAGGTAAGGTCTGGAAATTCCCGGAATCAGAAAATGTACCATAGTCCATAACTCCATCAAGGTGTTATGTAAAGGAGTGTCTATCAGAAGCAGACGATGCTGGCTGTGAAGAATAAAAGAAGACTTTTAACTGATAAGGGACTTCATTAGTGTGATTATTAAAAGGACACATATTCAAACTGCTTAGCTGCAGGTCTGTCAAATACACAGAAGAAGTAAATAGAGCTAATGAAATTAGAGCCATTATTTATTGAATCCTGAAAATACCACCAAACTGGCTTCCTCACTGCAGAGTATCAGACACATATGGGGATCTGCCCAGGAGCAGAGCATCGGCAAAGAGGAATTACAGTGTTGACAAGCGACAACAAAAAGATCCTAAGCATGTTGCTGAATCCTGACTTGTTTCACCCAAAGGCACCTCTAAAGGTACATGCGGCACAGGAATTTGAGCAGACCAAATCAAAGGGGGTTTTATCAGTTTTCTTGTAAGAGAAATGTGTGACTGGAAGAGATAAAACCCCACTGCCAGCAGGAAAACACTTGTCTGCTCCATACCTGCGGAGACTAAAAAGTGCCTCCCAGTGTTTCTCAGTCATGTTCTTTATTTGTTGCATCTCATCTACTATTAAGTATTTCCATCGCATTTTCATAAACGCCGTGTGGCCTTTGAACAGCTGTTTGTAGGAAGTGATACACACATTGAAGCTGTTGGGTTCCATCCATCCCTATTGAAAAAGAAACAGAGGATGATCTGGAAAAGTTAAGTACTCTCAAGTATCTTACTACCAGCACGTCTTCACTAAGAACAGGAAGACATTATGACCCAAAGCATTTGAAGAGAGAGCCTTGGTCTTTGAATTACAGTCAATTCACATGATATTTGGATTAGTCAGTTCAAAAGCAGCTGAAGTATTGTACGTATTGCTCTGTACCAACAAGTTCCAAAAACGTCTTTGAAAATCGACAACCACTAGGTGTGAATCAATTTGTAGACCACTGTATGGCGTTAAAAACTACTCACAGCCTATCAAAATATAAGGAACCTACAGCTAAACGTAAAATAGAAGTCTTGTCATCTCAAATGCTATACACAATGGTTTTAAGAGTTGCAAAACACTCTACCTGTCTTTTTGCCCTAAGTTCCCTTTGACTGCCAAAGTAGAGTAGTATTTTCAACCCTGGACACCAGCGTTTCAATTCCAGCTCCCATTTCAGTATGTTGCAGCTCCGAACAACAACAAGGTGAGGGCCCCAATTACCTACAGCAGGGAAAACACAGCAGTTAATAGTAGAAGGAGACTCCTAATGTCTAATATCTACATAATCTCTTTGAGTAAGAGACACTATGACCACAACAAGGTTTGTGTTCTTTCTCAGTATAAGCACTACTAGTAGTATCTGAGATTACATACAGGATCTTGGCATCATCAGGATTGAAAAACACCTCTAAGGACCAAGTCCAACAGTCAGCCAGCTTGAATTTAACTATCTGTGGCTATATGGTCATTAAACAATTTGTAAGGCTTTTCTCTACCAATAAACTAGACTTCAGAAGAATTTTGGCACCTGTATGATTGATCAAACAGCACAGTTGAAAAGAAGGCACCCCTATGTCACACCATCCAAGAAAGTTTTTCTGACATAATCTTGCTCTGTGCATTATAGAATCATTAGCGATTGGAAGGGACCCCAAAAGATCACCTAGTCCAATTTCCCTGCCACAGCAGGATCACTTCACTGGAGAAGTTATGGAATCAGAATCACTCAGGGTTGGAAGGGACCACCTGATCATCCAGTTACAACTTCCCCCACCATGGGCAGAGACACCCCACCCTAGATCAGGCTGGCCAGAGCCCCATCCAGCCTGGCCTTAAACACCTCCACGGATGGGGCCTCAACCACCTCCCTGGGCAACCCATTCCAGGCTCTCGCCACTCTCACGATGAAGAACTTCCTCCTCACATCCACTCTAAATCCACCCATCTCCAGCTTTGCTCCATTCCCCCTAGCCCTGTCGCTACCTGACATCCTAATCCCTCCCCTTTTGTAGGCCCCCTTCAGATACTGGAAGGCCACCTCAGAGCCTCTTCTTCTCCAGACTGTACAGTCCCAATTCCCTCAGTCTGTCCTCATAGGAGAGGTGCTCCAGCCCTCTGATCATCCTCGTGGCCCTCCTCTACACACGGTCCAGCATTTCCACATCCCTCTTGTAATAATGAAAAAACTAAAGTCTTGTGTGGTTCAGCACAGAAAACGTGACCCAGGGCTACAATTCACAAAGAAAATGCTGTCCCAGTACCTGATATTGTTTGGCAAATGAACTTACCTTCGTTACAAGCCAAGTGGGCAAAAAAGGCAATAATCTGTACTGTTTTTCCAAGCCCTGCTTCATCTGCCAGAATGCCATTGAGATTCTTCCTGTACAGCTTTGCCAGCCAATCCAGCCCAATCTTCTGATATTCTCGGAGAGGCCCATACAGTAGTGAGGGAGTGTTGTATTTTATCTGTGAATGATTTGACATTTTTTTCCCTGAGTTTAAGTCCCAAAGTATGTCATAGAGCATAACTATTCTACAGTTCTACTAGAAAATATGTATTGTATTTTTTTGCTAAAATCTTTGAATCGTGGAAAAAAGCATTCTTTATGTAAAAGTAAGTACACTTACAACAGTAGCGGAACACTTACCGCTGTTGTTATCCTAGAGCTGCCTTTAGGTAACAGCATTTCTGCTGCAGCAGCAACTTCTGCTATGTCACGCATATGCTTCTTTGGAGGACTTGATCTGTCTATAGTCTTGTGCTGGTCAATGCTGAGGAGGGAGTCTATGAGGACAACTTCTTTCTGAGGGCATTCCCTATCAGAGATATGGTCTTCCATTTCTGTAAAAGAGAAAAATGACTTTGGCATTTAAAATAAACTTATGTATCAGTTTACAGAAAGGAATCAAGATGGCTAGATTCCACAGAGGTCTGAAAAGTGGCAGCTAACATTTAAAAATAATTACATTATTTTTTTGGACTAGTTAAGCTCACATAAAAATAGCCTAAGATCAACATCACGGTCTGGATGTTCCCATCAAGCTAGGCTAACATTAGCTTTTCATAACTTCTAGTGAGGTCCTCTCATACTACTTAAAACTATCAAACACGTAGTACAGAACAGAGGGCAACTGTGCAACCATAGTTATGAAGTGTGTGGTTTACTTAAGCGTACAGAGACTCTATTGTTCCTGAGAATCTCATACATTTTGACTTTACAACAGGCAAATACTGCTGTCTTTTCATAAACTGAGAAATGAAGAAAAATAGGAAGAAATTCTGCACGAACTATTACCATTATCCAAAAATATTTTGTAACAGGAATAAATCTGATTTTTGATAAGGATCATTCAAAATGGCAAGAGTGCCACTGTGCTTTATATATAAACACTCTTCTTCACTTAAAAAATAAAAGCATTTTAAACGTGATCCACTCAGTATTTGTTTTGCCCCACTCTCTAAATGTTTTCTAACAGAGAACTGGAGAGTCAGTCAACTTATTTCACCTTGTAAATGAGTACAACTTCTACACAAGAAATAATTTACCTTCCTCACTGCTATCCTCTTCACTGTCTGGCTTTGGCTGGGGCCAGTGAAAATTTTCTGCAAAGGCACCTTCATACATCTTTAGTAAATCTTCCAGAGGCATTTCAGCTGAAGGTCATTAAAGGATGTAAGTTTAAGAACATCAAAACTTGTAACAATCAATACAGTTGTTTCACTAATCTGAACCTAACTGAAGAGGTGATCACTAGGTGGATGTTGGCAGTATCTACCGACTTCAATTACAGAGAACACTTGGCATTGCACCAAGCACTTTGCTCCCACATCTTGCTTTTTACTGTATTACAAACCCACCACACAAACTGACAGTAAATCACTGGTTACAGAGCTGAGGGCATCAAATCCAGCCGAGTCACTGGAAAACAATGCAAGACTTCAAAGTTTTAAAACTAAGTTATACCACAACCTCCTAAAGAGTATCCCCATGATCCCTTGTCTGATCTGTTGAAGCAGGAACGTACATGCTGGCAGAGGCCAATCAATGACGAAACACCCTCATTAAGTACCTGGCTGACTGGCCAAGAGTTATAATCTCTCCAACTGGCCACCTGGCTGCAGCCACCAAGCTGCCAAAGAGACCAACAATCAGATTTTGAAACAGTATATTAATTGCCAAGCGGGTTTAGCTTAATGGGAAGCCTGCCTCTTAAAATCAGAAAGGTTTTAACGTGACAAGTGAAGTGATCCCTTTGGGATACTTCACATAAATCAAGCTCAGCACTGTTACTAACAACTCAGCAATTGTTACTAATGACAGAGAGCTGCTAGCCAGAGCATTATCCCCAGAAGCCTCTCAAGGTATTTAATTGACCCTCAAGATCAGCACTTTAGGGCCTTTTCAGATCTATCAGGTGAGTCACAAAACCCTTTGCAGATACACATGAACACATTCAGCTGATCTCTACAAATACAGTAACTGCACTGCATGTTTTCACCTATTCTTCAGGGAAGAATCACACCTACCTTCTTTGGCTAGATTAGACAATTCAGTTTGATGGTTTATGTTTCCCTCTTTAGCTTCTTGCTCTTCAATTGTTTCTTCTTCATCTTCCACTAAAATAAAACACAAATGCTAATTGTTGCATTCAAATTACACTCCAATTCAGGAAGTTTGTTATTACACACTCCAGCACTGCACTAGCATAGAATACACTAGTAGGATCCATAAAGAAAGAGACGGGTACGTAAAACAAGAGAGAATTAAAACAACTGTAACTAAAACTTAAAAGCTACCTGAACAGCAAAGAAGAACTTCCGCCTCAGGACAGAAAGTAGCTTTGAACTGTTAAGTGCTGGCAGACCATGGTCACCAGAGACAGGTTATGCTATAGCTTTAAAGTGGAGATTTTCTTTGTTAGAAACAAGACACAGATGTGATCACAAGAAAGGAACTGAAGCTGATGTGTTATTCAGTCTGAAATCCTCAAAAGAAGTTTAAGACCACTAGTAAGTTTTGAGAAACGAAAGAATGACAACAGAATTATAATCCATCGACAATGATGGTGGTGTATCTTCAGGGAAAGTTTTAAAGTTTCCTTTAAGAAAGCTTTTTTAGGTTTTCTAAAATTTACCACATAACCGATTACCTAAGTTCTCTGAGAAACAGATGAAGGTTGATATCTGGTTTGCAAAAACCACTGCATCCTAGCAGGAACAGGCTGAAAACCTGTGATGTCTGTGTTTTAATATCAAACTTCCATACTGTGCTACCGATGCACAATTTTTTAAAGCAACTCACCTTCCTCATCAGTCAAAGATGTGCTTGCCTTTCTTTTCCTTCCAGATGATGAAGCACCCTAGCATTAAATAATTTAAAAAAAAGAAGACAAAGTTAGAGAGGCTTTTGGTTTGTTTTTTAAAGAAAACCAAAAATTCTTTGCCACCACCACAGCACTTACAGCCATAGAATCATAGAGTCATAGAATCATTAGGGATTGGAAGGGACCTCAAAAGATCCATCTAGTCTAATCCCCCTGACACAGCAGGATCACCTAGAACCAAGTCACACAGGAACACACCCAGGCAGGTTTTAAATGTCTCCAGTGAAGAAAACTCCACAACCTCCCTGGGAAGCCTGTTCCAGTGCTCCATCACCCTCACTGGGAAGAAGTTCCTTCTCATATTTATGTGGGAACCTCCTATGTTCCAGCTTACAACCACTGCCCCTCATCCTATTACTAGATGGCATTGAGAAGAGCCTGGCTCCATCCTCCTGACATCCACCCTTCAAATATTTATAGACATGAATAAGGTGACCCCTCAGGCTCCTCTTCTCCAAGCTAAAGAGACCCAGCTCCTTCAGTCTCTCCTCAAAAGGGAGGTGCTCCACATCCTTCATTATCCTCGTTGCCATATGCTGGACTCCCTCCAGCAGCTCCACATCCCGCTTGAACTGAGGGGCCCAGAATGGGACACAATACTCCAGATGTCACCTAATATCTATCAGCACATGCAAAAATTGAAGGTATTTCAATTTTATTGACAGTAACGTGTCATCAGACATGTCAGGCTTTGGGGTTAAAATTACTCCGGTCCAGCTGGCACAGAGCCACAGTACACTCCTTCCTGTATAAATGCTACTGAGGCACAGGCTGGAATTAAGGACTCAGTCTTCACTAGTCAGTAAAAAAAGAGACATAGCACAGACCAACAATTGTTCCCTCTTGAATGTCAAGTATACTCTGTGCATAGTTTAGCCTGAGCACATTAACACTCCCAGACAGTGCGAGAGTTTATGCTGGCAGCACACGCTAAGGCTTGTTTCTAACAGGAAACTGAGATGCAGGTATTCTGCTTGGTGAGAGGGAAGCATGTCAGCACACAGACGTCAGCTGTGCCACATCAGAATAGTCCTTCATCCACTTCTTCCCAATTGAAAAGTTGTAGCAAAGGCATTCTAGCACACATTTCTAGGACAAAAAGTCGTGGTTCACAACCAGAAAAAGTAAAATTTGTACTTACGACTTCATGATCAATTATCAGTAACTACACAGAAAGCTGTTTATCATCACAATAAAGATACCAAGGGAAAGACTTCATGTTTACCAAAACTTCTTCACATAGGTAGTTGTACTTAAACTAATTTGACGGGGTCTGTAAGAAACAGAAGACTTACCATTTCACTTTCCTTTTCCAGGAAAAGACTTTCTATAGATTTTGTCTCCTTATCTGGAAAATTATTATACATTATAACATACATGAGTCACTTAAAAAGTCATAAAAGAAACATAAAACACAAGAAATACTAACAGAATGTAGCAGAACAACATAATAAATGCCGTAACTCATAGTTCAGGCCTGTTCACAATCTATTATTAGCATCTCACAATTCTATTACCAACAAGATTAAAACTCCAGTGAGTGAAATTATGTAAAACAATAGCATCGAAATTTATAATGGATTTCTTATGAAAAGGAATATAATTACCTTTCCTTGAAGTTCTCTTTAAATTCAAAGCTTTTCTCCTTTTCTCTTGAAATTCAATTTGCAGTTTTATTTCGACAACCTGAAACAGAAATCAAGTCTAATAACGTACTTATACTTTAGATACAAATTACTGAGAATCAAAAACCCAAGAGGACTTGCACTAGAATTAGCAAGTTGGTAGTTTACCTACCTGTTCAATGTTAGACCAGAAGTACTCTATTTCTCTAGCAATTGATGCAGCAATTCTCCGTAGTTTGTTTTGTTCTTCCCTTTTAGCTCGCTCTTCATTAAGTTTCTTCTCTTCATGATAACGAGCCACAGTTCTTACCATCTAAAATAACATGAAAGATAATCAATTAATTCAAAATGCACATCATTACCCTATTTGTTCACATTACAATGGTTATCAGCATCTAGCTGCTGATAATAGCTTTGCACACTTAATACTTGTCTCAAATATTTCTATTTCTTAGAGTATCAGTAAAGCAACAGACATGAAACTCAAAAGAAAATGGAAAAAGGAAAAACAAGAACTAAGCAATCAAATAGGAAATTCTTACTTCACTCTCAATAAACAATAAACTAAAATTAGCTGCAAACACACAGAAGAATCCTTTTTTTCAGACAGCACACATGAAGTTGTAGAAATCACAATAACAAAATGTCAGACCAAAGGTAAAATGAGTTTTCAGGTGTGCACACACAAGTGGAAGAGCAGTCAAAGGCTGTAAAGACTAGCTTGATTGCAACCTTTAGCTCAGGAGGTCCATAAAACCTTAAGTTCCAGCAGTCTGAAGCATACTGCCAGAGGAAGGATCATTTATTTTGTATCTGCCCTTCCTGTTTCTCTTATTCTTAAAAATCTGCCATTAGCCACAATTAGAATAAACACTTCAAACTCAGATTCAAATTAAATTTAAATTTATTTCAATTGTAGACTTTATTTAGAAAATTATACCTCTATTTCAATAATTTGCTAATAAAGTCGAGTATACAATAGAAAACAACATGGCAATTGAAACTAACGACCTTCACAGAATCACAGAATGTTAGAGGTTGGAAGAGACCTTGAAAGACCATCTAAGTCCAACCCCCACTGCTGGAGCAGGGTAAGCCTACAGTACTGTCTCAAGATGTCCTACATAGGGCTTGAACCCATGACCCCAGGAATTCAGAGTCCCATGCTCTACCAACTGAGCCAACCAGGTGCTCTCTTCATTATCGCAAACTGGTCATAAAAGTAACAAAGAAGCTGCAACATTGCTAGAACCCATTGAAAACTCTTGCTTACTGTAAATAAATAGATTTTACATACTTCAGCTCACACCACCTCAATTTTCATTTCATCACCAACTCAATTATTCCCACTAGCTGTTCTCTTCCCTCCCGGAAACATGCTGTCTGCAGAACTTCATGGTTTCTCCTTCATCTTTTTCAGATGAAGAATTAGACAACCACACCCAATGGAAGTTGTTTATAAAATTCTGTATTTACTCATCTTTAAGAGGAGTAACTAATTAGTGAGACAGGCACAAGAGTCGTACTGTTTAAATATGACACCAACAACACACTGACTGGGTCCCCTAAGCAAACTATTTGGATTCCAGAGGAATAATGTTCACAAAATCCAAAACTATTATTTGCACTCACAACCAATACACCAAAGCTAACAACATGGTAAAATATTAGTTCATATCACTTCTATCTGTAGAAAAAAGATTGCTTAAATAATGTTTTTCAAATACCTTCTTAGCAGTTGCCATCTTCCATTTTCTCTCTTGGGCAAAATCCGTTGCCATCCACTGCATTTCTTCCAGCAAATAATCCCAGTGAGATTTTGGTCTTGGAGCCTCTTGGAGTTTAGGAAGTCGCCTCAGGGACCATAAACCTTCCTTTCTCAGTTCTGCTATTCGCTGATGGATTTGATTTTCCTTTAAAAGAAGTATAAATAGGTACAATGAAACTCTGGAATGAAACATGAATAAACAGGTACAATGAAACACTAAAATAGTATTTAAACAGAAAAATAGTAATTGTTCCCAGTTCATAAATGAAAAGACTGCAAGTCAGCTTCTACATAAAAACAATTACAGTACTTCAGCCTGTATCACAAGTGGATCAAAAGGCTTCATTGGCCAGCACCACAAAAAAGTTACAAGACATATGCAAACTACAATCAAACAGAACTTTACTTTTCCCCATACATTGAAATTGCAGTTGTAATTATCCGCAATAATCAATAGTATTAATAATGAAGACACATTTTCATTATTAATACAACTTGATATTGTAAAAAAATAATTAACATGAATAAATGTATTCCTATTAAATAAGCTCAACACCACCTCCAGGTAACCATAAAAATAAGGTTGTGGTCACCTCAAATGAGCAGACAGTATCAATATAATAGAAAGGACCTGTGAGGTTTTTTTCAGTTCTCTGAATGCCCATAAAAGCAAATCTTGTAACGAAACCCATTTTCATTCCTCAAACACATCTCATATTATCATCTGTATGTTGACTGTTCGTAAGTATCAGAGAAACTCAGAAAAACTTACCAGCTTCACTTGCTCAGCAAGTTTGTCTTGAGAGTTGTCCTGTGGTACTACTGCAGCATTCTGAGCTGGACTTTGTGTCTTAGGTGCTGCTGCTGCTGCTGTTGATGCTGCTACTGCTAAGCCTGGGGGTTTTGTTGCAATGGGAGACAGGGACTTGTTAGTTGCTGGAGAGGTCCTATTTGTTTGTACTGGATATGCAGAAGGTGGTGCTGTGCCTGTGACAGTCACTGGCACAATGGATGAGGTAGGTGGTAGTGTATTTGCTGTAAGACGTTGCGAAGACTGAGCAGGATCTGCAGATGGTCGTGTCAGAGTCACAGTCTGCCCAAGAAACACATTTGTTAGTGATGAGTTTAGAATTTAACACTGTCTTAATCTACACTACAGGACAACACAACGCAGACTTCAATTACAAAGTACACCTGCATTTTTGTAAAGAAAGGATTTAATTTTTTACATTTAACATTTTTCATGTATTTCTAGAAAGACGATGACGTTCTTAGTTTTTACTGGGCATGAAACAAACACTCTCACCCCAAAGCAGTTCACATACCTGTTGCTGTATTGTAGCTTGTGGCTGTGACACTTGGTTCGCTGTCTGTCCTTGCACGTGGATTGCTGGTGGCACCTGCTGTTGAAGGGGTGCTGGAAGCGGAGCTGAAGTCAAGGGTACACTTTGAGGCTGGATCTTCACCTGAATCTGAGGCTGAGCTGGAGTTTCCACTATCTGTGGTTGTTGCTGTGAAAGCTGCAGCGCAGCAGGAAGAGGCGTCATGGGGGCATTTACAGGTTGCAGCCTCCCTGGCAGCTGCGGTGGAGGTGTATGCAGACTTGCTGCGTTCTGCACAGGAGGGCCCTTCGATGGGTCATACTGCTGCTGGCTCTGCTTCTGTCCTGTCAGCTGCACAGTCTGAGGAGTGGGAGGCATTCCACCTACAAAGCAAAAGGAAACATGGTACAGATGAAATGAAGACGTTTGATGGTCTTTACTAGTGTAAAGAGGAAATCAACTGCAAACAGACTAGTTTGTTACTTACTTTGCCACAAGACACCATCACTTGAAAATACCACATCACAATCACAAAATAAATCACCATTACAATAAATGACAGAGTATTTCATGCACAGAACTGTACCTAAAATTTGGAGCACAGCAACTACCAAAAAACCCCATATCATTCTATGTCTTCTGAATGTCTTATAAAAAAGAAAAAAAAAAAGGACTGGGAGTTTAACCTAAAATAACAGCGTCAAGACTAAATACTATTTAGCTCCTAACACATTCACACTAACACATATTGTAAAGCTCCGCATGACTCATGACTAAAAATTTGTCGTGATGTTGCAAATTAGGAAGTTTTCTTTTCACAAGTCATTGGCTCGGGTCCAGAATTCTCAGATTCAACCATTTTGCATCAGCACCTGTGACGTATTTCCATTTCCACATGCACTTTTGGAGCCCGTCACTCAGCTCCTTAAAAGAAACAGGCATTGCATACCAAGTATTAATTTACATGGAGAAGTGTGTGGTGGGACTAGGATCTTGGAAGGCCAGACGCCCAAGTTTCTAGCCCCATCACTAACATCTCCTTGTTAAATTAATGTGCAATTGGCATGTGGTGACACAGTACCTTGTGCCGTTGGCATTAGCTGTTGAAGAGGAACTCCTGAAGCCACACCCGGGTGCTGAAAAACCATCCCATGACGGCCCACTTCAATTCGTGGTCTCTTAGACGAATCTGTGATATTCAAATTCCATTTATGGCATGGTATAATTGGAATGGGTTCAATTTTACAAAGCAAACTACTACACATGATTCCAACATCAGCTCAGAAAGCTACATCTACTATACATGTGTAGCATTTATGAAGAACATGCTCCAAGGGCAGAGTCCCTCTACACTCAAGTTGGCCATCTCCAATCTTCTCAGCCAGAACAATCAACCTAACAATGTCTCCATGCCTGCCAAACCCAGTCCTATGTATTGTGAGTGGAGTGCATCCTCCATACAGCACCATTCACAATAGATAGTCCCATGAATTTGGCAATTCCCGAGGTGAGGCAAAACTATTTCATGAGTTACAGAATGTGGGCTCCATTAACTGTTTGGAAAAAAAAAAAAGCAGCAAGGTGAAATTCTAACTGCGGAACATACCTGCTGGTGCAAGTGCCTGCTGTCTCTTAAAAGCTTCAATCTCTATGGTGCTCACAGTCCCCGTTACTGGAGTCCCTGTATGCGTTTGCTACCGGAAAAAAAACAAATCACAAAAGTTCAATCTGTAGATAGTCTAACACCAAGATACAATTTCCAAATAGGTCTAAAGAGGCCAGCACAGAACACATCATTCAGAACAGTTGTATCACAAATAACACAGGACTCATTCAACATCTGCTCTGAAGTTTCAGATGTCCGTAATGCACAGATACTCTTAATTGAAAGGAAATTTTAAAACAGTAGCTAAACTGATTAAGTTGTTTATGTACAATATATGTCCACTGCTTTGAGAAGTGATCCTAAACTCAGGAAAACAGACTATGAAATGAAAATTTTCATTAATTACCCTTCATCATTTGCATACTGCTGCAATTAAGTCAAAATGGCACATTCATATTGTCAGGTCCCATTTTTATTGCATCTATATACAAAAATTAAACATTGTGGCTTCATTATGGGATTAATTAGAAAGGAAATTAGACGAGGAAAGAGCACGTATGCAAAAACTGTACGACAACTAACAAGACATGAAAGTCAAGAAATGACAGTTTATGTTTCTGAAGGCTAATCCTTCTCACTCAGGGTAAAACACCAGTAATACACAAATTAACCCTCATCCTGAAGACCGTTTAAGCTTATTTGAGTATTGCTGCTACTCTCAGGATAGAGGTCCATGAGAGCTAACAAATTTTTCAAGAAAAACTGCTAAGACTCAAAAGATGGAATCAAGAATCTCAGCCAAGTCACACAAGCTCCAGTTCCAGTTTTCCAAAAGCCACAGTCGTATTTGTTTGTACAGCTGACAATATGAGAACCATGAGGGGACTCTATGAGGAGAAACACAATACTGCCACAATGTGACATCTGAGCTCATCAGAAATTACGAGACATTTGTCTGAGGATAAACATCACACAGCTATGAAATTACAAGCCTGGGGGAGTATTATTGATACTTAGAGGCAAAAGAAATTGTTAGGGTTTGACTGAGCAACTGAGAGTTTAGCTTCAGTGAGATTACACAGTGCATGAGAACTTTACTTTTAAATTACTACATTTAGTATCAGCAACCGTGGCAGACAATATACCCCGAATCACCCTTTTCACATCAAACTGAGGCAGCATTTACATACCAGACTACTGAAGGAAACACATTTTCATCTATGACAATTTCCATGCTCTTTAGGACCTCATCACTGCTGGCACACACTTATTAATGTCCACCAGTGCTTATGTAAGCCCAAATCCTTTCAGTGAGCATCCAAGTAATATTTTTTAATTATTCTCAATATTTAGCCATGCTATATCAAATACTAAGAGCATGGCTTGAGTTGGAAGGGACCTTTAAGATCATCTAGTTCCAACCCCCCTTCCATGGGCAGGAACATTCTACCAGAAAACTAAATATGACAAATGTAAGGGCTACCCCACGAAAGGTCTGTCAGAAAATACAACAGAGAGTTTACGTTTGACAGCTCTACAGCCCAGAAAATGAGCTAATTTAGCACTGTATTTCTCCAAGTGGAATTTTCTGGTGGTGAGAGCTTTTGCCATATCAATGTACGAGAAGGATTTGTAAATGTTGTGAAAAGTTATTATGACAACATAACAAAGACAGCAATTTCCCAAAAGAATCTTGTTTATTCTTCTGATTTTACGTAAAAATTCAGCCAACATAAATTAAGCCTAAGGAAGCAAATACCAATCTGTATTGAAATGAACTGCAGCAGTCACAGCTCTGCATCCTCAATGCTCCATCAACTGGCATTAAAAAACATAGCCAACACCACCTAAACTGAATGCTTTGGTTTCAAATGCTGCTTTTTGAGCTGAATATATCTCATGACACTCAGATTCCATCAATATCCACGAAATAATAGCATTTAATCTCTTTTCCACTGTGTGGGCATTTGTGGCCACTCTAGTGATACAGCTATAGCCTTAAGATGTGCATTCTGGGTTTAAAATCTCTCACTCATAGTAACCCCCTTATGGCCATGGTTCGTCTGCCACCTCACACTCAATACGGATTAAGGTTAAATGTCTGTCACAATGCAGACATGCAGCATATTTCAAGTCCAACAGCCAGTGTCTGGCAGAGCATCATCTCAGACTTTTATAGCATTTGCAAAATGAGTCACAAAAAAATCGTTTGCACAATGCTACTGAATTAATTAACACATTCAGTTTATGTCACCAAATGCTTTCTGAGATGTCAATTTAAGCAAGTATGTTCTCCCAGACCTGCTTCAAATGCCATTTACTCCACCTGTATGATTATATATAGTTTCAGGCTGCATCGCTGCTTTAGGATTTTAAACTGACATTTTTTCAAGAGAATGACTTGCCAGCCGTCTGCTTTACCATCACATAATTTAGGCCAGACACTTCAACAATGTTATGCCTTCATAAAGCGTAGTCACACAGCACTAATATAAGGCTACAACTGTCCTAACTTTTAGTTAAAAGAATGTAGTTCTCTGAGGTCATGATTGCACAGCACACTCACAACAATCATCCTGAGGTCTGCACTTAAGACACTCAGACTTGAATGATTCTGCTGATTAGGACACGTTGTTTCTCTATCACAGAATGGTTTGGGTTGGCAAAGGTCATCTAGTCCCAACCTCCCTGACATGGGCTGTGATGCCTCTCACCAGACAAGGTTGCCCAACCAGGTCTTGAACACTTTCAGGGATGGGGCAGCACCCTCACAGGCAGAAATTTCTTCCCAAGGTCTAATTTAAACCTCCCCTCTTCTAGCTTGAAACCATCTCCCTTGTCCTAGGTCTGCAGTGCCTTGAAAAAAAAGTTAAAAGGCATAATACTCTTAACACCTTGTGCTAAACAGTATTACCACAGTTACACACAGAGTGCTGTACATTTTTAGCATGCACCCACTAGCTCCTGAGCCAGATATGAAATGGTGCAGTACTTTCTAAAGCACTTCATCACATCTGCAGCTACAGCTTGACAATAATCTTAATCCCTGTGATAAATAAACGGATGTAAAATTACATATTTTAAACAGTTTAGATGAAGTCTGACTACCTAAAGAGACTTCTAAGATGTTGTCAGCATTGGCCATAACAAAGAGTTCTCAGTACAAGTCCTTTTTCTATTTGTAAAATATCACAGTGAACAGTGTTGTCATACACAGGAATAAAACCCATTTCACATTTCATTTCACTCTCTATTTTCCAAAACCTAGACAAAAGCAGCACAGACTGTCCAGCTGCCATGGTACAGCACAGTAATTCACCCTGCAGGTCATGCTACAGCATACATGTAATTGAGCTAAAAGGTAAATGTTTAAGGTGCAGAGGAATTAGGGTTTATAAGCAACGGTATCTGGGTAACACAGCTGCACAAACCCACAGCTAACTGGTTTTAAAAGTTGTATCATTACAGAGTCATAAAATAAATTTAACTGATTATCACATCCATTTCTTCACTTTGCTCAGTATTCCCTCATGAAAAATTAAGCTGAACAAGACAAAAACAAGCACTTAAGTTTCTTCTTCCCACCATTCACTGTAGAGCTAATGGAAAGCAGTTAGTTATTTGGAAAAAAAAGTGTCAGAGGGTTGTTATTGTTTAAAACATTTCAGGGGAGGCAAATCCAAAACCTTTTGTAGCCATACTCAAAACCTTTAACAGATAAAGAAAAAAAAGAAAAGAAATTTAGAAGAAATCCACAATTACAATGCCACAGACAAAAGAAACCATATTATCACTATGCAGAGTGCACAAATGAACCAAATGCATTAGGAAAACAAAAGACAAACAAACCAAAGTGAAAACATTAAAGCTGAAAGTTAATGAAATAAGCCAGCAACCTGGAGACAAAGATTTAACTTCCTCAAGGCTTCATTAATACTGATGCATTCAAAGATTGCAAAGGTATTTTTTTTCGTTTTGTTCAGATGATAAGGGATGGGCTCTTGGGAAAATTCTAATTCATCTAAGAAATATCAAATCTGAATGAAGAAAAAAAATCTGGGATGAAACTACATTTTAGAACCATTGAAAAGTACCTGAAATTGTTGCTGCTGGGATGAAAAAGCAGCAGAAACATTTGGAGGAAGCTGGGTTGCTATAGCAACAGGAGTACCAGTCTGCCCATCCTTTCCTGTCACAACCTTTACCTGAGAGAAATATTTTGGGAAAAAAAAAAGAAGGGAGAATCATTTTCTTTTTAAAAGTTTTTCTTTTTTTCTTCTTTTTTTTTAAATTTATTTTTAACTGTTCAACACACTCACTCTGTACTGATGGTACCTCACTGAAGAGGGGATTATAACTAAATCACCACCAGTGCAGCTTGGTTTGAGCACAGGCTGGTTTTGAAGAGTTCAGCCTCACTTTTAACAGCAGAACAGAACACAGCCTTGGCTATTTACAGTGACTTGCCATCACTGGAAACCTTTTCTTAAATCCAGTTATCGTAAAAGTGTGCTTTAAATTTAATGATTGCTGCTCCTATCAGACAACAAATTAGCATGACAGACAGTCTGAACTTAAGAGAGCTCCAACATTTATTTAAGCAATGAGCACAGCCACCATTCGCTCTCCTCCTGGATTTCCCAAGTGATCAAACTTTCCAGGCAAGGGATGAAGCGCATTGCTTTAGCAGAAAGTGAGAGAGGGGGAGGGGGAAATAAAAGATAAGAAGACAAAAAAATACAAAGAAAGAACATACTCAAAAGATGTCTTAATCTTTCAAAAGGTTTCAACATTTGAAAACATAAAGACTTTGACTATTGCACTAGGCAAAATTCTCCATCAGTTAAACAGACACAACACACAAAAGACAGTCAGAAGGAGGCATCACAGTACAGCAAACCCCAAACCCAAAAGACTGAGGGGCAGCACCTCAACTGATGTAAACCGTGGTAGCACCACTGACTCCTTTATAATTTACACCCGCTAAAGATCTCTCAAAATGTGCAATAAAAATACCTGGTAGTTCAGCAGACAAACACGCAACCCAACAAGAACACCTAAACAATTTGACAAGATACAAACCAGGTGAAAAAAATATTGTATGTCCATTATCAATGCATTACAACAGGCTAGCTTTTATGCTACTACAGATAGAAAGGATTCTTTCAAAACTATCAGTAACTCTCATAAGCAGAAATAGACTGTTTCCTTGTCAATAAGCACAAAGCACTAAACAAATTGAACTCGCACTGTTACACCATCAACATTTCTCACCAACTCCAACTAAAGATGCGATCGCTAACAATTCCCACCAAAGACAGTCATCAGTCTGCTCTGAAGACAATTCTAACAGATATTTCAAAGCAATAAGATTTTCTTTACATAACAGGTTTGGTTTTGGCTCTTCATAAACTGGCAACCATATTCACATACTTATTTTTGTACATTTGAAAAGTTATTTAGCCTGTTGCAACCACCTGCCTCATCGGCTCGCAGGTAGACTGTGCACAGGACAGGCACTGGTCCAGCATCCACAGCTAAGAGCTACACCAATGTGTACAACCGGGCAGGAAAAGTTGTGACAAGCTTATTTCAAGTCCTTTGCCATTAATCAACAGAGAATCCAAATTAGCTAAATACCAAAAGTTAACATGGTAATATAAGTGCTATTGGCTTAAACATTTAGACAGCAACACATGTAGGGAGCTCAAAGACAGCCAAATTAACCCAATTCATTACCCACATATATTGTGATTCATATGTTCTCTCTCAGTAATTACATTAATTCAGGGGTTTTGCTGACCACCACAACACTGCAATTAAGTAACATCCACAGTTAGAAGTCACACCAGTCAGATAAACATTAACCTCTTGTAAGACAACTTTTCCTTGTTCGTTTTTGGTTTATGTGAGTTTTAACTCACGTTTCCTAGTCCTCTCATTCCGATACTTAAAAACAGCTTCCACATCACCGCCACTGTTACCTACTTGTCAGCTTACACACTAACTAGGACTATGAAAGCTCCCATCGCTCTCTAGTCTCTCTTTACACACATACACCTAATGGCACACTCAAACTGACCTGTCAAATTGCACTGCCTAGCACAACTGCATTCTCTCAGATCTACTATTTAGTGAAAAATCCTTGTATTTCCCAAGTAAAAGTATTTTTTCAGATACTGTCACATTCTCTATGATCCAGCTGCTACAACTACACGTATGATTTTACTCTGAAACATTAACCAACAGATTTCTTACCTCATCATTGATGACCTCAGACTGTTCTTCTTCTTCTTCCTCCTCCAGATCCAAGTCGTTTTGCCTCAGGTATGCTTGCAGTGGAACACAATGTTTCTTCTTAAAAGCCAAAAAGTCCATCATATTTCCTTGAAGATGTTGTAGGAAAAACAGTTCAATCAAACATTCCTTAAAAGTTTCCTTTAGAATTTCCATCTGCTTGTGGTGATGATCCAAACACTGCTTTCTCATTTGAGCAGTTTCTTGGTTGGCAGGAGGAATCTCTTCCAATTTTTTTGATTGTTTTTTCACTGCCGTGCTAACTGTAGGAGTAAGAGGAAGACTTGACAGCCCCTGTGGTACAGTGGCCCGTGAAGGACTTGTTGGAGGAGGTGGTGATGTCATTCCAAATGCACCGGGTCCTCCAACTCCTGCTATCAGTCCACCAGAAGTCCTGTCATATCCAATGGGTCTACCCAGCTGCTGTCCTTGAAGCACTTGCTGCTGCTGTTGCATAAGTTGCCCCTGGATAATATTGCTGATTTGGGGTGGCAAGGTGTTCGTCGTAATGTGGCCTGGACTAGTCAAAGACTGCATATTTGCCCCGCTAGCTACAGGACTTTGAGGACCAAGATGGTGAATTGTGCCACCAGACTGCGAATGAGGTTGTGAAAGCCTGCGCTCCCTTACCGTGGCAGGTGTACCAGAAGATGAAAGCTGTACTTGTGCAGCAGCTCCTTGAGCAATTTGTGCAATTCCCGGCGCTTCTTGATAGACGAAGTGTCCACTGTTTGAAGGACTCAAGCTGATTTGTCTCACAAGCACACTAGCGTCCACAAACCCCCTAGTAGGGCTCTGGCTGCACATACCCAGGCCAGGACCTGGAGTGCCTGCCCGGACGCTTGGTAATGCCTGCACAGGCACAGGGTTAGGCTGTGTAGGGCTTTGAGACTGAACTTGCTGAGGCAGCGGTGATGTGACTTGAATATATGATGGGGATCCATGCTCAAACCTCCTCTGCTGGGGACTGAACTGGAAACTCGGTGATGTTGGGTTTGGAATCGGCAATGGGGTCAGTGTTATCTGCTGGTTTCCTGAAGCCACTGGTCCAACATTCTGCAGCGTGATGTTCACATTCTGCCCAGCTACTGGACTTCGACTCATTATAAACTGCTGTATTTGGTAACTGGGGGACTGGGGGGCAGATGGACTTACAGATCGTGCAAAAGAAGCTGCAGGGGACTGGGGTAAATTTGCCTGTTGCTCTTCTCCCTCACTGCCTGTGAAGGACCTGGACCGCTGGAGCTGGCGCTGGGCATTCTGAGGACCATTACCATGGTGCATCCTCACTGTTTTAAGGTTGGTTAGTTTTTCTAAAGTAAACTCTGAAGAAAAACACAAAAACAAAAATTCAGGGAAAGATATTTCTGTAACTGAAACTATTTAGTTACTGTTCAAAAGGCTCCCCTGGAGTAAGAATTCCATTATCCTCTCTTTGTAGTTACTTAAAATGTTTTACATCTTCAGTCAAATAACTCAAAACCTCCAGCACCACAAAACCTGGATCATTTAAACCACTCAAACATAACTCCAGCTAACAAAGTGCTACTGAATAGTTTTACAAATAGTTCATTCCTCTTACCTAGGTCAGAATGACTTCAAATAGTTTAAAGAACCGAAACCCTACAATTTATGCCTTTCTGTGGAACTTCATGAATCTGCAGTCTCCAATATCAAAGGAATCTTTTTGTGTTCAGTATTTCTAAAGTTTCAGTGCTTTTAACACTTAGCATGATGCTCTGAAAGCACCCAAGTTGTTTAAAACATCGCATTTCTTACAATAACTAAAAACACTATGAAAATGGATACAGATTAATCAACATATCGTTCTCATTATGGAATTAAAAAATGGATTAAAAACTTCCCTACCAAACCATCTCTATGTTTGGAAAAAAAAAAAAGACCATACTTAATAAACTCTGGATTCTCTTTCCTTCAGGCCATTGAAGATCTGAAAATTAATCCAAAGCCACATGTCACTTAAAATCCTGTTTATTGAAGCACGCTATCCAGAAATCCCAAAACATTCCGGTTTTGTATTTCAATCACTGACAAAATTCTTCCACTGACAAGCAGTGGTCCAGTGTCATGCAGCAGTTGCAGTGCAAGAAATACTGAGTGATTTATTATTTTTGAAGGCTCTCTCTTCTTTTGAAAACAACAGTCTTGTTCTGGGTATTTCAGGCCAAACACATACACCACCGCTGCCGTCCCCCTCTGCTCTCAACTCTAGATTGTTTACGAGTGGCAACAGGCAGCCCGGGGCCGGGACAGGCTCCCGGGTTCTGTCCGTGCTCCCGCTCCTCGGAGCTCGAATCTGAGGGAGATCCCGCAGCTGGGCGGGAAGGGAAACTCCAATTTCGCTCTTGCGAGCACAAGCACCTCTTCCAAGAAATTTAATAACGCGGTATTGTGACTCTTTCACAGCTCTGAGACACAATAATTAAGATTCTAACGATATCTCCTATCGCCGGTAACAAGGTCTTATTATTTTAATTAGCCAGACCTCGCTAACACTTGGGGCCGAGTGAAAACTCCCCGGTAATTACGCGCCGATAAGGAAGCGGCACCGGGGCCTCTGCCCGCAAGGAGCCGGGGCCGCCTTTTGTGTGCGAGCCCGAGCGGGGCGAGGGGCCCGGCCGGGCCCTGCCGAGTCCGCGCGGAGCCTCCCCTGCCGGGCACCACCGGGAGCCGCCGCTGCTCCACACAGACAGACACACACACACACACACACACACACACACACACACGCACGCACTGGGCCGCGCCGACCCCGCCCGCTCCCCCCACACTGGGCCCAGCGCGGGGACGGCCCGTCCCGCCGCTGTCGCCCCCACCGTCAACGGGACCTGAACCGCCGGGCCTCGTCCCGAGGCCTGCGAGGGGGGAAGGTGGCGAGGAACGGGGCAGGGCCCGGCCACCCCCACGGGTCCCACTTACCGCAGGCGGCAGGGCCGAAGTTTCCATTCGCTCCCGGCAGGAAGCGGGGGCGGGGGGCGGCCGCGGCGGCGCCGCTACCAGCGCCGGCAGGAGACAAACCGCGACCCCCCCCGCGCTTCGCCCTGCGCCTGCGCCAACTCGTGCGCTTGCGCGCTGCCATCCCGCCCCGGAGCGGGAACCGGGCGGCCGCGCTATGGCGGCAAGGAGCGCAGGGAGGACACTCGGGCACAGACAAGAGTTAACAACTTTTATTGTTTAACAAACCCCCCTCCACCACTTCTGTACCCAAAGTTCAAGGGGTTAGAGGGGATCTGGAGAGCTGCTTCTTACGAGGGGCTCTAGTGAGAGGACAAGGGGGATGTGTTCAAGCTAAAAGATGGGAGATTAAAAGAGATCTGAGGCAGGAATTCCTCCCAGTGAGAGTGCTGAGGCACTGGAACAGGTTGCCCAGGGAGGCTGTGGCTGTCCCATCCCTGGAAGTGTTCTAGACCAGGTTGGATGGGGATCTGGGCAACCTCGGTATGTTGAGAAGTGGTTCTGCCCAGGGCAGGGGGTTGGGGTTGGATGAGCTCGGAACCTTTCTGTGATTTCAGATTCAGTGTAAAATTCCACAGGAAATCTTCACTAGTTACAGGTAAACCATACACTGCTTACCTGAGCACAGGCAGCAAACCCCTCAAACACTGTGAAAGCAGGAAGGAAAACACTGCTACAAAAAAAAAAAAGAAATTGCACAACAATCAGGAAAATACTACTTCCACCTGCCTGTAACAACAATTGGTTCTCCTTTCCGTGTCAGACACTACACATTTTAGCATGAACTGCTGTAGATGCTGTGTACACTGCACACAGGCTGCCTCTCAGCTGTGCTCTCCCCGGGCTGCTTCCAGGGTGCATCAGTTAATGGTTGGACTCAATGATCTTGAAGGTCTTGTCCAACTCAAATGACTCTATGATTCTATCTGCCAGGAAGTCATGGGCTGAGGATCAGGACTTGGTTCCAGGAACCATCTAAAATTAAAAGTTTAGATGCCTGTTAGTTACTGTCTCAAAACATAAAAAAACTGAGACAAAACTGACAATAAGTGGCCATACACAAGGTAGCAATGTTTAAAATTCTACACAATTAGTTGCACTTAAATGATCCAGCATCTTGGGACATACCACTGTCTAAAAAGTAAAGGACCTACTGGGAAACTATTTTCCAATCATTTTCACCTACTGTCAATACATTTTAAAGTAAGCAAAGATTTGAGGTTTTAATGTCAATAGCAAAATGTGAACTAAAAATAGGTTACCTGATATGAAAACCATCTGCACAGTTGTCATCAGAAGGATGGTTACAACTGGTCCTGTCAAGGTTGAAAAATCTGGGCTACATGCTCCAGTGGTGCTGGAACAGTAGGCACCATGGATACTTGCTGTAAGAGTGCTGTGACTGGACAGAATGTAAGTCCTGAAGCGTTAAAGTGTCATAAAATATATTGTATTTTAACATTTGCAAGTGTTCCAAAGTCATCACATGGGGGGGGGTGTGAAGTTTTGCTAAATTCTTCCAAATGAAGGTGATAAATACACTGAAAATATAGAAAATTATACTTGTTCCAGTCCATACACAGAATACCTTTTTCAACATCATAAAATCCACTCCAGGATGAAGCCTCCAATCCTTTATCTTTAAGAATGAGTTAATCTATAATTATTCTTTCAATGGTATTCTGATATCTTTGAACAAGAAAACTGTATTTTTAAAGTAACAAGTCCATCAGCCGGGATTCAGTTCATCACCTGAGCTCAGATAAAACAACTTTCTCCCATTACTCACCATCCCAGCTCTCCAAATGTGCCAAGTCCCACACACTTCCACAGCAGAGCCAAAGCAGACACTGTAAGACCCTGTGAAATACATCTGCGCCTAAACAAAACCAAAACAGATCACTAAGCAGGCCTCCAAACTTATTAAATATTAACTCTGGGAAAAAATGCCATTGATGGTGGAAGGAAAGTTACAGAAACCTATTTGAGGAATTTCTTTTTCTAGTGGTCATTGTTGTCAATTCAGAATTATTCATATAGATTTGAGTATACTCGGAATTCTGGTCTTTAGCATAGGTTTGTCTAACACAAAGAGTATAACCATTTATGTGCTGGAATAAATAGAGAATGAAGACTTAGGTACCAAAAATCATAGAATCATAGAATCATTATGGACTGGAAGGGACCTCGAAAGATCATCTAGTCCAATCCGCCTGCAACAGCAGGATCACCTAAACCAAGTCACACAGGAACCCGTCCAGGCGGGTTTTGAACATCTCCAGTGAAGGAGACTCCACAACCCCCCTGGGCAGCCTGTTCCAGTGCTCCGTTTGAAAAATAAGTTTCAAAAACTGTATTTCACAATAGTCTTGACCAAAGACAATTTATATCCTGCCACTTAAACAAATGTTAAATATCTCTCCTTCCCTGGTTTCAACGTGCAGACATTGCCAAGTGATACTTCCAAGGTCATACAGTTGTCACAGCACTGGGGAAATTTGTACTTAGAAGTGTATGGAAACTGTAATAAATATAACCTATACTAGTCACATTGGAAGATATTCAGTAGCCTTTGCTTTCAAGTTCTAAAATACAGTTGTGATTCTGCTTACTAAGCACTAATGTAGTCAAATAGCAGTCTTGAGGAATTAGAAAAGAACAAAACCAAAATAAAAAACCCCACGTTTTCACAACATACTCACCTTTCCTTCTGCACCTGCAAATGCTTTTATGTAATGGCTTGGGCATTGCTCTGGGGAGCGATAAACACAGTTACAGGAGTTAACGACATTGCTAAGTCCCAGTTTGCTGTCTGACCGCGACAGGACAGCAAGGTTCACAGCAAGTGGCTGTAACAGTTTCAGCGTTTAAGATGCAGAGAGAAACCTAACCAGTGTAACGTTTCAAGTAACTTCTTTTCTTGTGTGCACAAGCATGTAGAATCCGGTATTAACCAACGTCTATGGGCACTGTCACAAACTTACAAGTAAAAAGATTATGAAGTCAATAAAAATGAAGTCCTGCCTTATCTGTCTAAGTGCCAAGTCCTCAGCAAGTGGCCACACAGGCCTATCTTGCCCAGAGCCTGCTGCTGACTTGATGAGAGCTGACAAAGGTCTTGCAGAACGTGCTTTCTTCTGAGCTTTGTTCCTCCATTGAGTTTCAAACATTCTGGGAGTCACCTAGCTGAATATACTTGCAGTTTTTAATGCCTTCTGTGAAGGAAATTTGAAGCCTTTAAAATACTACCCCTTATCACAACAAATACATCACAAGCAGTAAACCACCACCTTTTCTGACTAATAGACGCACCAGTGCCAGTCAAACTGAGTTCTCTCACTTGGGCAAGGTTCTCATGCCAGTAAAGGCAAAAGGGTCTACCTGTTAATTGGAAACCAATGTGGTTTGGCTCAAAATCAGGAAAAATCCAGTGCTGTCAAACAAAAAATACCCAAATAAACAAAAAATAAAACCTAATAACAGCTGGCGCATACCTTGCTGACTTTCTGGCTTTTTTGAGCTTTTAAAATATGAAATGATTCCAAGAACTTCAATACATAGTTTTCAGTGGGCTTAAGCTGTTTAGAAAAACACAAGACCCATGCCTAGTTAGTTAGCTTTCCAATTAGGAATGCATAAATAACCCACCATTTAAAATACAAGCAGAAAAGCACCCCAAACAATAAGTGCATTAATTTCGCTTGCAAATAATTGCACCGCAATTGAGGCAGAAAAGGAATCTCAGGACTAAAAATCTGACGTTCTGGTCCCTGGCCAGTCTGCTCACGTCCCACCAGTATTACTGCTGTTGGCTTCCATTTTCTTAACTGAAGAAATACAAAAGAGAATCCCATCGAAGTTACAGTGTAGAGTTCTGACTGCTAAGGAGGTTCTGTACAAGCAGCCAAAGGGAAAAGGAAATGCTCACAATCTGACAGAACTCAGAATGCTAACACTCATTTCACGGTTAGGAAGACACAGATCCAAGGCCTTTAAAGAAGCAGCGCGAGTACCTGGCAAAGCACAGGACTGTAAAATAGTTTTATATCACAAGATACGCTTTCGTCCAACGCACTTCACAATCCTCAGGAGAACGTTTGGCGATGAAAATGTTTCACTACATGAACAGATCTATCAGCAAGCTCACATCACTTCCCAGGACCGTTTCAATATTTAAGTTTACACAGACATGTCTGATGTAAATGGAGGGGGGAAAAGGTACTTTAGGAGAATCACCTGATTGTTCACTGGAAAGTAAATTTCAAATCTTTCTAAAGATGTACATAAACCATGACAAACCATCACACCCGATCCGCAAAGCTACCCAGATGTTCTAACTGCGAAGGAACAATGATGTTTCTGGATTTGTACTGCTATGAGATGGTGTCATTTCTTCTCTCAGCCGATGTCTCTTCTGGAAACCTTCCAGAATCCTCTTTTCCATTTTCAGAACACAGAGCCTTATGGAAACACGTTTGTAAATATTTGACAAGTCAGTGTTTCACATCAAAAGGGTTTTTTTAATCATCCTAAAATTGAGTTCAGAAAACATCAGACTACGGAGTTCAAGACAGATGTGGAGCTGCTGGAGGGAGTCCAGCGTAGGACAACGAGGATGTTGAAGGAAGTGGTGCACCTCCCTTATGAGGAAAGGGTGAGGGAGCTGGGTCTCTTTAGCTTGGAGAAGACTGAGGGGTGACCTCATTAATGTTTATAAATATTTGAAGGGTGGGTGTCAGGAGAATGGAACCAGGCTCTTTTCAGTGTCATCTAGTGATAGGACAAGGGGCAATGGTTGTAAGCTGGAACATAGGAGGTTTCACATAAATATCAGAAGGAACTTCTTCACAGTGAGGGTGATGGAGCACTGGAGTCTCCTTCACTGGAGATGTTTTAGACCTGCCTGGATGTGCTTCTGTGTGCAACTTGGTCTAGGTGATCCTGCTGTTGCAGGGGGATTGGACTAGATGATCTTTCAAGGTCCCTTCCAATCCCTAATGATTCTATGATTTGACCTATTTTTGGTGCAGGAGATGCTGTTTCCATTTGATTAAAATAGTTTCAAAATTAGTGACAAATTATCACAAACACAGTTGTCTTTCTAGATATTTTTGTATCTGATTTTGTTGATGAACTAAAAATTTGAGGATTTTTACCGACTCTAACTGTGATCACATACCACTGGCTCTCAAACTAATCTGGAAGTAAATATATAACTAAAGGATGATTACAATTGTGACTCAGCTATAGTAAAGGTCTCATAAAGAACTGCTCACAATCGTAATGCTACAGTATCTGAGTTAGAAAGTCTGTTGAACAATCATCTCCTTGAGCAACCACTTGTTGAATCGAATGTTTAATACCTTTTGTCAACAGCCTCTGTTCAACAGAAATACTACTTAAAAGCCTGTAGAACAAAGAAACTCATTAAGTGCTTTTACCTAGAAAATAGTGACAGTCTCCGTGTGTCACCTGGGAGAAGCTTTCCAATACACTTCAGCACAGCATTAACAGGGGCTTGATAATCTCGGAGGTCTCTCCCAACCTTAATGATCCTATGAGTATCTCATGACTTGCAGATGTGAAGAAATCCAATGACAGACCATGAAGAAAGTCTTAAACTGTCTATCAAGAGCAGAAAACACTCACGGATATTAATATTTGTTTTGACTGCTCCAGCACAGAAATCCAGGTGACTTACAAGATGGAAGTGGGAGGCAAAGACAGAAGAAACAGTAAGGAAAGGGACAGAGTTTTCACTCTCCCTTCAGTCCGAAGGGAAGAAGTATGATGGATCCAATCTTTAAAGGGATCTTAAAACACTAAATGACTTAAACTGACCTCAACCAATAATGCTTGTTTCACCTAAAAGCACTGTCCTGGATTTGCTGCTCCAGCTACAAAGGGTGCCTCCTCAGCTGTGTCAGCGGTTGCAGTCTCTGCAGCTCTGTCACTCCCAAAGTTAGATTCTTACCATGGATTGCTTGGGGGGCAATGGTTACCGATGGTGGTGAGGAGAGTGAGGTATCAGAGCAAGAGCCCATCAAATGTGCTGAAGAAGGGCCGCTGTATAATGAATTATCTGAAGAGGGGAGTGGTTTGGGAAATACAGAAATACATAGGCTTTTTGCCTAGGTCATGAGACCTAACCCATCACAAGCAGCTTCCCTCTATTTTTTTATTTGAAAACAGCCATGTTATTTCTTAGCATAAAAATCACCTGTATATGTGAACATCTCCATCTCTTGCCATGTCATCACACCATTCTTTAGCCTTTGTATCCACCAGTGGATCCAGACCAGTGTCATAGAAGAGACCAACGTTCACATCTACATGGCTGACGCCTGTGGAAGGAGTGTGGGAAAAAAGATGAGTGCAGCAGAACCACTTGTCTTGGATGAAGTTTTTTATGGATTCCTAGAAGAGGGAGACATGCAACTTAATTACAAATCCCCGTTAATAAAGCAAACATCTCTAAAACAGTTCTTTTTACATAACGAGAAGATCAGAAAAACTGCTTTCTGATTCCTTTCCCCAACCAACATGAAGTGTGCAAACATTTTCAGTTTTCTAACTGCCCATATTACAGATCTACACAACTCAAATTCATTTGTGCACCATTAGAACTATTCATTTACGGTGCCATCAACCAGCAAAAAAAAAAATAAATCTACAGATCAATTACAGAAGCCACAACACAGCCTGTGACTGAGCACAGCTGCCCGGCTTATTCCTTCTGTGCATGCCTCATTTTTCTTGTCTGTTGACTAAATTAAATCTATTGAGCTGCCTTGTGTTGCATTAAGACAAAGTGTTCCTTTATGTTTGACACTGCATCTGCCAGAAAAGCTTCACAATGCCATTTGAAGTAAAAAAACAAGAGTAACTTAAGTGTATTGTTAATGTTTGCTCAAATTATAGGCCCCAGAGGATACTGAGAATCTTACTGGGGAGGGAAGTCAGCATAATTTCAGTTTATCCTCAGGCAATGCCAGGGCACTCTACAAGAAACAGATGCCCCTGGAGTAAGGCTGAGGAAGTGCCAATGTAAAACAGCAAGTGCACTTAAAACACTGACGATGTAGAGGGCTACACACAATGAAAGCCAAAGCTGTGAAAGAGAACGTCTACATCTCAAGCATAAATTAGTCATAAATGTAGGACATAAAAGGTAGGCACACCTCGTGGAAACACCCTGGGTGCCTCATCAAACATTAACTGCACTGACACATTTCACACACAATTACATATTTTGTGCTACAGCTATATGTGTAATTTGCTTAAATTAACTACTGAAATTATGCAAATTAATTTTGCAAATGCATTAGACTTCCCTTTAGCATTTTCCCTCCTACTATGAGCATCTATTAACTACTAGCTTGCTTAAGTAGTCCTTTTGGCAGAAAATGCCAACTGTGAGACCGCCCTCATTCACTCTTACATACCCGAGAAAATGGAAGTCCAAGAACAGCACCAGTGCATCAAGCACCGGAATCATCAGCATCCAAATCAAAACACCATGTCCTCTTTCGTTCAGCTTCTGAAGCAAGACAGGCAGGGTTTCCATCTTGCCTAGTTATGAGATAAGAACTTGAAAATTCAACATTTAGAGAAAGCACATTCATCACACAGTTAAACCACACTGTGGGTTTTTTAATGCCTGGATCACGCTGCGCCAGTCGGGGATGTGGAAACTGCAGAAAACAAGGCCTTGCTGCCCGCTGTATTGAAGGGGAGTTGGGAGGTATCTGCTCCTTTAGGTTAAACCTCAAGGTCTCCATTCCATGGGTGTATGTAGAAGGAGGATTTGCTACGTACAAATACGGTAGAGCAACAGCAGCTCTCTGAGAAACAAACCAAAACGCTAACATGCTCACGCTTAACAGCTGAGGCTATGAGCTCCTCAAAAAACAGTAACAAAGAGGGTGTCTGCGTGGAAGCAGCATCTGGCTAAAGTTAATTGGAAGTAAATCAGTAGATGAGTTCTGTGTTAAGACCAAGTAAATGCACTCAAGAGTAGAACAAGAGAAAATTACCACTATCTGTAAAGTTACCAAGACAAGCTCACAACTTTTTTTTTTTTAGCAAATATAGTCGGGCACTTGTGAGACCACACCTCGAGTACTGTGTCCAGTTTTGGTCACCACAGTACAGGAAGGACATTGAGGTGCTGGAACAAGTCCAAAGAAGGGCAACCAAGTTGGTGAAGGGGCTGGAGGACATGCCCTATGAGGAGAGGCTAAGGGAGCTGGGGTTGTTTAGTCTGGAGAAGACTGAGAGGGGACCTTATTGCCCTCTACAACTACCTTAAAGGAGGTTGTAGCAAGGCTGGTGTTGGCCTCTTCTCTCCAATTAGTGATGATAGGATGAGGGGAAACGGCCTCAAGTTACATCAGGGGAGGTTTAGATTGGAAGGAAATTCTTTACTGAGAGGGGGATTAGATACTGGAATGGATTACCCAGGGGGGTGGTGATGTCACCATCCCTGGAGGTGTTTAAGGAACGAGTGGATGCGGTGCTTAGGGATATAGTCTAGCGGTTAGACACTAGGAGAAAATGTTGGACTTGATAACCCTGGAGGTCCTTTCCAGCCATGATGATTCTGTGATTCTAAGATACGTCAAAATGAAGTAGAACGTGCTATGATTTGATGATGTCAAGGGTCTTTTCCAACCTGAATGATTCTATGATTCAATACCTAATAACAGTTACCATGCAACTACTAAGAGTATTAAAATTTTAGAATTATCTAAAATTTTACTTTGGGGATGCAAACAGGTTCTGCATGAAGGAGTTTAGTCTGCAATAAGGATAAAACACTTTTAGCATTTTACAGGTCTTTACCTAAATACCCTGTTTTGGATGGTAGGATATAACCATCAAAACTGTGCAAGGACTGCACATGGCTTTGTCTTAATTACCTGCTAACAAGATCCTTCGGCGTGATCTCTTGAGGTTTCAGTGTCTAAATGAGTTCTTCCAAGGAATTCCTTGGAACCACAAGAACAGTAGGGGTTGGAAGAGACCTCAAAAGATCATCTAGTCCAATCACTCTGCCACAGCAGGATCCCCTAGATCAAGTCACACAGGAACATGTGCAGGTCTTAAACATCTCCAGAGAAGGAGTTTAAACCTCATAAGCACTTGGATAGGGAAGGCAATTTGCAGAGCCAGTCCAGCACCACCCATTAATCCTGGCAGAATGATGCTATGCTAATTTCACTGACTGAAGAACAAATTTCCATTTCCTGTCTGCCGTACAGGTTGTTTCTGGAACAATGATGCTCATTCCCCATGTATATTTTGTCCAGGTGTTCCTTTAGTCATCTTTTTTCTTCTGTGATACCCTTTAAATTCCAAATTGTCTTCTGAACGTATGGTGACTACACAAAGCTTATACAAAAAAGAAAAGTAAGTAAAAGAAAATTGAAATAAGGATAATTTAGTTAATACAAGACTTCCCTGAATGACTATGAAAGGAGAAGTGAGCAGGAGAAAAGCTGATTAGTAGTTGACACAAGGACAGATGTTAGCTTTAGTATTTTAATGAAAGTCAAATGTACTTTCCTACTCTATGACTACTAGCAGAAATATAATAAGACTTTCAAACTACCATTGGAGAGTCCCCTAGTAATTAACTCACCTCACCCATCTGTACAATATTCTACATGCTTTAAATATGAAAGCTTTGGTATTGCAGCACACACAGACCTTGTAAACTTCACATTACAGAACCACAGAATTAGTGAGGATGGAAAAGACTTCTAAGCTAAGCCAGCCCAGACCAGGACCTAACATCACCACAATCAGCCAGACCACGGCACCAAGTATGACACCCAGTCTGTCTTTAAACACCTCCAGGGATGGGGACTCCAGCACTGCCTTGAGCAGTCCATTCCAGTGTCACCCTTTCCATGAGGAGGGCTTCCTAACACCCAATCTAACCCTCCCCTGGCAGCTTCAAGCCCTGCCCTCTCATCCTGTGACTAGTTGCCTAGGAGAAGAGCCTGCCCCCCCCCCACCTGACTGCAACCTCCCTTCAGGTAGTTGTAGAGAGGGATAAGGTCCCCCTGAGCCTCCTCTTCTCCAGGGTAAACAATCCCAGCTCCCTCAGCCTCTCCTCATAAAGACTTTCCTTCCAGTCCCTTCATCGTTGTTCATGATCAAGTACATACTCTACCCTAAAGAGTTAGCACTGTACCTGAGCTAGACATAAAAGTGTAGATACTGATTTGGATTTAGTACTCAACATTACTAAATTCATAATTTCGTTCATAACAGTTTTTCCAGGAAAGCAGCAAGACAAGAAAAATATTTTAATGAAGAAAAATAATTCTGCAGGCACATGATTTATAACATGAGGATATTGTGGCATCTCGAATCACAGAATCACAGAACATTAGGGACTGGATGGACTCGAAAGATCATCTAGTCCAATCTCCCTGCAACAGCAGGATCACCTAGACCAAGTCACACAGGAACATATAGGGACATACCCAGGCAGGTTTTAAATGTCTGTTCCAGCTTACACCCATTACCCCTTGTTCTATCACTAGATGACACTGCGAGGAGCCTGGCTCCATCTTCCTGACACCCACCCTTCACATATTTGTAGACATTAAAGAGGTGATTTCTGAATAATTTAGAAGTTAAAAAGAAAAAAAGAGAAAAATAAGATAAAGATGTTAATTTAATGATGTAGCACCTTACCATGATGCTTCAGAAACTGCCTACCAATAACCCATCAGAACTGACTGTAAGATTAAGTGGATGTTTTCCCTCTAAGTTCTTTTTCTGCTTTACATATATATTTCAGCTATTGCTTCCAATCCTTACATTTCTTTAAGTGACAGAGCTCTCTTCTGGCAAAGCAGCCTAACAGCACTGGTCCAGGACACCTCTGTCACCTGTTACAGTCACGTGTGACACAAGCTGTCCTGGGCTTCAGTAGCCACATTCAGCTCTTACAGGTTAATTTACTGTCAAATTAAGTCTACATCGGTCTACAGCAGAATTACTCTTGCTCCAAAACTCAAAAATGAACCCTGCTAACTGCTCTTCAGAGAGAAAAGCCAACAGAAAAAAACATAAAGGTCAAAGTTTAACAGAATATCTTGTTTTATTCCCCATTCTCTCCAAAACCAACCCCCCTGTGCCCAAGATTTCCTTCAGGGCTTTTCAAGAAGAATTCAAGT
The DNA here is from genome assembly GCA_013400115.1 of Rhinopomastus cyanomelas. NCBI lineage: Eukaryota > Metazoa > Chordata > Aves > Bucerotiformes > Rhinopomastidae > Rhinopomastus > Rhinopomastus cyanomelas. Next base: position 231,494 of record VXBP01000410.1, read on the forward strand.
GTTAAACTCAAACGAGAAGATTAAATTACTCTGCCTTGGAAACTTTACTGCCGAAGTCACTTCCACTGTTTGATCAAAAACACAACAGAGTTCAGCTCTACTCAGCTTGGCAGGAAAGATCACAACTGAGCCTTCCTAGTGAGAAGAGCAATTAACTGGCTGAAAGCTGTCAGCTTTCCCTGAGGAGACAGGCACACAGGCTTCAGACTCAGAGACAAAAGACAGAAACAAAACCAAATGCTTGCGAATTAATCCCTGAGCCCTCACAAATGTTACTCAATTTCATCTGTTGCTTAAAATAAGTAAACCACTAGAACCCTGCATACCTGCTTGGGTTGAGCTTCACCAGCTCGAGTCACGGTGATGAAGGAGAGCGGTAGATATCTTCGATTAGCTTCCAAGTTGCCTTCAGTTTTGGCAGTATTTGTGCTTTGTAGCAAGTAAGTTGGGTTTCCATCCCAACCACATCAAAGAGAGACCAGTCTGCATGCTTGAGTTATAAAGCAAGCTAACCAACCAAACAAAGCAACTTAAAGGAATACTGCTCTGCCATGAAGCTGCAGTAAAACCCTTCCAATAGTAGCAATAATACCACGTTATCTGAGAATGATTAATGCCACAAGCTGGTACCAGAATTAGACCAGAATGTGGGGGAGCCAAGCGTCCTGTGATTTTGCAGAGCAGCTGCCATTACTTTAAAAGGTGTCAGCAACCAACACCATGAGAACAGAGCATCACGTTACCAAGAGTCAGAAGCGGGACAGCACCCTCCAGTTACAAACTCTGCAGTCAATTCAGTGCTTGTAATTGTAATATTTGTCTTTGCAGAGCTGGCATTCTGGACTCATCCATTCCCACCGTCCTGCGCTAACCCTGCTCCCCTCACAGCTTTTGACACTCACACTGTCCCCCTGCCCCAATATTACAGAATCACTGATTTATTAAGGCTGGAAAAGACCTCTAAGATCATCAAGTCCTACCCTATGACCTAACATTACCACAACCTAGAACAGGCCACTAAGTGCCACATCCAGTCTATCCTTAAACACCTCCAAGGATGGGAATTCCACCACCAACCTGGGCTCCTCCACACATTCCAGTGTCTATTATTTTCCGACAATCTTACTGTTTCAGATCTCTGGAGACTGAACATTGCATCCCAGTGCTACCCTGTGAGATTACTGCCATTCTGCTTCTCGTCTAAAACCAGGCACCTCCACTGGACTTTCAAGGATGGCAATACACACACTGAAGCTGTTGGCGTCACTCCATTCCTGCAACATAACATCACAAAAGAACTAAAGGCTTTTGCGATGTCTCTCTGAGCAACGATTATTGTTTCCTCTTTTGGAATTGAATCTTGCTCTTCATCCCAGTGCAGTTCTTCAGACCTTTCAAAATCACAGAAGGAAAGGGAATGCTCATTTCAACTCTCTGGTTGTGAGCTTTGAAACATCATATAAGATATCATTAACAGAAACAGCTTTTATAAAGATTAAACACCTTTTCCTGCAAAGCACAACACCCCAAGTTTCCAAACCATCCCAAACAAACCAGCAATGAAAAGCCACCTTTCCTTAAACATTTCTAAATTGTTCCTTGAAGAGGACGGACACATTTCAGAATGTTTACACATGTTGTTACAGGCTATTGATAGAATTAAAGGATAAATACTAATCTCCAAGATTCCTGTGTCAATCTTTGGGTAAATTCTACCTGGATGTATAGAAATCGTTATGTACCTGACTGCAGAAGCTGTCCAATGTGTGAATGGACATCCTAATACTTAATTTCAAAGGCAAACAGAGAAACACAAGACACAAAGTTGAAACAGCATCAATAAAAGGAAAAGTCACAGCAATTTTCTCTCGGCACAGTGCTTATGTTAACCCAGCACACATGCAGCTCAAACCATGTTCCACACCCGTCTTCTTTTGCAAAGTTCTCCTGCGTTCCCAAGATACAGAAGAATTTTCAAAGCAGGACACCAGCATTTCAGTTTGAGCTCCCACTTCAGTCCACTGAAGTTCCGTGAAAGAACAAGAACAGGACTCCAGTCACCTGTAGAGATAAAAGACACTGCATGACTGGAAGTGAGTGCACAGCACTGCTGAACGCAGCAGAAAAGGCAGCGCTGGGTACACGAACACCACACGCTGCCACGAACAATGCAAGGAATCGTGCATCTTTTTTCCTAGATTCTATTCCCAGACTTTTCTTTACATTAAATATAGAAGGCATTTTATTTTCCTCTTAATGAAAACACATTTACTAGCAACCTGTTAAAAGTACAGATTTCTCAAATATTCCACAGCTTCACCGCATGCTCAGCGAGTGAAAAAGCAACAACCTGCGCTGTTTTTCCATGTCCTTCTTCATCAGCCAGAATGCCATTGAGATTTTTCTTACACAGCTTTGCCAACCACTCCAGCCCAGTCTTCTGATAACCTCTAAGAGTGTCAGTTTTTAGGATTGTTGTGACTTGAGCACTGCCTTTGCGTAACAACACTTCTGCTGCAGCAGCAGCAGCTGCTAAATCTGCCAAGTGTTTCTCCATAGTCAATGTGGGATGTGGAAGCACCACTCCCTTCTGAAGGCTCTTGTTCTCATTCAGAGAGGCTCTTAATTCTGCACAATCAAAACCACGGTGCTGCATTATATGAGGCAAATAATTCCTTAATAGATTTGATGCTATTGACAACTAATCCAGGCTCTAAAGAAGAAAATAATTCCACACTGCATGAATTTGGCAAGTTTGTCAAACTGGACTACATTAACGAGGGCAAACTGGAGCGGGACACCAGTGAACACATGCTATTTTTAGGGTATTTGGTCTCACGCTTGGCCCCCAAGACACATAAAGCTAAACCCTGATACAAACCGTAGCTCAGCAACAGAAAACCCCAACAGTGCATTCACCAAAGTTTCAATAAGCTGCAGGAACTTAGCAACCTACAGAAAGGAGACACTTATGACTCAAAACCACAACACTAGCTCTTAAACTTAATAAACTTATACTACTACCACCAGTACACACGAGAAAATTAAAGAAAGGTCATGCAGTTAGGTCCTTATTACCTTTTCCTGAGATGTTCTGTGAGTTTAATACTGTCTCCCTCCTCTCTTCTAACTCTGCTTGCAGTTTGAAATCTACCACCTAAAAAGGAGAGAGAGTGGGAGGGGAAAAGAGCAGAAGGAAATGCCAAACATGAACACCCTCAGCTCCAAATAGAGCTGTGAATCACTTAACAGTACCCAACATTTCTTCTGCAGTAAGACAGGCACCCGACGGGGCTGCAAATCAGAGCACTCAAATAAAAAACCAGCACCTGTAAACCTGACCAGGAACAGAAGTCATCCACATAAAAAGCAAGCGCTGCCCCAGAATAACTCACATCAAAACTTCAACACCCACAGCAAGCCAACTGCCCTGAGGTTAGTGCAACACTCTCCCTCAGGACATAAAATGCCTGAAATCATTAGAGCAACCACAACATGAAGGTAACTGTACCATCCACACGGGCTGAGCAAAGCTCAGTTATAAGATTCTCTCTGGTTTTTTCATTCAGAACACTTTAAGACTTTTTTTTTTTTCCCTTTTTTCACATTTACCTGTTGAGTGGTCATCCAGAAATGTTCAGCTTCTCCAGCAGTAAAAGCACCTACAGCCCTCAGTTGCTTCTCTTCTCTATTCTTGCATGTTTCCTTACAAAGTGTCATATCCTTGTGATGATGAGCTGAATAGAACAATTACATTTTAGTTTCAGTTTTCACTCCGTTCTTTCTCTAGAGAACAAAAACCCAAACGAAAAACATCTTTTTTGCCCCCAAAACCTCTATTGCCCACATTTTACAAACCAAAGCTCACACATCCTCAGTGACTATGTCCTATCCACAGAACACTGCTTGTTCTTCCCCTTTTTCTGGCTGAAAATATAAAATTCCCATTAGTCTCTTGGCAGTTCTATCCTCCATCTTCTTTCTTGGACAAAATCAGTTGCCATGCATTTCTTTCAAGAGACAGCCATAGTGTGAGGCCTCGGAGTTTGTGAAGATGTTTCAGGGACCATAAACTTTCCTTCCTCAGCGCTGATACTGCATTTCCCTTCAAGCAAACCTAACGAAGCTCGTATTTCCTGCCGCACACCACAAACCCAAGGCAGAGCCGCTGTGAAAAATGTCCCAAGAATAACCAATAGAAATTATTCTTTGACCTTTGGAAACACTTCATTAAAAGGTCATGAACATCGCTTCTTGGGCAGATTTATGTTGAGTCTCTGAAGGACTCTGTGATGCAGCAGTATCACACAAAGTTGGCAGAGAAGGCTGGGAGGCAGTGGTACTCAGACTTGAGAACTACATTTTTATCCTCCTAAAATACAGTCTAAGCTCTCATCAGAAAAGCAGGGCTGATTCAGTGAGAATTCTCACAGAATTGAAATGTTCTGCCAGAATTCTCTAAAAAGTTCATATAAAAAGGGATTCATTTATGGTGTTTTTCTGAACCCATGGAGCATCCTGCAATGGCTGCCAAGAAAGCACAAGCAGCACAAATTTTCATTGTGATTCCTCCTCCCTTATTCAAAATATGGTGCATAAAAAGTTAAAATGATTGATTCTGTTCAATTAAATCTCCTTCTAGGAGTTCATTACAGAAACAAATCCTAACTCCCTAAAGAATCTGCCCAATTCCTTTTCTCCCAAATAAATCACATGGCTTGTCTGTACCACTAATTAAAACCAAGAGATCCAGTTATCTGCAGAGCAAGCAAAATTCAAAGGAAACCAAAGTTTTACTGTAAAGGAAGAGTCCTGCCCAGCTGTGCTGTACAACACCTATCTGCAGCAAATTATTACTGCTTGGGAAAGTCCTTTGCAGAAACTACTGAAATGATTTGCTTTTTTCTCTCCAGACTGGAGTAATTAATCCCATTATCCACAAAGTCTCAGCACAAAGCACAAAGGACAACACAGCCACGATCCAGTGAGAGGTCTTGCGCACTTGCTGCTCTAACTTACCTGCAACATTCCATGTCTGTCTGAAGCTTCCTTTGAAGCATAAAACTAATTTGATTGATTAAAAATGAAAATCTAGTACAAAAGGATTTAAACCAAGAGCTGGGGAGATATCATAAATGACATAAATGAGTAGATAAGTTTTTCAAAGGAGTGAAATTTCAAGGGGAAAAGGTAGGAGTAAATGACAGAATCACTCCGGTTGGAAAAGACCCCCAGGATCATTAAGTCCAACCTGATGGGGTTCAACAAGACCAAGCGTAGGGTCCTGCATCTGGGTCCCTTCTAACCCAGACTGACTGTATGACTTGGTCTGGGTGATCCTGCTGTGGCAGAGGGATTGAACTAGATGATCTTTCGAGGTCCCTTCCAATCCCTAATGATTCTAAGATTCTATCTTCCCTCCCTTACAAATTCACCGTAGACCTCCTTCATGAGACAGATGTTACCAGTCTGTTTCTGAGGAGACTCTCTTCCCAGTAGTCAGACAGACAATGTACTGGTGCAGAAGAGATGACAGCAGCAATTGCTATACACTCAAAGCCACATCACAACACAGTACACAAATCTGATACCTGTTGTGTATGGGAACTGGAGCTGGGACCAAAATCAGCAGCTCCTTAGCCCAGCCTGGTGGCAGTAGCTGCTGAAGAACCGCTGGGCTCCTGCTGTGCAGAGCAAGGAAGGGACTGGGCCAACCTAACAAGATTGATCCATTTGGCTGTTGGCTTTGCTCCTGGTGAACCTGTTGAGCCAGCTGAGGGACACGAGGCACTGCACCTGCAGAGAAACTTGTACAAATGGCAATTTGAGGAGTTAAAATAGCAGATTATCGAGAAGACCCAAAGAAAGCAGCAGTACAGACTCTTACAGAGTTGGCCAAACCAGCTCTCTCTCCCACCACAACACAAAGGTGCAAAGCGATGCACACGCTGGTCTAGGATGTACTTCACTGCTCTCTAACTTGCCAACATAAAGATCTCTGTTAACACCCTACAGAGGTCATAGCTAGGCAACCAACCTCCTCCACCAGGGGATCGAATGACCAATGAGTAAAAAAGTCATGAAACAACATCAATTAAAGCAAGCAACAAATTAGGCACCGGGGGTATACATTTCAGTCCGGTGCACGGAAAATGAGCTGTGCAGCACTCACCATGACTTCTGACATTTTCTCCAAGGGGTTTTTAAATTGTATAGTAATTGGCATTAGATCTAATGTTACGCTTACAGAAAATCTCATTACAGCCATTATCTTTAATTACAAAGCTGAAAAGTTAACATTTTACTGTACTTGATCATTAATCATGTACTAACCATTACTACGTGTACTACATCACCAGCTATTTCACAGATGTAATGGCTGTTTTGTTATCGAAACTAATTACGAGTCTCTATGTGGAATACTACTCTGACACTAAAATACAAATCAACCTAATAAATTATCTCCTCATCAACAAAATGGTGGTTCAGTCTAACACTGCTCTGTCCACATTTACCTTTGACTTCACTCCCTTTGTTAGGAAGTGGCTTTACAAGCACAGATTTGCTTCCTGCCCAACTTTAATAAAAATCATTGACCTCATCAATGGCCATAGACATTTTAACTCAATTTAATCAATTGAATTCTTGTTTCCAGTAGATTTATTCAGTTATTTTATTTCTAGCAGTAAGACTCGGAGGTTTCTGCAACACGTAACAAGTCTTGCTGGGTACATTTGTACTCTGAAGATGGTAAACTTCAGCCAACAGGCACTTCTGGCTTTCTTCAGCACATTGGAACAGGCTGCCCAGGGAGGGGGTTGAACCATTCCTGGACACATCCAAAATTCGTGGAGATCTGGAGCTTAGGGGCAGGGTTTAGCAGTGGTCTAGGAACAGTCTAAGGCTAATGGTTGGACTTGATGATCTCAAAGGTCTTTTCCAACCTAGACAATTCTGTGATTGTACGATGGCCAACACCACAGTCAGCATGAAGACTGTGAGGCTGGTGCTCCCAGAATCCATGCACTGGAGATGATGGAAGCTGTGACCCCAGGTGATGTCTGGCCTCATCCATGCAACTCCCAATGGGTAGGAAGACAGAAATCTTGTTTTGTAAGGTGCTGCTGTTCAAGAGATCAATGATTAATCAATAAGGAGACAGGCGTGACACAACACAACCCCACTGGGGTTTCACTGCTGCTATGACCTTCAAACAGCTCCTCCCAGCCGCGCACCCTTTCCAGTTCCCTCGTCGTCTTGGGACAAAGGGAAAAGGGCTCCAACACTCCTGCAGCTGCCCTTCCCAGCCCCCCCACAACCTCTGCACCCCTGTGGGTGTATGGGATGGCACATGGGGTGGTTGAGGCCTTTCAGAGTCCAATTTAGAATGAAATCACCTCTATATTCATCTATTTTTTTTTAATTCAGTTCCTGCACTGAAACAGGAGCTGAAACCAAACTGACAAACCCCGTAAAATAAACCATTTTATTTTATAAAGAAGAGCCCCTTTTTAATCACTATTTTGTTTTCTCCAGAGGCTATAAATAGAAGTTCTCCTTGATTTCAGCTGAGAGACATGTTTGGTTTGCTGCCTTTATTATAAGCAAATTGAAGGGGTTGGTTTGGTTTTTGGCTTTTTTTTTTTTTTCAGATTGAAATGGATGAATAGATAGAGCTTTGGATAGAAAAATTAATGCAGGTTAGGTCAATGGTCCAAACCAGCAAGGAATAAAAATGAAAGTCTAGGTAAAGACCCTCTCTAGAACACTTCTGTGAACTTGCTCTCACAGAACGCCGCAAGACCTTCACAGTAACGTGAAAGCTCTTATTAAACCCCAGATAAAATAAACAAACATATTCCTTTTTATAGGGTATCCGTGCAAATTATAAAAAATCAAAATTCTGAAAGGAATATAAAATTAGGCATTAAATTAGAGGCTTTGGCCAGGAACTACTGAATACAGGATGAAAGTCTTGAATCATGACTTTCAGACACCACCATATTCTTGCTGGAAACAAGAACCAAAGCCAAACCACACCTGGGGAAAGGAGAGATGAGTACACAAATCCCCAAAACACAGAAAATGAAAATGAGTTCCCAGAGGAACACTCCTCAGACACGTCCTCATGTGCCTCCTATCACTGCACACACTCCTCCGTTCAGAGCAGCTTGGTGGGAACTCGGAGTTCACGCACCCCACGCAAGGGCAGATTAAACCCCGAGGAAGCCAGCACTATTCCTTCCACACACACTAAGCTGATTCAACCTCCAACCTAGCAGATGGCCAGAGAGTTTCCACTAAAATCAGAAATAATAAAGCCGCACCACGTATAGTGATTCACCACAGGGAACACCAGAATGTTCAAGGCTGCACCCCGCAGACTGCAGTGCCAACATCTGATCTACATCTCCCTAGGTCTTGGCTACAGGTGTGAAACACCTCTGGCAGTACAGGTCCAACTACACACACTGTTGCCAACCGATGTTCTTGAGTCTGTCCAAACATGCAAGCCTGGGAAGGTGACATCTCCCAAAGAAAAGGTCTTGACAGACGTGGTTCAGCCCACGTTCCAGAACGAAGACCTGTCCCCGAGTGAAGGACCATTCCTTCTAGATTTGCAGAGCTTTGGAAAACACAGAAAATCTGTTTCAATACCAAAAGAATTCACACCAGTCAGCACCACAACGAGTTCCTAACCCTGTGCCTGTTATCACACAGGAAAGGCACAGATGACATGGGAAAAACAAGCTTAATGGTGTTTAGAGAGCAAGTTAAGCAAAGGTGAAGAAAATGATTAAAAAAAATAAGTTAATGGATTCACAACTTCATCATAATAATTAAAAAAAAGAGTGTATTAAAATGATTTGTCCCATCTTTATGTCAAGATTACACATCTTCCAAATACAGTTTTCCAGGTAAACATAAAATAAAACCGCTATTCAAACAGCAATTAAGATACCCTGCATGACAAAACTCTTGCAGAAAGCTTCTTTCTTGTTACACTACGTTCAAGTACATCAGGCAGGTCAATCAGTCAGTGGTATAAAAAGCTTCTTTTGCTTCTTCTACTGCACTGCCTTCCCCACCCAGTTCCTCCTGGGCCTCCAGCTCGTGTGCTGTGAGAAACAGATCTCTGCTTTCCTGGATTCTGGGATTTAGAAAGGCCACTTTTCTGAAGGCAGAGGGAATTGCAGGCAGTAAAGGTCCCACGTCCAGCCTCTCACTGGCTCAGTCAGAATCATTACCACAATCATCACTGCCTTCGAGATCGCTGCTGTTCTGTAAAGAAAAGTAGAAAATGGTTTGTCAGGATTTCATTTACACCTCAACACTGACTTAAACCAAAGACAAAGTTTAAGCTCCTACAAAAGTGTAACACAATGAGGCTGGATCCCAACTTCATGTCTTACATCCTTCTACGGTAACAAACTTCTGTGACAGTAAATGACACTTTTTGTGGCAAAAACAAGAGTACATTGGATCGCATTCACCAGCAGACAAGATTGCTTCTCATTTACACCTACAACTGCATCTAGATCAGGTTGCTCGGCCCTGTCCAACCTTCCCTTGACTGCCTCCAGGGATGGGGCACTTCCCACCTCTCTGTGTAACCTGGACCAGTGTTTCAGCACCCTCATCATAAAAAATTCTTATCTCTACTCTAAATCTCTCATTCTAGTTCTAAAGCAAGGGTCCTCAAACCCCGGCCCGCGGGCCAGATACGGCCCCCCAGGGTCACCAATGCAGCCCGCTGGTATTTACCACCCTGCTGGGGGCTGGGGGGCAGAAACCGAGCAGCCGCAGATGACTTCCTGCCACCTTCGTGGCAGCTCCCCAGTCTCTCCCTCCAGCTCCCAGGCAGGACAAGCCAGGCAGCACAAACTATAGCCCGGTCCCCAACACTGTCTGAGGGACAGTGAACCGGCCTCCTGTTTAAAAAGTTTGAGGACCCTTGTTCTAAAGCATCAACCCTTGCCCTGTCCCAACAGGCCTTGCTAAAAGGACTGTCCCCATCTTTCTTACAACTACCAGAAGGCTGCAGTAAGGTCTTCCTAGAGACTTTCCCTCTCAAAGTCCCTCTAAAGCTGTCAGTCATATAATCCAAAGCCAGGATTTTGCATGTCTCGTGCAGAGAATTTATGTCCAAACTGTATTAGCAACCTGCAGAGAAAGTAAAGTCCAAGTTCTTAACTAAGAGTCTCTCCTTCAGAAGTAACTGGGGTTGTACATAATTTTTTTAAGCAACTTTTTGACTGGTATGGTGGCATCAAAGGATTTCACAAAGGAAGGCCAACAAGACAGTACAACTGCAGTTACTTCTTTTCTACCTTACCACCACTTGCTGAAAACACAAAAACCTCCAGATCTCATGAATTTGCACTGACAATCTTATACCCTAAGACGAAACAAATCCTGAGAGACTCAGTTGCCTTCATAACAGCAGGCAGAGCTCACTGCAGTGCCAAGGGCCTGCACAATCTCAGAGGAGCTCGTCACGTCATCCCTTATCCTTATCCAAACAGCCTGTGAGAACCACGATGTCACTGCATGCTCAAGTTTATCTATCACCAGCAGACCTGCCTCTTGCTGGCAAAGCACCACTGACTCTGAACCTGTTAGCAGGACCTCCCATCAACACCATCAAGACCCTCCAGTCAGGTTAAGGACTCTCAGCACCACATGTTCTCTTTGGGTCCCATTCAACCAAATTAAGGCGGTATTTGTCATATCCTCCTGTCCAAGTGTCCTCACAAAGCACAAGACTTCAGAAAAACAATTGCCAGGAGTCCAGAGTAACCCCACGACATTTCTGGCATCTTGCTTGTGCTAGTCAATGAGGCTTTAACTTTTATCTTGGATGTTGAAACTCTTTCTCAGAGTCAACAAAAAATGGCAAAGAAAGATTAAACCTGCTGTGCTCCAGAGCAGGATCACTATTTACATGAGATGAAGCTCTACTTAAAGACTCCATTAAGTGAAAACAGTCAGTATCTTTTCTGTATTGTAGTGCACAGAAGTTTTAACCCTGCCCTTCATTCGTCCTTCAAGGACTCGTCAGCCCTATGGCCAAGAAAATCTGAATTACATACAGAACTGTAAGGTCATCGGAGCTTGCTTCAAATTTAGACTGGGTTTATGAAGGACTTGTTCCATCAAGCACTGTTTGTTGAATTTTAAGCCACTCTAATAGTTACCAATTTAAATAAGTCTTTAGTGAGTTTATCTCATCTGGTTTACAACCTACTTGTAGCATGCCTGAACATCTTCCCACTTTCTTGTGAGGCCACTCTGGATCTCAACCAAAAAGAAACAAATACCCTAATGTTAACCTGTAACTGTCTCTTGGTTAAAAATGTATTCTACATCTCTGCTTTGCTGCAGCTGACAGTAAAATATACCACCATACCCCATTTTACTCAGTAGAGTTGTTTTCTGATGACCCATTTTGAGCTCATGGCAGACTTACATAAAAAGCTGGTCTTAAACTTTCCTGATTCTACACCTTATCTAGTCAACAGGGCATTACACAAACTGAGAAGTAGCCCAGAATCAGAGAACAAAGAGCCAGTAGTTATTTAAAAGGAAATTGTTCCTGTGTGAGTTGGTCTAGGTGATCCTGCTGTTGCAGGGGGATTGGACTAGATGATCTTTCAAGGTAACTTCCAATCCCTAATGATTCTATGATTCTATGACAGGACTAGGGGGAATGGAGCAAAGCTGGAGGTGGGTAGATTTAGACTGGATGTGAGGAGGAAGTTCTTCACCGTTAGAGTGGGAGAGTCTGGAATGGGTTGCCCAGGAAGGTGGTGGAGGCCCTGTCCTTCAAGGTGTTTAAGGCAAGGCTGGATAAAGCTCTGGCCAGCCTGATCTAGGGTGGAGTGTCCCTGCCCATGGCAGGGGAGTTGGAACTGGATGATCCTGTGGTCCCTTCTAACCCTGACTGACTCAATGACTTAATCTAGGTGATCCTGCCCTGGCCAGGGGATTGGACTGGATGCATCTTTCGAGGTCCCTTCCAAACCCTAATGATTCTATTCTACGATTCTACAAAAACTCTCAGCTTCACAAGAGCAAAGGCTAGTGAAGTGCCCCCAGTATCCGCTGCCAGCTTATGACTCTGCAAAACAGCCTGTGCTGTAAAAGCTTTCCTCCCTCTCTGCCTCCCTCAACTGCCTCATGCACAACCCCACAAAAATAACCCCTTGTATAGCTCATTGCACGACGAGCAAGGGCACAAAGATGAAAAAGATAACCCACGTTTCATAGTCCAGGCACCTGTCATCTTCCATGGCAAGTTCATGGAAAACAGAAGTGTTACTATGGAAAGAGCCACCTCAGCCTGACAGCTTCCCTTTGATAAAACACCAGCTCCAGTCATTACCTTTGAATTTTTGTTGTTCGCTTGCATCTCGACAGCAGAAGACTGGAAGTCATGAATAGGGAGGGTGTTGAGCCAGTTTGCCATGGACTTCTCCTCCCTTTCTGTGTTGATAATGGTGGGACTGATGTACTGCTCCTTGAAAACAGCCATTTTCTCCTCCTCCTCTGTCCACTCCAGCGGCTCATGCAGCCCATCATTTCCAAAACGCCTGTTGTACTTCTCAAAGTGCACTCTTTCCAACATCAGCCCGAGTCCTGGGGCTTTGGGGACATGTATTTTCTCCTCTCCTAAGCTGTGCTCCAGGAGGGACTCGGCAGCATAACCTTTCACAATAGCTATCACCAGCCCAATCATCTTCCTGATTTGGTGCATCATGAAGCTCTGACCTTTCACTCTGATCACTGCAAACTCGATGTTCTCTCTCACAAAGGGCTCTCCACAGTACATCTCCATGATGTACCGCTTGGCACTGGGGTCCCTGGGTCCCTTCTGAGACGTGAAGTTGTGGAAGTTGTGTGTCCCTTTATAGCACGCAAGCAATTTATTGACTTTATCGAGGGTCTCTCTGTCCACCCGATAAACCTCCTCTTGCACATCATGGTCTTTATGGGCAAAGGCAAATGTTGGCAGCATGTAGGAGTAGGTTCTGGCATCACATTTGTTCTTGGAGTTGAATCTCCTCGTGACTCTCTTCAGACCTTGTTTTAAAAGTGACATTAGGGCTTTGAATCAGTAAGTGACACCCTCAGTGTGATCTCCCTCCCAACACCAAGCACAGTTTTAAATAAAATACAATCAAAAACCAATTTAGGACCCCAGTTCCCACCTAACAGAAACACATGGACTTATTTTAAAACAAAACTGCTTATGACTGAAATTATTATGGTAAAGAAGAGATCTTCTGCAGGAAGAAGCCCCTCCACAAATACTTTCTCTGTCCTTACCCAGAATTCTGATGTGAGAAGGAAGATGGCTATTGATCTTTTCTAAGATGTCATCTATTAGCCTGACCTTTAGCGACACAATCTGTCCAGCTGCGGACACACCCTGTAAAAATCATAAAACACACAAGCACATCATCAAGTACCTTGGAGGCTCTGAGATAGCACTTGCAGAACTGAAACAGCTGAAGAATAAGTTGGTTCCTTTTTCTCACTGTCATCGCAGGCTGAGAAGCGAGGCAAAGGCAAGGCCACAGGCAGAAATCCAAGTCAGAGCACTCCTGGAAGACCTGCTGGTGCTGCACAGCCATAGCGCAGCTTAGCGATCAGAGAGCACAGCACTGCATGCCCTTCAAGACACCTCACTGTATCTGACTGCTGCTAAGTAAAGCACCAAGTGAGGACAAATCACTTCCACGCATAAATTCAGACTTAGAAGGCTTAAAAACAACGGGGATGCAGCTGAACTCTCAAGCAGCACTTCAGCCGGGCCATAAAAAGAAGAGCAGCAGCAGATTGGCTGAAGCAGATGAATGTGACAGACAAAGACAAAGTTTAGGACTGAGGCACCAGCTTTACAAACAACCCTAGTCAATATCCTGCACTCTCTAAACATTTGCTTGTAGTTAAGTTTAGCAGGGGATGAATGAGATTTCAAGCAACACTCACAGTGAATAGAATTTGCCATTGGATCTCACTTTAGACAAGGCTTTACCAGTAAACACCAGTAGCAGGGGTACAGTGGAGTTTATGAGAGCACAGGCCCCCAACACACCTTATCTGTTCGAGCACACCGCTGAAAAGACATTTTCTTCATCTCTTCCCCGTGGTTTTCTGGGATGCAGCCTGACTGAACAAGGGCAGACACTAAGTCATCTTCAATTGTCCTAAACTGTGACGATCCCACCTGTCTCTGAAAGGGAATATACAGTAAAAATAAGTAACAGAACAAACAACAATTGTAAAACTGAAGATGATAGTTACGTTCATAAAAAGCCTCCTCTTCACAGCCTTAAAAGCACTGCCATCATCTAACAAAACTGATTATACTTTACCAAAGTGTGGTAATAAAACTTCTACATTTGGATGGATTTATTTTTTCTGTTATTTCAAGTAAATGATAATTTCTAATCCCACCGAGGAATACTCCTGCAATGGAGATGATCCCTTCGCCTGCATGGAACAGCTCCAATGAAACAGTGTTCCAATGCCTGCAAGTTAATGGCTGCCACTCCAGCCTACCCCTGCAACAGCTGCTTCAGGTGGTCTTTTGCCAGGTTCCCCTGAACTGCTGGTGGTTTTCTCCAGTGACTTTTGCCCTGAACCAGTGAACTGTAACAGAAATGCAAACCCCCTTGGTGTGAGGCTGTAGGACACACACCCTCAACACGCACCACACATGTACACGAGCAGGAAAGCCAACAGACTCGTACCTGGACTGCTCACAGACGACAGCTTTACTGCTGCTCAACAAACCTACTTTGCTGCAAAACATGAGATACTTCCGACCCTGGCTGTGAGGAACCTTACCAGCAGCACCGCCGAGGCTCTGAAGGGCCTGTACGCTGAGAGGAGCAGCAGATGGAGCAGCAGCAGCCTCCTGCTGCCAGTGCCCTGTGCCACCAGCTTGTCCCTGCAGGGCAGGGCTGTTGCTGCTGCTCTAACAAAGCTACATCCCTCTTCTGCCACATGCAAACGCACAAGTCCTGCGACAGTTTCCCTGTTCCCGAACTGCTACAAGATGCCCAATTAAAATGCATCAGGAAAAGGAGAATTTAAAGTCTCTTCAAGTACAGTCAATAATTTTTAGAAAAAAACACAACATAGATGCCCATTTGTTCTGTTCAAATACGCAACTCAGACACCTGGAATCTGTACCTACTGAGGTAACTTGAGGTCTATCCTAAAAGAAACTCAGCCCAACAGCTCTGGAATGCAAAGCTTCAATCAGAAGTGGGAGCACTGCTCAGGAGAGATCACTGGACAGGACCTCACATCCTGACAAAACTGCAATGCCTGTGTTCAGCCTCCTCAAGAACCTTGTCTCCAGCTGCTTTTGGAAGATCTTCTGCTGATGCTTTGTGCTGGAAGCAGACTCTCTAGAATCCTCAAATACCAGAGACACACCCCTTACATTTTTATTCAAGTTTCTGCCATGCCATTTGAACCCAGGCACTCATCGTTCCCACTCAAGCTTCCCACACTGCAACTGCTTCCTACTCAGTTACTGTGACTACAGCTATCAACTGAACAAAAAAGCATTGTTTTGCCCAACCCATACCTGCATGCCATAGTAGCCTTTCCCTGAATAGGCTAGCAGCAACACAATCTTCCTTTTGGGTGATTTTTTGTTCTGATCCTCTGCATCTTCCTCATCAGCATCCTTCCTCAACCTTTTGCTCTGATGCCCATTTTCTTCCAGCCTTTCAATCACCTCACTGCTGCTCTCCAGTCTCTTAGCCTTGCTGGAGACTGCTGCTATCAGCTCCTCAGCCATGGTGAGAACCTACAAGGGATAGCACAGCACGCAGGGCTCAGCAAGACAAGCACCTAAACAGCAACAAACACATAAATGTTAAAACAAATTAATAAATGAATGCCAGTATTTAAATAATAACAAATATCTAAAGGGCGAGTGTCAAGATGGTGGGACCAGGCTCTTCTCAGTGATGCGAGAAGGGGCGTACGGCTGGAACCGAGAAAGTTCAGTTTAAACACAAACTTCTTCCCGATGAGGTCCCAGAGCCCTGGCTCAGGGTGCAGACTCTCTGTTCTAGAGATGCTCAAACCCCACCTGGATGTTCCTGCAGGACCTGATCTAGGGGATCCTGCTCTGCAGGGCAGTTGGACTGGAAGATCTCCAGAGGTACTTTCCAACCCTTCCAGCCTGTGGCTGTATGGTTCTGTAGGCCGCTGCGGGAACGCAGGACAGCTCTGTCCCGGAGCAGTCCAGTGGACCGCCGGGTCCGCTTAACTCTGGCGGCAGCAGGGGCCCCACTGAGAGGGGCTCGCACCCCCATCTCCGCTCCCGACAAGGCCGTGTCACATCTCATCCCCGGTATGGCTGAGGCGGGCAGCAAGGTCCGCACCGTCCGTACCGCAAGCCCTCGGCCCGTCCCGCTCGCTACGCGGGGCCCACACACCCACACAGGGCTCAACCGGGACCAGGCCCCGCCGCACGCCCGCGCCCCGCCGCAACGAGAGGCCACAGCTCACAGCCCGCAGCCCCCAGCACAGCCGCTGCATCGTCCGCGGAGTCGGCCGGGCCCAGCGTCAGCCTCAGCCCCGGTGCCGGTACCGGTGCCGGTGCTGCCACCCTGCCGTTGCGAGAGGAGTCACCGCGCAGACGCGGGGCGGAAGAGCCACGTGCGGGTACGGCGGCCGCGTGGGGACATGCNCTCACTGCTGTGGGGGACCGAGGATGCCCCTCGGGGCGTCCGGAAGGCCGAGCGGCGGGGCCTAGCCCGTCCCCCGCGTCAGCACCGCGCCCCGTCGCGCGGGGACTGCCCGGCCCGGGGCACTGGGTCGGTACCGAACCTACCTTGGGCTCTGGGCAATGTCGGCACGGCCATCCGAGCTCTGCCCGGAGATTCCCGGCCCTCGGGAGCCAAACTGGGTTAACTATTAAATTTCTGAATTAATAAATCCATGAAAAAATATTCATTTGTTTGAAATATATTAGCATTTAAATAAATAAATATTCTTTTGCGGTAATAAACTATTCCATTATTACTGTGTTGTATTATCACATTATTGTATTAATTATCTATGCTAGTAAAGCAGACTGTCACGGACATCCACAGGATGGGGACGTTGCCTAACCAGCCCATTTCCCCTCACAACACCCCCAGGACAGCAAGAGCTGCCGACAGCACCGCCGGCACCACCAACGTGGGTCTGACTGTCAGAGCTCCTGATGCCATCCCAGGGGTAATCGGCCCTCGTCCACTTCTGACCTTCTCTTGTGCCAGTACCAAGCACAGGCTCCCAGGTTGGGGTTTCCCAGCAGGTTTTCCCCTGCCAGCTCTCCCGAGCTGTTGCTGTACTCATGCCAGCTGCAACAAGTCTTCTCCATAGCAATGGACTGACTGGGCAGCCTGGAAACCACAGATGCCTCCATCAGTGAGAGCAGGAACCTCCCAAAAAGCCAAAATCACCTGGAAATCTTCCTGTAGCGCTACAAGCTCCTGCGCTCCTTAGGCCAGAGCCCACAGTGAGGATGTGGAGCCCTGGCGTGCAGAGCTGAGCAGAAGCAGCAGCGTTCATCCATTCAGACCCAAACTGGAAGGGCTGGTGACTCCAAGCAGGGCAGCTTGTCAAGCACAGGAATTGTACTGCTGCTAGTAAGGGGAAGAAATGCAGCCCGTCCTGTACTGAGCTGACACTTTAGAGTTATTTCAGTAGTGGGATGGGACAAGGGGAAGATTTATCACACAGCCCCAGCTGCGTTTGGTTTAGATAAAGGATTGTCTGTCAGAGCGCAGCACCGCTGCCAAGGAGACCGGGAACGCGGGTTACTCTCTTGCTTCAACCAGAGCATCTGAATCTTTTGTTTTGCCTCATTTCCTTGGGAAGTGAAGCTCGTGCAATCGGGCTACTGTCTGCCCACCACCATCGCTTCCTCCTCCCAGACTGCTATGATTTCTGAACTTGGTTCTCTTCAGCTAAATTTGAGAGAGTGAAGGTGACCCCGGGCCAGTTCAGACAAACAGCGATGGGGCAAGAGAAAGACTGACAGGGAAGGGGGATGGTCAGCAGATTGAGAGAGGTTCTCCTCCCCCTCTACTCTGCCCTGATGAGATGGCTTCTGGAATATTGTGTGCAGTTCTGGGCCCCTCAGTTCAAGAAGGACACAGGACTGCTGGAGAGAGTCTGGATGGACTCAGGCTCTTCTCAGTGGCATCTAATGGTAGGACAAGGGGCAATGGGTGTGAGCTGGAACACAGGAGGTTTCACATAAATATGAGAAGGAACTTCTTCACAGTGACAGTGACAGAGCACTGGAAGGGGCTGCCCAGGGAGGTTGTGGAGACTCCTTCTCTGGAGATGTTTAAAACGTTCCTGTGCAACTTGATCTAGGTGATCCTGCTGTGGCAGGGGGATTGGACTAGATGATCTTTCGAGGGCCCTTCCAATCCCTAATGTTCTGTGTTACCCCATGAGGGACAGAACTTGGGATCCCAGCCCCTTACCCATTCCAAGTGCAGCAAAGGAGCTCCAAACCAGGCAGTACACCCCCTGCTCTCAACTTGCCACCTCATGTGCTGCCTCTGTCCTTTCAATTTATCTGTTTTTACCTTTAAACCAAAGGCAAGGAGAAATCAAAGCCAATTCCAGAGCTGCTGTCAGTTTGTTCTGTGAGAGTTGGCAGTGGGGCAGTGACAGATCCCCAGGGAGCTGCATCCCAAGTAAAAAGGCAGCAGGGATGTTGCTGCAGCTCCTGGTGTGCACCAGAAAGCTCAACTGCAGCCACAGTGTGGGGTCTGTGAGGCCACTGTCCCTGTGTGGGTTTGTGCCAGTGAGAACCCACTACTGCCAGGAATTAGATGAACAAGAGGGCTCATTCGTCTCACATTCGTGATACCCAAGATTAAACGGGAATCGGTGCAAACGATTCGCGGAGTCCCCTTGTGGTTTGTATGAGGAGCCGAACACTCCTGACGTGTTTAATAGGGCTGGCAAAACGATCGGGAGGGGGATCTGCTCGGCCCGAGGTGCCGTCGAGTTCACTCAGCGGTGAAATCGCTCTCAGGTATCTGGGGATTCGCGGCCGATTTTACGCCTTTGTCGAACAGCAAAACACCAGCAGGACCGGGGATGGGCACAGCCATAGCTCCCACAGGCCCCGCAGCCCCAGTCCCGCATCCCTGCCGCTCCCGAACCGCAGCCCCGCCGCCTGCAGATGGGGCTCTGGCAGCGCGAACCGTCGTCTTCTCCTCCGAGCACCCTGTGCTCGTGGCTCATGGTGGGGCCAGTGTCCTCATAGCCCTCCCAGGGCCCGAGCCGCTCCGCCTCAGGACACCGGGGTCCGTCCCTTCCCCGAGCAGCCCCTTCCCCGCTTTGTTGCGGAGTTGCAGCCCCGCACTTACCCCGTCTTATCCCTCCCCGAAGCCGGCTGTGGGAAAGGGAAAGGTTCTTTCCAGCGGTTTTGCTTTAGATTTTCCAAGAGATAGAATTTCCTTTAAGTCAATAAAAAGGGAGGGGCACCGCTTTGAAGAACATTTTCTTGAAGTTGTGTTATGTTAAAAGTAGATAAAAGAAACCTGCTCAGCTGACCTTTTAACGAGTTGAGGGACCAGAGAGAGCAGGGACCCCACAAGAAGAAAGGCTGAGACCCCCCTCAGCCCTCCTGTTCCCAGGGGCAGAGGCCAGGGCGGGAGGTTACTGCATGTCCTGCAGCGCTCGGCGAATGGGGAAGCAGATCCACGGCAGGATTTGCGAGGCACATTTCTCCCGTTCAGGCAAATACTCTCTGCTGTGCGGCACTAGAAGCTTAGGAGCTAACTACAGCGTTTGGTAAAAGCTCTTCCGTGGGAACTGCCAACAGGCTGCACTGCAGGGGCAAGGAGCACCTGAACCTGCAGATCCCCGGCTGGAGACACAATTTGTGCTGGGAAGAAGCAGCACAAACAACAGGGAACACCAGGAACTCCTCGTGCTGTGGAGAGTGTTGCTGTTCAAGATCAAGTCAGGTGGCGGTGAGGGTGACAGAGCACTGGAACAGGCTGCCCAGGGGGGTTGTGAAGTCTTCTTCTCTGGAGACATTTCAAACCCTCCTGGATATGCTCCTGTGTGACTTGGTCTAGGTGATCCTGCTGTGGTGGGGGGATTGGACTCTGTGATCTTTCAAAGCCCCTTCCAATCCCTAATGTTCTAGGATTCTGTGATTCTTCCTCCACCAGGTGTCTCTGGTGTAACACATGCCAGCGGGTTCTCACTTGGAAGCAACTTGACTGCCTACCAGACCTGATCTGGGAGTTTAGAAACAATTCAGTTGTATTTCAAGCTCGCCTGCAGTGGGAACCCCAGAAGACCTGTGATACCTCCCCTCTGGGTCCTAACAAGCAAATACTCGTGGCAGATGCTGAGAAGCTGAAGCTACAAAGCCCAAGTGCTCTGGGTCTGCATGTAGGGCCCTGTGCGCTGCAGACTTGGGAAGGACCTTTCCAGAGCCACCTCTTACTGCACCAGGGCTTTGGATCAGAGCTGTACAGTGAGTGCAGGCAGGAATAAGTGAAACAGTGAGACAGGGGATTGAGTCCAGCATGCAGGGATCCCCACTCGTGCCTGGGGCTCGGTGAGGACCCCTGAAGGACAGCAGTGGGTCCTCAGTGACCCTCTGCCCTGCCCACAGCAAGGGCAGAACTCCCCGTGACATGACTCGCTTGAGCTCCTTTTTGGAAATATGTGTTTAATGTGTGTTCTGCGAACTCCAGACCCCCCGCCAGGGTTCACCTCCCAGGAGGGGTGGTGGTTCTGACTCTATTGTCCCTAAATTGCTCTGTTTAGAACAGAACTGTCCCAGGGAAGTTTGTGTTCCCACACTACGTGCCATTCCTCAGCCAGGGAATGGCACCCACCATCGGCGCTGCATTTATGGTAACAAATTTGAGTACATCCAACTGCAAGGATCGCTCTGGAGCGCATTAGCTCCTGCCCTGCAGAGCTCTGGCAGTGCAGATGCAGCCCTTCCCCTGCCTCAGCCAAACCCCTCCAGGCATCCCAACATCCAAGACCCCTCACCCCGCTCCAGTGAGGGGGGCTGTCAGCACACAGGAGCTATTGGAGCCAGGCAGGAGAAGACACTGTCAAGTTAACCAGTGCAAAGCTAAAACATACCACGAAGGGGTTAACTTGATGAAACCTCAGCTCACTGGTGACTAGGAGCAGAATGCTTGATCCTTGCACTGCTTTGGTTCAACACACACCCACCCGCTCCGACTTCCTTGATGTCACTGAACCACCTCTGATCTTTCAGAGTTGAATGAGCATGTTCTTGCTGACGTACTTGCTGACAGCTAAATACACGCGTGGGAACGGAGCCAAACGCCCTGCGAGAATCGCCCGGGTTTGTTTTCTCCTAGAATCAACAGCAGCACGTCACAGCCCACGTCTAGAAAGTTGTGCAATTTTCACCGGTGCTGTTGAGCTGCCCAGGCCCTACGGTTCAGTGCTCTTAGAAGAGCCTGTTTCTTGTGTTGTTGAATCTCCCCAGGTAACACTTTACTCTGCTCCTATGGACAAGTGCTCTGGATTCAGCAGGGTGTTGTCCACCCACCCAGGCCTGGGACACACAGAGCTCGGTCTCTCATTTGGTCACAGGTTTTCCACCTGAACTTTTCAACTTCTTCACGCAGGCACCTTCCAAAGACATCCTTTCCCTTAGCCCTCAACACCAGAAACTCATGTATGTTATATTGTCCACAGTCTTCACCACTGTCCCTTGTCACAGGGAACAAAAGGGAGATTTTCTTGTTAAAAATATCCCAAAAAACCCCACCAACCCCTCCCCCAAAACGGAAGACCCAAGCACTGAGCTGCCAGACTTCGAGCAGCTTTTCTATTCGTTTAACTCTGCCCAGCTGTCCAAGGACTGCCCCAAAGTCTTGCCCAGGTTGCACAGCCCCAATGTTCTCATCACACTTGAGGCAGTGTCCCAGCTTTACCCCTTCACTTCAGGGAAGGAATCTGCTCTCCTTGCGTGTGAGTCGGTGCCAACAATGAGCGACCAGTGCCCAGCCCTTCCAGGCAGGGCTGTTCTCACTGACCGTTCTCACGTGATGTCCAATTCCCTGTGCTGGGAACGGCAGGAAGCAAAGTTATAAATAGGGCTGAGCAAGAGAAAACAATTCCAGCTCATGGCAAATGAACTTTCTGAAGTAGGGTCTTACGGAAAAACACTGCCATAACTGTGTAGGGTGATGCTGAGCCACACAGGGGCTGGCGGGCACGACTCTGCCCAGGGATGCTCATGGCCAACAACATGCACAGTCCAGTGAGTAGGGTTTGAGGGAACGCTTGGTGGAATTTGGCTCCTGGACTTCTCTCACATCCCAGATGCAGAGCTTAGAGTATTCTCATTCTGCCAGAGCAGGGTCTACACTCACCTGTCTTGTACCCCAAGTTACAACTAGAGCTCGTGGGACTCACATTGAACTTCTTGCCATCTCCAATGATATTTTTCATAGCTGGGCGGGCAAGAGGGAACTCGACTCTCTGCTGTCCTGCTCAAATAACCAACTGCAATGGGTACAAACCTGGGGGGTGGATAATTACAAACATCCAAATCTTACACTACTCCTGCTCCATGCACCTGGAGGGGAAGGGGTCTGCTATTGACAGACAGCGGGTAACCAGGGCAGAGGAACCAGAGGCTACAGCTCCCACTCTCAAATGGCTTCATCTTGGACAAATCCAGAGGTTTCATTTGTGAATGCAGGCAGCAGAGTTTGTTTTGTCGCAAGCTTCATCCACTGTGCAAAGGAGGTAACAGCACTTCCTCACCTCAGAGTCAGAGCTGGTAGCACCAAATGTATCCAACAGAATCACTCAGGTTGGAAAAGACCCTGGAGATCATCAAGTCCAATCCATAAGCCTACTCTAACAAGGTCACCACTAGCCTAGATCTCTGAGCACCGCATCTAAAGAACCTTCAAACATATCCAGGGATGGTGATGCAACCCCCTCCCTGGGAAGCCTGTTCCAAGCCCTCACTGCCCTTTCAGTGAAAATATTTTTCCTGATGTCCAGCCTAACCCTCCCCTGATGCAGCTTGAGGTCGGTCCCTCTTGTTCTGTCACTAATGACCTGTGAGAAGAGACCAGCACTCATCTCTCTACAGCATTCAGGTAGTTGTAGAGGTTGGTGAGGTCTCCTCTCATCTTTTCTTCCCTCAGGTTAAACAGCCCCAGCTTCCCCAGCCACTCCTCATCAGCCTTGCTGTCTAGACCCTTCAGCCAGCTTCACTGGCCTTCTCTGCACCTGCTCCAGCCCCTCAGTGTCCTCCTTGAAATGAGGTGCCCAAAACTGAGCCCATTACTCACTGGAGACAGTCACTTCCCTACTCCCGCTGGCCACGATAGTGCTGATGCAGGTCAGGATGCCACTCGCCTTCTTGGCCACCTGGGCACTGCTGGCTCATGTTCAGCCACTTGTTAATGAGCACCCCCAGGTCTCTTTCTGCCTGATAACTTTCCAGCCACCCTTCCCCCACCGCCTTACTGGGATACTGCACTAACTGGGATGACAGAAGTACTGAAAACAGGCCACTAACAATTTCATTTTTATTTCCTTAAATCGGTGTTGTACAATTTAAAGCAAAAAAAAAAAGTCACACAAAACACAAATAAAAAATGTCGACGAAGTATCAAGCATTACCTTATAAAGAACATCATCATCATCATCACCCGCTCGCACAAACCTGAAGATAACGTGTTTATTCGACTGAGGTTTCTTGAAATCTATTAGAAGATGCGAGACACAAACGCTGCCAACAGTAATGAAGCCATGACAACAGCAGGTGGACTACACTAGCAACTTCAACAGTGGCTGGGGGGGCCTTTGGGGGTGGGTTTCTTTTTTCTCAGTTTTTCTTGCATATCTTAAATGCCTACAAAGCAATAAATATTTCTCACCAAAAAGGCTGGGGTTCACACTACATGCAGTTAGATAAAAAAAGTCACCAAAGTGATGGCAAAATAAATCAGCTGTCTGATTTGGTTTTTTTTTTTAAAACTTTCTGGGGTTTTTTTTTTCTTCCCCCCCTCCCCATTTTCAGGAGGGCCTGGGGGGATTTTTTGTGGGGGGTTTTTTTGTTGTTTTTTTTTTTTTTAAATTCAAACACAGTGGCTAAGTTTCAAGTATTGAGAGAAAACACATATATACACGTTTGTGTTCGTGTGCGCATCCGTACACAGCCACACACACACACACACAGCCCTGCATGTATATACACAGACACAGGGAGATTGGTTGTAGGTCTGTAAACCACAATGTTTTTGGAGCAATATATACTGGTGGACACTGAATGTGGGCAGCTGGGATACATTCAAGTAAGTAAGTACAGCTGGAAGGTTAGTGCTGAGCTTGCCACGCGCACAGATTGTGGATCCTGGGCCGTGCTTTGCCATGGTGGGAGGCTCTTGGGGTTTGCCAGGAGGGCTCGGGGTACACAGCGGGGTCTGTATTGCAGGGTCGGTCTTGGCTTAGTGCTTCGTGCCGCCTCCCGGCGTTTCGCTCCCGCCCGCCGCGTAGCCCGCTGCAGGTCTGGTAAAGCCTTTCGGAAGCAGTCTGGGTCTCCACAGGCTGGGTGAGTTGGTTGGTTTCTTCTGTTTTCTCTTCTTGCATCCAGGCACAAGCACAGCAGCAGGCTGTGAACTCACCGTGCCACAGCGGTCCAATACTGAAGCCTCTGTCAAAGCTACTCCTACAACTTCCCTGGTAGGGGCAATTGTAAATCATTTCCTTGCTGGCATTTCTGCTCACAAACACCCTTTCTGCCAAGGACAATGCCAGCACCAAAGTCAATTAAGTTGCTCCTGAAACCCTTATGCAGTATCACACTGACCGTGCCAATATTGAGAGAGAGAGAGAGAGAAAAGAAGCAGTGAGGACTTAACCACCATGTGCAAATCTATTTTTGGATACCCAAAAACAAAGCCTGAGGTTTCGAGTTGCTTTCCAAGATACTTTTCTACCCAGCGCTAACAAAATACTGCCACGACTGATAAATTAAGACACACACGCGCGCACGCAGACGGACGGAAAGGCAGCCAGCCCTCCTCTCACGCACATGCTCACAGCATCCGAAGCCTCAACCAGAACTCGAGCCACTCACGCCCGCAGTCTCATTTGGCTACAGAGTCTCCTTGAAAGAAATGCTCCACAACAACTGAACACTACAGATTTCTTTGTAAAAAACCAACGAAGCAGCAAACAAAACTTCTTAAAAAATGCGTTTCCACCTGTAAGTCTGTAGGATCCTAACGCCTGTTCTTGAGCTCTTAAAAAGCACGGAGCTTTATATTGACTGTCCTTAAAAGAACATTTAAATTAAAAAAAAAACAACCCTAAAACAACCCCTAAACGAAACAAATCTCGGTCCTGCCAGGCTGCCAGTCAGCTTTGCCTGGCGTGGAGGAGGAAGAGCACAGGCTCTGCAGTGCCTTCTGCCTCACACACACGCAAGATACAGTACAGTTAAATACGTACAGTTACACACAAACCCTCTCGCCGCATCCACACGTATTCGCCCTTCGGAATACGTATCAATATCCGCACACACGTAGTGCAATAAAACCACCAGGAAGCAAGGAAAGGAATAAAAAGAACAGCATTCCTAACAGTCGTGATGTTCCTGGCTTGTCGTGTGATGCAAAGTCAACTTCTCCAAGTTCCCATAGTGTGTAAAGTGCTCCTTTGATTCACAAAGCTAGTGTTTTCAGTCTGGGGTGGGGGTGAGGGCTCCGGGAAAGGGGTTATTGAGCCAACAGCTGAAAGCAGGACAGCGCTAGGGCTTCCTCCTGGGAGATGGGTACTGACAGCCTGAGCTGGGCAACCACGAGTCTTTCCTGGTGGTCCTGCCTGCCAAGTTCGAGGACCAAGGGAGGAACAGATTCCTTCTGGGTTCTTCGAAACACAGGTGCACTGATGCCTTCTGCTGTCCTCCTGATTTCCTGCGCAGCCTCTTCCCCTGTGCCCACCCGCGCAGAAGCAGCTCACAGCGCAACCACGGAGAAGCAAACTTCCCCAGCAGCAGCCCGGCCGCTGCTTCACACAGTAAGTCTGCAAGAGCTGGGAGCTACTTCAGCAAGGCTCAGGCCAGAGGGAGCTGACTCCCTCCTCTCTGTCACTGGTGAGCGCTCCAAGGGACGTTCATCCAAGAAGGTCCAAAGGAAAGAACGAAGGGAAGCCTTGGGTTGTCAGGAAGCTTGAAGATGCCCCGGCTCTCAGCTGGGATAGGGGAAAGTACACAAACTGGCCTTGATTGCTGAACAACACCCTCCAACGTGAACTGAAGCCAGCAGTTTCAGCACATCCATCGCCCGCAATGGACACAGCACTGGAATACCCTGTTCTTAAGCCAGAGGGATAGGCAGCAGTCTTATCCTTCAAGTGCTGGGAAGAAGCAGATTTCTGTCCTTCAACCCCTCTGCCAATGAGGGAAACCTTTCCTCCTGTCTTCACCCAGGCCTTTGGGCAGAGAAGAGTCCGTGCTCGCTGCAGTCACACATCCCTGTGAAGGAATCAGAGTCTGTGGAACAACTTCCCAAAAGGTCACAAAACAAAACATCGAGCAGGTCATCCTTCGAGTCTCTTACTGCCAACACCATTTCCCACCACAGCAGCAGGCTGGGGGAAACCAAGTGATGGGCTGGGGTGAAGTGCATGAAGAAGAATGGCAACACTGGGATCAGGCGCAGAACCCTGACAGCAGCGCTGACAGCCGGCGCTCGATGCACAGTTTACCTGGGAGAGGAAAGAACCCAAACAACAGAAATCAATTTCTCATTTTCCTGGCAATATAAAAACCGTCAACACCTGATGGACACTGAAAAACAATTTAAAAGAGGCAGAATCTAAGCAGCCCTTTGAGCATCGCTCCCAGGTACTCATGGAGACTAGATGAGGACCTGGCTGCAAGCACCATGCTGGGAAGGGACAGGTCCAAGGGTCAAGTAATTGGACCTCCAACAAGGAAAGCCAGGAGGGAGTGGCTCTGAGAGAGATATCAGACGTCAGAAAAGAACCACCACCCCTGGGAGCAATTTATTCACTTTAGTAGTAACTAAAGTGTGGCTTTTGCCAGCAGGCACAGTGACTCAGGGTCTCCAGTGCCACTCATCACGGCGAACAACTGAGGGACTGAGTCTGGTCCAGAGCACTTAGTGCCAGATTCTCACTGTCTGCGCCTGAAACTCTCTCAAAAGCTCAATATTTGGTAGAACTCATTCCTCTCACCAGAAGAATTGCTGTGCTTCCATAGTTTTTTTTCAGAACTAAGCAATCATCTACCTGAGATCTGTAATGAAAAAGCTTTCCAGAGAGCAACTCAATCAGAAAGCTGGAGCATACAGAGGGTACAACAGCTAATAGCGGGGTATCAGCTGGGAGAAGGAATCTATTAGATGCATTAACTGTATCTCTGAACAAAAGATGTGATTTATGTTCGCTAAGAAAGTACAAGAGAAGCTCCTCAAGGATTCCTTGATGTCTCAGCTCTCAGTACCACACAACTCTGCCAATCTCCCCTTGCTCTCCTTCACTCCTTCCTCCCTTCAACTGTGAAAGTTGGTGATCATTAACTGACTGATTGCCTGTGAGGCAGAAATCTCTGCTCTTATTACCTGAGAGCTCTGCCCACATGGATGACTAGAGCAGCCTGGCAGTGCTCTGGCCACTGGCCTGAGAACAGCTCTGGTAGGCAGCACCAGCAGAGGGATAGGTTGCCAGCTTGGCCCTTCCCTGACACTGCTGGGACTGCTGCAGGCAGACTGGCTGAGCTGTGGTAGAGCAAAGCTGAAGCCATGTGAAGCTTCTCTTAATAGCTGATGACTATGGCCCATTCCCTCAGCCGACCTCCCACAGAGAGAGATGCCAGAGGTGACTAAACCCCAGCCAGAAAGGCAGTGGAAGCACGTTAGGAGCAAGTGGGCCAGTCCTTTTCATTCCACACAGACCATGGAGCCTGCAGCAGGGGAGAAGAACCCCTCGCATGGCACGGAGAGAGCCCAAGAGAGGTGACAGTTCACAGCAGCAGACACAGGTCTGCCTGTCCCTCAGAGAGGAGGCCAAACAACATCGAGCAGGGAGAAGTTCAGCTTTTGCTGCTACAGCAAGTACTTGCTGCTGAGAAAAGTGTATGTCTGTTGCCTTCTGCGCCAGGGCTGGGGAGCGGGACAGGCAAGCAGTCCTGTTTTGGAAGGAGCTCTCGCGGTGCTGATTTGCCATCTCTGACCAAGAGCCCACGCAGCTCCACGTTCACAAGCACTCTGTGCAATCAGAGGGATGGCTCCAGCTGGAAACCAAACCCAGGGCTCTGCTGCTGCCAAACCGCTTCCTTCAGCAAGTTCTTTCACACATCACAAGCTCCAACAAAGCCCTGGCAATGGCTCTACATGGGAAACTCTCAAAACACGGCTCAGAACAGCGACCCGCCTTTCAACAAGTTTTCCCAGTGGAAAAGCTGGAGCTCAGGCTGCGAGGAGCCATCAGAAGCCAAGAGATGTCTGCTAAATCTACCAAGAGGTGGCTAAAGGAAAACGGCCACTGGGCACTGGAAGACAGAAAAACATGTTCTAGTGGGAGGAAACAGACACTGGAAGCTCACATTTACTGATGTTTTCTATGTCCCCTTGTTCAGTGATGATGTTCAAGAGCCCTTCCATCAGCAGCAGAGCCTTATGGTACCTCTGTGCGCAGTCCTCCCTGTGGTGGAACATCTCATCCAGGGCTGCAGACTGCACCTGCAGGCAACAACCCCACGCCAAGAGGTTAGGTCCCAGAGCTGACCCAGCTTTCCCAGCAAGGCCCCTCAGCTGTGTGAAAAGCCCCCTCTCTCCAGAGACCACACATTAAAAGCATCTGCTAAGGCACAGGAGCGTTAATGCCTGGCACTCACTCTGCACCAACCCTGCTCCCTGGCACTCTCTGCTTATTACCATTTGCACAGCATAGCTGAAGATGAGCTTCTCTGCGGTGATGCTGTTGATCCGATCCATGAGCTTCTGTTTGTCCAGGAAGAACCTCTGTAGTCTCATGTTGAGGCAGTGGCAGGATGATACACTGGATTTATAAAGCTCATTCAGCTTCTTCACAACTAGAGCAAAGGAAAGAAATGCTTGAGTCACTGCTTCCAGTTCTCCCTGTGCCTCTCAGGTACCCAAATGAGTAATTCTAAGTTATGCTAGAGCCAAAAGACTGGCAGAAAGTACTTGCTGCACCAACAGCATCTTTTTCCCTTTCCTCTGTCACCTTCAGCAGCTCTAAGCCTGCACAAGGCACAGCCTACACACACACCTAGTTCACCTGAGGCCAAGTCTATTTTGGTTCCCTTCAGCTGCCACAAGGCAGAGAGTGGTTTGCACTATGCAGGATGTCTCACGCACCACCAGAAGCAGCAGACACACCAGATTCAGAGCTTCTGCTACTTGATGGGTGATGATATGCTGTGAAGAGCTATGTGACTTGCATGTGGTAGCTGCTGGAGTGAAGTGTGGATGAGCAGCACTGAGTACTCAAGGCAATCTCTCTTGACTGTGCTGTCCCAGGACAAGACAACATTGATGCCTGTGAGAGGCCACGTCCTTTCCTGAACCATGGCAGCTCTCGGACAGGAAGGTTATGGGACCAGGAGAACCAGGAATCAGACGTGATTCCAGGGGATTAAATAACAAACTAATGCCAATAACAAAAGCAATGCCACAGGCTTCAGCCTTTCCAGCTGCGTGGCAGATCCACCCCAGGTACTGAACACCAACTCCCACCAACACCTGATGAGTACTGAAATGCCCACGCTGCAGGATTTGCTCCTGAGGGAGGCAAATTAACCCATACGGTGACCAAGCCACAATGCAGACAGGTAACCTCACGCAATAACCAGGACTTGCAACCACATCTATCCTTTCCAGGTGAAGATATGAGAGCAGAGAGCCAGAGAAGAGACTGCCTCCAGGAAGAGAGGCAGCTTTAACCCTTAAATAAAGAACAGAGGCTCAAAACCATAACCTTGTCAGGGTCAGGCTGCCAGATCCCCCTTGCTCAGAGGGGTTTTGAGAGCAAGTGAGAACCCCAAGGTTTGTGGGTGAAATTAAAAACTCCATGAGAGTCAAGAAGACTGAAAACCAAACCCACAGAAATACAATAACCTCCACAGAATTCAGTCAGAGCTGTGAGCTGGGCCCAGATCATCAGTCAAAAGCAGACAGCTGTGAGCCAAACCCTGCCTGGCACATGTTGCCCAAAGATACTCCAGGGCAGTGTCCTATTGACCCTCCTTGCTTTTTCCATACCTGGGACACAAGTACCTTTAAAACCCTTTGTTCTTACTGTGCTCTGCAAAACCTCATGGGAGCAGTATTTTATGAGGAGAGAAACTAGAAAAGAGAGGGAAAATTACACCAGATGTTGCAATCTGCGCTGAAAAGGATAATTTGTTGAGGTTATGGCAACCTTCTCATTAGCCCAAACTGGTGGAAGACATGTAGCTAAGCCTCGGCATCTTGCTCCATGCTGCAAGCTACAACACGTGTGCTCACTGTATTTAACTTGTAGCCTTCTACATGCCATCCCAAGGCAGCATGAGGACTTTCAAGCTCTTGCAGTAGATAGCTGGTGGGTGTCAAGTACTTCAGGTGCTTCAAAAGGCTCCCTCAGTGGCATTACTGAGTATAGTTTTACAACTGTAGTCTCTAATGAGTGATGAAGACTCACAGGGGCACGAGCAAGACCTCTGAGACACAAATCAAGTGTGCACAGAGGAATGCTGAGCAGGTCCAAAGAAGGAGGGTCTGGAGAAGAAGCAGCTGAGGGAGCTGGGACTATTGCATCTGAAGAAAAGGAGACCTTATTGCTATTTACAACTGCTTGAAAGAGGCTGTAGAGAGAGGGGTTGGTCTCTTCTCACAAGTAACAAGTGATAGGACAAGAGGAAGTGGCCTCCAGGGGAAGTTTAGGTTGGATATTAGGAAAAACTTCTTCCTGGAAAGGGCCATCAGGCCTTGTTAACAGGCTGCCCATGGAATGGCCATCCCTGGGCATGTTTCAGAGTCACGAAGATCTGGAGCTTAGGGACAGGGTTTAGAGGTCGCCTTGGGACAGCTGCATTAATGGCTAGATTTGATGATCTTGAAGGTCTTTTCCAACTGATACCATTCTGTGATGTTACGACTCCCCTCAGTGCAAACTAAAAAGTCTCAGTAGTGCACCAGGACAGTAAGAAATAAGCCCCATGCACACAAGCAGGATTCACACTTTTCTCAACTCCCTCCCATCCCAAGTGAGCCCATGGCTACATGTGTCGAGCAGCCCCTTACCTTGTTTGACAGTGGAGGAGAGACACAGCTTGCCAGCTTTGATCTGCTCTATGGCCATCTGCAGCCCCGAGGACAGCAGCTCTGCCACTTTCAGGTACAGCACGAGCTGCTCTGCGTAGCTGCAAAGGAAGCACATGGCAATGCAGACAGATCAATGGGACAGTGCTGTGTCCCAGAGGAGCTCTGGTATGCAACTGTGCATGGGGTGGGAGGGAGGGACAGCAGACAGGGGAGGGGGGCAGCTCTCTGCTCACTCCTTACCTCCACTCCCGGCTCAGGAGGCTGATCTGGTCAGCCACCACGCTCTCCTGGAGCTGGTACTCTGATGTCACGGAACTGCTCATCTCACTGGAGCTGCCTTTCAGGGAGGCAATTTCCATCACGTAGTGGACAAAGGCCAGTGTGAAGCGGAGGCTGCGCAGGATGTCAGTGTGCTCTTGCTGTTGAAGGGATGCCAAGGTAGGGGTTACAGGGGAAAGCTGGTGTGCTGGGGAGAGCTGTTCAGCTAGAGCTGTGCCTACTCACCCCAGCTCGCAGAAATAACACCCAAACTCACCTACACTTCTGCCTGGGGCAGGGACAGCCAAACTCAGCCACCTCAACCTCACACACCACACCAGTTCCTCCTTTAAAATAAAAGCAGTGAGCAACAGCCCCAAGCCAGAAATTTCCAGGCAGCTCCCTAGAGAAGCTAGTAAGACTTGCTCTAAAATTATATGCTCCCTTCCCAAGTTGGATCCCAGCTGTGTGGGACTTGCAGAAGTCAGACCATTCGCCCAGCTCTGGTCCCCAGCACAGCAGTGCTGGTACAAACCAAACTGTCACCTAACTGACAACCTCCTACACCACAGAGAACTGCAAACACTGTGTGTCCCATGCCTCAGCTCAGCCCTGGATCTTCATACTGCCACGGCAGTGAGCCCTCGGGGAAGTCCTCTGGAGGGACCACAAGGACAACCCTGTATTTGCAACTCTTGGCCCTTGGTGACAGAAACGTGCACAGACTGCTGCCTTCACTTTAGAGCACTTTTAACTCTGCTGTTACAGATCAAAAGGCATTTTCCCATTTCTGGGATGCTGCACTGCTTAAGTCACTGAAAACATTTTGGGAAGTTGGTGTTTGTGGAAAAACTGAATGCCTGTGGGCCCTAGAAAATTAACTTCTGCCTGGAGATGTAACTCCATTGCTGGCACTCTCTTTAGAGTAACCTGCTTCACCTTAAAAATGCTCAGTGGCTTGGTTTTCTAAAAGGAGACTGGTAAAGATGATTCCTATCTGAATTTATCAGAGAACCCTCACGCCCATGCTCAAGCTCTTCTTTTTCATTCACCGGATCATTCACTCCTCTCCCACTACCTTGCTGTCTGGACAGTCCAATAAGGTGAGGAAGTGTTACATCTATCTTCCCCCTATTGCTTTAAAAGCAGAGGAGGAACTTGGAGATTAAGTAATTCCCCAGTCATACAAGAAGTTCGTGACAGAGCAGGAAACTGCTGAGATCTTACAGGTCTCAGCCTGGTATCTCTAACCAGCACTTCCTCCCTGCTTATACAGTCAGCTTCCATTAATTATGTGGCACTCATGGCCTCAATTGGTACCACCAGAGTTCATCCATCCCCAGTCACCTCTGCACTGTTTCTAAAGCACTGCAAAACAAATGAAACCCCAGTCTTCAATTTGCCTTGTCTGCACATAAAGAAACTTTTACAAGAGATGGAAGAACCACCCATCTGAAGGCAACAGCTTTGCTCAAGATAAACGAGGTGCTTGAACACCAAGATTTCAATGTCCTGAAAGTATCAGCAGAAATCAGTACATCTACCAGGTCTGCATTCTGGCCAGCTCTGCAGAGCACAAAGGGTTCTCCAAACACTCTGTCAAGGTTTAGTGACACGCAGTTGGTTACTGCACTCAACAGAAATGATGACTGAACCTAAACGACTCATTACAGACACAGCAACTGAGCCAGCTGCTGTCAAAATCAAGTTCACACTTCCTTAGACACTTCTTTTCAGGCTAATGATGGCAGCTTGCAGGGCCCCTTACTCCTGGGGCAGGATGTTCAACTAAATTCACTACTACTGTTGTGATGCTGCAAGTCCTAGCCCCATGGCTCGGCAGGTACCTCAATGCATAACTGACAAACAGTGAGCCAAATGTAGTCTGAAGTAGAAGAGCAAACCCACACCCTTCAAACAATATGTGTGCATCTCTGTGGCTATCTAGGGGCTTTTAGCAACAGCATCAACATTCAGATACAAAATTCAGCCCTCCTCGGTTCCACACAGCCCAAGGAGGTATCACGAATAGAGCTGGAACTGTGACTGAACCTGCCTCCCACCACTACTGCAGATGGGCAGCCTGACCTACATTTCAAATATATTCCAGCTACAAAAGCTCTGCTTCAGCCCGACTTCAGCCTGCATAGAAGGGGAGCCTGGCAGCCTTTCAGCTCAACCTTCTGGTTTAGCTGTTCTGTTGCAGAACGTGGTGTCCCCCCGCCCACAGCAGTAGCACGAGCATCGGGTTCGCTTTTTTCAGATCCTTTCAGCAGCAGAGTGTTGCACACTGCTCCCAGATACACTGCACCACTCATGCTTTGAAGTCACCTATTACTAACAATTAATCTTTCAAAGGGAAAAGGCCCAAAGTACCCAGGTTTCCTTCAGAAACTGCTCATATAGAAGGAATCAGATCATGATGTTCCCAACTGGCAATCTCAGGTGACTTTTCACCCTGGTCTTGGGCTGTCCCATGGACTAATCAGCTTGGCAGGAGGCTCAAAAGTCACTGTGCTCAACATGCCCTGCACTTTTTGAGCATGGCGTAGGCCTGGCTCTCTTGAAAAATGTTGCTTCACCTTTGGAAGGAACTCCTGTTGCTGAAACCACGGAGTCCTCTGTTTGCTGGATTTGCTGTGATTTTATTTCCCTGTCCTTTGCCCCAGGGGAGTCCCTGGGATATACTCACCTCCATAAGCGTCTCTTCAGGCAGCTCTGGTGCCTCAAATGTAACAGCACCTTCCAGGTTGGCAGTGATTGGATCAGCAAAAGTGTACCGGAGACTTGAAGGCCCTTCCAGTGCATCTCCTCCAGTTCCCACTGCCAAGTGCCTGCCGGTGAATGAGCCTCCAGAACTGAGAGAGCTGGAGGACCCCACTGAGAAAAAAAACATAGGCAAAGGAATTACTGGAAATATGAAGAGCAGGTGAGGTGCTCCTCGCCCAGCAGAAGAGACAATCCTGTGGGATCCAGGATCTGACAGAAGCCAGCAACAGGTACTTTGGAGGAAGATGCAAGGACTCTCAATGAAGAATAACCACTCCCCAACGTAAGCTCCTTAGTGACTCAGGCAGACCAGCTTACAAGCAGATTTAACACACCTTTCAGAATGTCCAGCATTTACAGAGACAATTCACAAGTACTCTTCCTTTCTGTATCCTGCCACAAGAGCTTGGGCTGATTTTTATCAACCATCACCACAACCACCATCCCCATCATGGGAACCCAAAAGGTTCCTTGGCTCTTACACTATCACTGCATAAGCATCTCTGCTAAGTGACAGCTTTATCATGGTTTTAAAACACTGACCAGTTGCCTGGTAACCAGGAGCGCTTTCCAGCGCATGCCCTGCACTGCTGCTTCTCCATCTTTACATGCAAGAGGCTGGGCAGAGAGCAAGTGACTTCATCTGAGTCAAGACCTCAAACCTGGAGACACAGAGACCCTGTAAATGCAGCATCCATCAGACATCTCCCTTATCATCTTTTCCTCTTCTTGACCACTGAATTCATGCTAAGAGCACAGTACGTAGAAAAGACAGACACTTCAAACGGAGTATCCGTCTTGGGCCGTTCCAAATACATTCAGCACTTCCAGATCCCAACACTTTGTATCCCAACACAGGCACAGATGGATGTGTTCTGACAGAGGGATGCCAGTGATACTCTCCACTGTCACTGACCCTTTGGAGGGAGATGCTTCTCTTCTACCCATGAATTTAATTTGCTGCCCTATCCTGTCTTCAAAAGATCCAGCAATATAATAATGCGAAGCTGCTGTGCAGAAAGGCACTGCCACCTCTCCTCCCAAAGCTCTTCCCTGTTGGCAGCTGTGCCTCAAAGCTAAGTGAATCATCAAACACCAGCAGAGCATCTCCAGATCTTTCAGAGTAAGGACAACAATATCACATTCCGAACATCCCGTAACTCCAAGGGGCTCTCTGCAGAAATAGTTACGACGACCCACAAAAAGGCTCTGCTTTTATATCTGTCAAGTGGCCTCATTCATGGATTGTCCAGGCACTTGGGGTGCAGGGTTTCTACTTGCAAAGTGCCCCTTTTCACCAGAATTCTGTGCATTAACTGTAACATAAGGAGTTACTGCACAGACCCAATCAATAAAGCCTGTCAAGCCCTGCTGCTTTGACCTAATGCTGCGGATGAGTTGTAGGTTCACTACTCAAACTTCTCTTCAAAGCACCCCATCTGAGATATGAACTGTTTGACAGACCCTCAAGCATCCACATACCAACCCACCAAAAGCTGGTGCTTCAATCTGCTTCCAAATTGCCATTTCCCTCGAAATAAATCAATCCAGGAAGTTTGAATTCCCTATTCACAATGTTTCAGTAGCAGCCAGAGGCTGTAGCCAGGATAGTAACTCTACTGTACTACAGGCCTACTTTAAGAGTCTCTGCCTTACAGAGGTTATCCTCTAAATTGACAAGAGAAAGGAAGGATTATGGCCCAAACTTTCCATACAAAAAAAGATGTGAGCGGTTTTAGTTATGATGGAAATGCAAGGTACACTCTGGAATTGAGCCCAAGGGTTCCCTCACCCAGCCAAGCAGCTTCTTCATGGTTACATCCAGATCTTTTCTGCAGCAATTAAGAACAATGGAGTTGACTACATTCAGATGAGTAACGGCCAAGAATTCAAACAAACCAAAAGCGCAAGTAAGCATCCAAATGTTTTGATAAACTGAACATGGACTCCAGCTCCCAGACACTCTAACCCAAAAGGGGCCCATTACAGCAGTCTCAACTGTTGGCTGATGAGGCCTGAGCCCTGGTATCTGAAAAGATTTATCTGTCAAGCAGGAGTGCACTGCCCATTCTACTTCAGTAGCTCAGAGTATAAGAAACACCACTAGCAGTTCTGCATACAGAGCCTCCCTGGCCCTTTCCCTAGTTTGTGCACTCAAATTGTTGGGCACGGATGGTCACACTCATCTTACAAAGCTCATCCAAAATCCATGGGGAGAACGAACACCACACAAAACAATCCGTATGCTTGTTGACCTGTCAGCAACAGTGGGTCTGCAAACAGCTGCAGTGCTACTCCTGAAGCAGAGAGCAGTGAAGTAAAAGAAAAGGTTGCCTGTCTCTTCCAGTACTGGAAAACCACTCTGGCACTAGTCCTTGTGCCAGTGCAAACAGTTACCAGGAATAACTGGGGTTGGCAGGAACCAGTATGAGAACCTCAAACACACTGAGACCAGCTGAGCTCTGCGGACTGTGCTCTGGGCAGCCTTCTGCTACCACTAGTGCTCACAGCAAGGAATTCAACACTTTGCTCTGCCCCCAGGCATTCCCAGTGGAACAGGCAGGTAGGTATCAGCCCTTTACCTGAAAACATCCTGGTCCTCGTGGTCTGTGGGGGGGTTGTTCCACTGGGAGGGGATCCGACAGTAAAAACCACTGGGGATGGGCTGGCAGAGCCCCCAGCCCGGGCACCAGAGTGCAGGGTCCCTCCGTAAGCACCTGAGGGAGCTGGGGAGACAGTTGAAAGGTGCAGACTGGCATTACAGGAAAGTTACTCAGAGCATGGTGTGCCTCACCCAGTGGTTTTATGTTCCTGCAGACTCTCTTGGGAGACAGCGGTTACACCAGCCCAGGCCAGCATTCCCTTTGGAGTACCCACTGAGAACACGACCAGGCCAGGCTGGCATGGACTGTGGGATGTGAGCCGGGACACGTGGCTGCAGCTGTTCTCCCCTCCTGCTTCCCAACCTGCAAGCCCAAGAAGACCCACCCTTGCAGAGCCATTCATCTTCAAGCTGCCTGGCAGAGAAGTCCCCACTTCCACACGTTATCACATTCAGAAGGGGCCAAAAGAGGAAGCCCTGCCTATAAAAGTCACACTGCTAGCCAGCAATTACACAGCACACGTCACCCACAGACCTCCGAGCGCTCCACAAAAGAAAGCAAATATTCCTCACACACGGCAGTCACTTCCTTTGCCAAAGCCATCAGTCAAGCAGGCTCCCATATGCAGGAGGCACGTAGGCAAACTATTCACCCCAACCCAGGACATCCGGCCAGATTTCCCTGGTCTCCCCACCTACCTGCTACTTCCATTGGCTTCTCATTGTTCAGGCTGTCATTGCTGCCAGCTTCTGAGATCTGTGCCCCAAAGGCTGCCTTCAGTAGCAGGTCAGTGAGCCTGCCTGTGCTCAGAGACCTAAAAACATGATATACAACATGATGGAGAAAGCCAACAGGTGCAAGGGTTCAGCTAACTTCCACTCCAGTTCATGCCACTCTTGATCCACAGTCACTTAATACCACACAGAAAACAGTTTGGAGCTGAAAGAACCACTTTCTTCTGTCAAGAGAGCATTTGAAGCACCTCCTGCTACTTGCAGGAAGCCTACAGCTACCCTGACAAACTGCAGTAACGCAAGTACTGACTACAGCATAGTTACAACAGTGTTTTTCTTTGATGGAAGATACACAAATTAATATCAAAAGCTACTGCCTGCCCCCACAGGGGAAGACTTAAAAATCTGCACCACGTTTGCTTGCAGTGCAGGGTGCTGGCAGGTAACTACACAATGTTTACAGATGCCACATTAAAGTTGTAATGTTGTTGGGGGGAGGGTCGTAATTTGCTCTGACCATCCCATGTTAGGAAATGGGAAGAACCAGTGTACAAAGCAAACTATAGCTCACCTGCCCTTGACCTCCTCTACAGGCCTCAATCCCAAGCCAGTCTGCTGGCAGTGGAAATGACCCATCTCCTTCAGATCTGGCAAGGTCTTGTTCCGGGTCGGAGTCATCATGACCCCCTGATGGGCCAAGAGAGTGAGAAGATTCTGGGAACTTGGGGTTTTGGGAAACTCAAATGGGGACACAGCCTAAGAAGAAGAGAAAACACAGAGCGGTGACCTTAAAATGAAGAGAATTCCCATCTCTCTCCATTTGTTTATAAAATTACACTGTGTGTGTGGCAATCTGCTGTGATAAAAATGCACAAATCCCATCCCACGTGGTTACTTGCCCTCAATCCCAGAAAGACTAAAACAAAAGGACAACAAACTCTGCTGAGAATTTCTGCAGCCTAACATAAGCAGAGAAAACGCTGTCACAGTGCCAGCCTCGCATGAGACACCAGGGCTGTCACCTGCTCAGCCGTCTGCTGTCTCTGCTGGGGATTCCTACCGGACACACACTTGCGTCACCCATCAAGCCACTGAGTGGGAACCAGCCTAGGGACTGCAGCTTGCTAATGCGCTTCCCCCTAATCTGGGCAGCTCTTTTTCATTGCTGCTTAAAACCCCACGCTCTGCTCAGAGAGCGAACGCTGCTGCCAAGGGAGATCTGTCCACTAAGAACTAGGACACTGCCCCACTTCACACAGATCGCTAAACAGCCCTTGAAGAAAAGCACACAAACAGTGAGAAATCCAGGTCAGAGTTATTTGATCATGCAGCAGCTCATCCCCAAGTAACCCAAAAGACCGAGCTGTGAGAAACCCCAAGAGCAGAATCGCTGCCATACCTTTGTAGGGGAGCCCATTATAGTTGGCAAGGGGCTCCTCTGCATGAACTCGGACAGCTTGGGTGAGGATCTGAGCTGCCGGCAGTGCTGCAAGCCATGGATCTGCAGAGGCTGGCTGACTGGGGTATGACCGAAGTGAGCAACAAGAGGATCAGAGTGCTGCTTGGTTATCTTCTGCCTGCAGGAATGCAAATCTGACAGGTTGGGAGCACTGTGGAGCCGGGAGCCCATCCCTCGAGGACAGTGTTCAGGTGCTGAGGAACCTGGAGGACCCAGATTGACAAACCACGTCATTTTCTGGTTCTAAGACAAAAAGCCAGCCTTACACCAGGATCCACTGCTAAAACACCCAGAAAACTCCTGTCCCTCTGCTCTGCCCTAGTGAAACCACATCTGGAGTATTGTTTCCAGTTCTGGGCCACTCAGTTCAAGAGGGGCACGGAACTCCTGGAGAGAGTCCAGTGCAGAGCCACAAAGATGATAAAGGGAGGGGAGCATCTCCCTTATGAGGAAAGGCTGATGGAGATGGGTCTCTGTAGCTTGGAGAAAAGGAGGTGACCTCATTAAGGTTTATAAGTAAGTGAGGAGTAGGTGTCAGGAGGACAGAGCGAGGTTCTTCTCAGTGTCATCTAGTGATAGGACAGGAGCAACGGGTGTGAGCTGGAACATAGGAGGTTCCACATGAATATGAGAAGGAACTTCTTCACAGTGAGGGTGACAGACCACTGGAAGGGGCTGCCCAGGGAGGTTGTGGAGACTCCTTCTCTGGAGGTGTTTAAAACCCGCATGCACATGTTCCTGTGCACCTTGCAGGTGATCCTGCTGTGGCAGGGGGATTGGACTGGATAATCTTTTGAGGTCCCTTCCAATCTCTTTGATTCTGTGAAAACCTTCAGTGGATGGTTAAGGATGGACTTGGATCTGAGCCCCAAAACAGCTCAGTCTGATCCAGTTTTGACTCTACAGGAAGAAGATATAGGAAAAACAGGGAAATACAAGTGTAGCTTCTTTCTTTCACTGCAGCCCTTACAGAGAAAAGGACCCCGATGATCAGAGCTCAGCAGCAAGGAAATCACACACCAAGTAGACCACTGGCAGAGGGTGTTTTGGGGATTATGAGATGCTTTTCCTTCATTCCATCTATTGACTTCAAAGTTCCAAACCTGAGTTTTCATGACACAGGATCTATCAGCACTGGAAGATAGGATGCTAATGGATGAATCCCAAGTCCTATATGCAGGCAGAACTCCTGGCTGGCTAAGCATCAGGAGAAGCTGCTGAAGGACCATGTACACCCTGAGAATATGGTTCTGGCCTTATCCATAGGAATAACAAAGGAAGAGAAGGACAAACGCACCAGTGACAGGAATCCGGCTTCTCACTTCTGCTGCTCCAAGAGAAGAGGGGATAACAGTCTGGCTGGGCTGCTCTGGGATTGTTCCAACTTTGAGGGAACACAATTAGAAAAGTGTATTCAGTATGACTTTTCTATAATAACAACACTATGTCCCACTTTTCTATAGGAAGATGAAGTTCTCTCTTCCACTTTCTCCTAAGTGTGGAGGGAGAAGATCAGCTCCTGTAAAAGCAGGGAAAAGCCCCTTTTTCTGTTATTAGTTCAGCAAGTTTTAGTCTGACTTAGTACTGGTATTAATTTAGAGACAGAGAATACAAATATTCTGTATTTGCTCACTAGCAGAGATTAATAAATATAGGACTGGAGACACTAGGGAATATCTGGTTACAGCAGAATTTGTTTCTTTACAGAAAACAGGCAAGCACCATCAGCTGCACACTGGCTATCTTCTTACCCCTTTCCACTTCAATTGTTTATTGGTAGCTGGATCAGGGCACCAGATATCCAGACAGCTACTTCTCACTTTGAACAGTGAAGCTCAAGCCCTTCCAAAGCTGGTCAGGATTTGCTCTGATGACCACTGGCTTATATTTTTTCTCTTAGCTTAGTCCAAGCCAGTAAAAAGTCACTCTTC
Source organism: Rhinopomastus cyanomelas (assembly GCA_013400115.1). Lineage (NCBI taxonomy): Eukaryota > Metazoa > Chordata > Aves > Bucerotiformes > Rhinopomastidae > Rhinopomastus > Rhinopomastus cyanomelas. Next base: position 272,627 of record VXBP01000410.1, read on the forward strand.
ACAGGGCAGCAAAATCAAGTGCAGACACCAAACCTTGCCTCTCTTGAGGCTTATAGGTATTTTCCTCTCCATTCTACTGATACCAAAGAACTTGTCAAATAATGGATTGAGAAGAGCTGCAGGAGAACAAAACAGTCCAAACTCTCTGGCAGTTACAGCTGGTCGCATCCTCACTCTTTACAGGGAAGGATTTTATGGGGCAGCAATATGCCAGTTAACATCTTACCTTGTGGTGATGGCATAAACGGCTTGGCACCACCAAAGGAGAGCTTTCTGGAGCTTGGTGCAGATCCATGCTCTCCAGGGTAAGGAGGGGAAGCACCAGTTCTAGGAAAACCGAGAGGACTTGTACTACTAGACCTCCGGACCGTACCAGACCTGTTAGGACACAACAGCAGCACACGTGTTACTTCAGATGCCAGCAAAAGAGTAAGATCACCAGACACTCATACAAACCCATCTACTATCACAGATGTGGAACTTCACGGGGATTTATTCTGGATCAAGATCCAAATGCTCTAGGACTGCACCAGTACAGATTAAAACAATAATCCTCACCCTCAAGAATTTAAATTCAAACATAAGTTTGCAAAACAAATGAAAAGAATGAATGAGATTAGCTTAGCTGTAAGCAGAGAAACCTGTCATCTCTCTGAAGTCACTTTTAGATGCTTCAATGAATCTTGAACAAGAGGAGTTTCATATCCTGCCACATCCAAGGTGTTTATTTTAGGCAGTATCGTCAGAATACCCTGAGAGGGCTTTCTGCAAGGGTCTCTCCTGTGCTGGTCACTGGCTCTTTTGACAGAGCAGCACTTTAGGTAGAAAACTCTGAGTGCCAGACGCTGGACACAAGAGGTAAGCTGTGCCCAAGGCACTGCTCTGCAGCACAGCTCTGGCTCACATTAGAAGTGGCAGAGCAGAACACAGCAATGTGTGGCTGTCAGATCTGAAATCATTCACCACTATCCAGCGGAATTTCTCCTGCTTGGGCTCCACACTCCTTTAACTCCTTGTGAAGCCTCACCTTAGGGAGCTCAGATTCATTTGTACAGCCCACACACGCAGGAACTTCAAGCATTAGCCAGTTGCTAAACTGAAACAAAAAAGGAAACTAGGCAAGTGAGAAAGTGAGTTCAGCCACAGCATCGCTCCCGAGCGAGAAAGGATTATTCCTCAGTACTGTGATGTTTCCACTGCTTGTCAAGAACACACCACCCAAACTCTATTTATGAAATGCCATTCTGCCCCTGCAAGCTCCTTCGCAGCGATTCCCATTCCACTGCCCTACATGAGAAAACAGTCTTTTCATCACATCCTTCGCTCTGCTCTCCATTTGGAAACGTCTTTCCCCCTTGTTTAAAAGAACATTTGTCTGAGCCAGTGGGTGGTTTTCTGGATGGGAATCAATGAACCTGCTCAAAAACCTCTCTGTGCTGAAGCCACTTAAAGCTGCTGTCACTAAGGTATCTGCCTCCTCCCCCAGTGATGCTGCATTAAGCTGTCGATAGGTATTCGAACAGAAGAAACAAAGGCAGGTAGGTGTCAACAGAGCACATGAGGACAGCTGCACTGCCCAGGAATGGGAAGGTCATCCTGATGAAGCCGCAGGATTCAGCACTACTAGCTGTGTGCTTCACTCGATGCCATGTGCCAATAAATAAATAAATAAATGCATAATAATAAAATCATCTCAGTAGCTAAGAATTTGTGTCTGCCACCCTCCTTCTCAACGTGTTACTACATTTCTCAGCCAAATCCATCACATGCTTGGAGAAAAGGAAATAGTTTAAGATTTTAACCTAAAAATCACTTCTGATTCAGAGGCCTAGCATTCACTAAGTGCCTGGACCTGAAGCAAAACGAACACCCAACAAGAAACAGACACCGAGACACTCCACAGCAGAAAGCGTTGCTCTGACGTGTTTTTCAGTCTCCAGAAGATGAGCCATCATGTTCCACGCTGAACACTATCTATCAGGAACCTCCAGAGAAAAACACCAGCTGACTGCTGCTGGTGTGGAATGGCAAATGCCACCCTAGGAGATACGGATAAGCAAGCAAGCAGGTGAGCAGGATGGTGATGTGGCCAAAGGCAGCAACACTTAATTATCATCTCAACAAGCAACATATCTATCCACAAACAAGCCAGTCAGGGGACAGTGGTCACCTCTGCAGCAACAAAAGCATCCTCAAGATTTGTATTCAAATGACTTGGCAAACATGACGAGGCACTTGGCTGTTAAGGCCATACACTGTATGGAAAAGTGGAATCACACACTAAATGCCTGACAAAGATTTAGTTTTCCATTCCTGAAGCGTGTCTACTGAATTTGCTGATTAGAGGAAGTGATGGCAAGAGATAGCTATGGCTTCCTGGAGCAGAGATGATGCCAGAGATTCTGTGAAGATGCTAAAAGCAAAGTGTGAATCATCCTGATTGTGTCCATTCCTCGAGTTCTTCCGCAGGGATGAGCCTAATCTCATCATTACACAATGGTGACTAAAGACCAGAGCAAAACAGGACAGTTTGATCCCTGACTGGCTGTCAATCTGATCTCAGTAGCCCAGCACCAGGCTTGGAACAGACAGCGTGCTGAGGTGCATCCTCTGCACCTCTCCAGAGCTCTCATTTTGGACATCACATGGATAACCAAGACTCCTGTGATTTCTGACACTAATAGGGCTAAAGGTTTTGCTGTCACAAAACCACAAAGCATACAGGAAACAGGAAGGAGCTAACCACAAAACCTGCCACGCACTTGAAGAAGAGAACATAAACGAGCACTGAAGCTACACCGATACAAAACAATCTCTCTCCTGATCCCCGATGAACATCAACATATCTCTATTCCAGCTCCACTTTGAGTAAGCCTTACCCTGAATTAGGCTGGCTGAAACCCAAACTTGTGCTGACACGGGTATTACCCTACTTCTGAAAGCTAAACTTAAACTAACCCAGATACCAAAGCAACTCATCCAAGAAAAACATAGCACCTCACAGACAGTTCAGTTTTAATGTCTCTGCTGTACAAGCTCTTTAAGATCCTGTGAGAGTCTCCTTCCAGTCAGTCTATGACCTGGACTACTGCTGTCAACCCAGATTTCATGCCTGTAAAAACCAGAACCATGCATGAGAAGAAAGAGAAGCCCCATGTGTCTTGGATGTATAAGGTGCCACCACTGAACTTCAGAGGTCCACTCTATGGCTGAAGGCTGGCATCCAGGCATTCCCGACAGCTTTCAGAAAACACACGCTGCCTCACAGGCACAAATTGCTCACTACTTAATCAGTCCTGGCTGTGTAACCACATTAATATGCAGCTTGTGTAAGACACATCATCTATGGCGTGACTAGCTACAGGAACTAATTAAGGTAAAGTCAAGTAAGTCTTGTAGCCCCATCCATTTTAGTTGTTCATCTCAACTTTATCCTTTTACAAAGGTATGTGCCAGGCAGATGGTTCTCTTCCTGGGCACCTAAGCCAGAGCTGACACAGGAAACCTACCAGGCTCAAAGGGGTTCAGGCTGCTCTGAAAAGCTGATTGGAGCTGCCTTACATACACACACAGATAAAATCCATTACTGAGTGCTGTAAATAAATCTCAACACCACTACGAAAAAAGACCCCAAAACTACATTACCACACACCACATTGTGTTCTACAGAAAGGAGAGACCACAAAGACAGGCCTGTGAACCAGTCTGCTTTACAACTCTCAAACTGTGATACAGGAGGCCTCGTGCTGCCACTGTCCCCTCCTCAGCCCCAGCACTTACCGTGGAGAGGCAAACTGACTGGGAGACTGAAGGTTCTGCTCAATCCGCCGGTAGTTGTGAATTTGTGTTGGGACCGGAATGGGCACGGAGTGTCCGTACTTGCAGCTAGAAAACGGACCTGGCCGGCTGTGGGAAGGACACAGAAGAAAGACTCTCATAAGGGGTGGACCTTCAGCCAGGTAATTGGAGGTTTTATCTTCACAAAGCAACCCTACGCAGGGAGCGTCCCCTTGGCTGCTGTTGAGTTGTGGGTTTGTACTGGGAGGGAGTTCCAAGTTGTATCAAAGGGAAGTGGCAGCACACATCTCCGGAAAACAGGCACCTTTCTTCCAGCACGATTCCCACCCACAGACTGCAGTTCAAACACACAGCCAAGCACACCACTCCCTCCAGGAGAGCTGCAGCCCTGCTATTTCAGGCCACAACTGGCCTAGTTTCCAACAACTCCGAACCACAGCCAAAGAGCACATCTCTGAGCAGGGGCTAAACGTTTGTGGCTCACAAAGGCCTCCAACAAAGATTTTGCTGCCAAGAGCTACTTGTGATTCATGCAGAGGCACTGCTGCAGCCATGGCTTCTCCATGAAAACTTCAGCACACCACAAAGGAATACAAGCTTGTGGTGTATATCAGAACATTTGCAAGTTAACTACATGGTGGAGAAGGCAACATGGAATAAACCGGGGTGGGGGGAAGGTAAGAGCTGCTATCCGTGCACCCATCAAGGTCAGCTATCTCACAAAATGGGATGGGCCCATTCTGCAAACTTCAAATATCTTTCTAGTTTGCTGCAAGCAGGCTGATCTGCTCTCATCTGCTACCTGTTCCCCCAGGTGACAGTCTCCCCATCACTCCTTGCCTGAACACCGCACTATACACAAACTGCGCTATACAAACCCCACATTTAACTAAGTAGCCACCTAAAAGCTTTTCCCAAAGGCTCCAGAATTCTAGGATTAATTGCCATGGCAATGCTATTTCCAAGTGCAGTGATACTGCATAATTACAGAAAGATCTCACTGCTCATGAAGGCTTCTGCACCTTCCTTGTTGTCAGCCGAAGGCACGCACCTGGCTCTGGCCCTGAGAAGCGGGAAGCATCACTTCTCTGGTCTAACACTCGGAGTGGAAATGTTTTACGTAAGATGAAAGGAGGTGTTTAATTCAGCAAGGGAAAGAGAGAAGAGTTTGCAACTTATTTGGCAGTTCAAAGAACCCCATTAGCAAGACTTCTTTTCTGGGTTCTGTGGTTTCCAGTTGACAGTGCTGAACGAAGCTAACCTGCAGGAACACGTCTCCACAATGCGTATGAAGACACTCCTTCCTAACAAGAGAGCCAAATAACAGGAAGAGATCTTTGGAAAAGAAAGATGAAAAAAGTGATTCCAGTTTCTTTGTTCTTCTCTCCATAGGTTTACTAGTTAAGTTCTATATATTCTTCCTTGGGTGCTCTTATTTCTTCCAACAAGAGAACATACTCTTCATCTGGTGTTGGTCTCTGAAAGGCATGGAATTCTTGATTCTTCACTGACATAATAAGCAAAGGCATTCAAGGTTTCTGCTTGCTCAGCAGAATGGCGAGGCTTTTGTCTGTCTTCCATCAGCGTAAGACAGGCATAAAGTGAACAGAGCTTTACCAAAGAAATCTGAGGGCTCACACTGAATTTTCTACATATCCGGACTTTCAACGTACATTTCAAACACTTTCTTTTCCATCTGGTCAAAATTCTCTGGAGTGAAAGAGTTCTTGGATGAAAGGATCCTCCCTCTTTCAGAGTTATATCAGTTCCTTACCAGAAGCCAGATTTCTCCACAAGGTGAAAGAAATCATCCAAATGAGGTGACATACTAAACCTGCTAACTAGCCTCAAGCCTTAAGACTACAATTGACCATAAATTTGCAAAGACCAAGAGATAAAGCTGGGACAGGGAGTTTAATTACCTGGCAGCAATTAAAAGCTCTTTGAAAATGGTATTAAATCCACTGCTGTGGGACACATCCAAGGAAGTACCTCTTGTTATACTTACTAAGCATTTTCAACAAGGAAGTGTTTTTTAAAACCAAATAATAAAAAAGATAACTATCAGAATATTTTCATTCTGCCTAGCCCTTACCCTCTTAGTGAAGAGCAAGAAGAGCTGCTCCAGTGTGTACCATGACATCCTGAGGGAAACCCACTGTTGGCCACTCTAAATCAGTCTTTACTTTCTGCCCCATTTGGACTGCATCTAGCATTGCTTGCTAGCCTGGAGCTACGCATGAAAGGGAACTGCTGCTGAAAATCAGGAGTTCTCTGCACCAGTGAAGCCAAGCGCTGAACCTCAGGTCATCGATAACAAAGGGCACTGAAAAGCATGATACTAGCAAGGACATATCTGGGTAGCACCAGTTCAAAGCACCTTCAGGGGACAGATCAAAGATCAAGCTTTACACTGTGGATTTGGAGTGACAGCTCTGATCTTTCATTCCTTATGTTTTACTGGCCATTCGGGACAGGATAGGGAGTAACTCTTCAGTGTTTCTTCAAAGCAGACAGAGAAGTGGGAAGTAGCACTAGAGTGTGTGACATCTGCTCCACTGAAGCTGCTGGGAATGAGTAGGAAAGACATCAAGAGCATGTTTAGATCGTAGCCACTGGCATTGACTTGTCACCTTGTGATCCAGCAGAAGCCAGTTTAGCAAAGACTAGACAGTGAGAAGGAGGCAGCATTTGTAGTCAACCTCCACAAATTTCTACTCACTGCTGTCCAAAAACAAGGCCAAATCCCTTAATAAAAGCTGATCTCCACAATGCAAAGGAATCAGTTAAGGTATAAGCTGTTAAAAAGCTTAGCAGGTGATGGCATAAGAAGCCTCAATTAAACTGCACGCTGTGGTACATGCTTGCCAATTAATCTGAAGATGTCAGCAAGGCTTTGAGCCACCTTCTCCTTTACATTTGTATGCTTTGAGGCTACATTTTGTCATTTCCTGGGCTCCGGTTATGGGATGACTGTGTTTGACACATAGCCAGGGACTACATGTTCCTCTTAAACAAGATTTTAAGGTGATCTGTCTCCCAGAGTGAAATCCCCTTCAACTGTGCTCCCCCACATGAGCCACATTGACAGAATAGAAGATGAAAGCTGTTCTCTTTCCCCACAAGAACACCAACAGCTCCCACTAAGCTAATCATGTGCCCTAAAGCTTCAAGCTCTAGCATCAGTGGGATCATCTCCTAGCAAACACTAACATCTTCCGAACACAAACGCATCTGGAATTCTATGATTCTATGGAGGCACTGGTGCTGGGGAGCTGTTGTTGTGCGTGGACAGCTGCTACCAACATCTCTGAACACCAAAGTAGAATTTGTAGCAACTGGTGGAATTGGAACTAAAACCTATGACCATTCCAGTTTGCACTTGTTGGTTGTACCCCTTCACCTTCCATTATTGAACAAGTCCAATGTAGCAGCATCACTTTATACTGACAGAGTGCAACGAACTGCCTGGAGCTGCAAACAACTAAGCAGGCCCGGATGTGTCATTCACCAGCAAGGTGAGATGAGCATCTCTCCTTCACGTTTGTCCCTGTATCTTTGCCCACAAATTCAAGCACAACACAGTCTCAGCACTGCACTCTTTGAAGGGTCTCTAGCCAGAGTGCTGTGCAGGCTGAGCAGCACATACATGCCAATAGAGCAGATTTACTTTCTGCTTAAGAATAATCCCTGCCCCCCCAGGGAACAGCATTAATTCCAGCTCTACGGCATTCTCTCCTGGTCCCTCCTGAGACCTAGAAGAGGGAGAGACAAGCTCCACAGATGGAACTGATCAGTGCCCGAGGCTGGGGAGTTTTCCTGGGTGTTTCCTGTTACCCTTTAATTAAAGAAAAGATGATGGTGTGCTGAGCAAGATCCACATCTGTAAAATCCCTTCAATGGGTGCTCGATTCATCAGTGTTTTATAGTCACCAGTGAACAGTCTTACCTGGACGGGCTAGGAGAACTGCTGTATGGGGGTGAAGGAGACGGTGTCCTTCCCTGGCTTTCCAAGCCTGCTGAAGTCACCAGAGAACTCCTGAAGAATGAGAGAAAGAACCCAACTGTTAGATCCTGGGAATCAACCCTGTTCCCCTCTACAACACACAGCAAGAGCTGTGCCCAGCACCCTCTGCTCAGCCTAGCTGTAAGAGCCCGGAGGACTGCCATGCTGCCCCATACACACTGTGATCAAACTGAAAATACTCAGAATCATAGCATCATTACAGATTGGAAGGGACCTCAAAAGATCATCTAGTCCAATCCCACTGCAACAGCAGGATCACCTAGACCAAGTCACACAGGAACACATCCAGGTGGGTCTTGAACATCTCCAGTGAAGGAGACTCCACAACCAGCCTGGGCAACCTGTTCCAGTGCTCCGCCACCCTCACTGTGAAGAAGTCCCTTCTCAGGTTGATGTGGAACCTTCTATGTTCCAGCTTATAACCACCGCCCCATGTCCTATCACTACATGACACTGAGAACAGCCCAGTGCCATCGTCCTGACACCCACCCCTCAAATATTTGTAGACATTAATGAGGTCACCCCTCAGTCTCCTCTTCTCCAAGCTAAAGAGACCCAGCTCCCTCAGCCTCTCCTCGTAAGAAACAAGCATGTGACAGTTAGATCTGAAATGAAAATTAACTCAGCAACATCTTTCCTCCCATCCAACAAAACCCTCAAGTTCCTCACACACAGTACACTCCAGTGAACAACTTCAGCTGCCTCAGCGTGTCTTACCCGCTGTACATCAGGCTGTCTTGGATTGGTTTCCCTCCTGCAGCCTCAGCAGTTAAATCACCTGAGGAACAAGGAAATGCAGAAACAGATTAATTTAAGATCATTTTCTTTAAAATCTTTACATATTTAGAACAACTGAGATTTTGCCTAGAATTTCCTGCTACTCCAAGACATGCTGAGTTGCTTTCTAAAGTCAGAACCCTGCAAAATAAATGTGAGCTGAAGCTGATGTGGATGCTGTTCATCTTTAGAGCCTCAAGTTTTGGATAATTTAAGCTAAAAGTAAGCCCATTTGCAAGGAGGGCAAAACCTGACAGAATAATTTGGGGAAACAGGTATCTGCCCACTCAGTGCAGGCAATTAGCTGCTGTGCAAAACAGCAGCAGTGTATGTTGCACGGCTTTGAAACACCCGTGTCCTAAGTGGCAAAAATCCAGGGCAGCCAAATGAGCTGGCAGCTGGATACACAACACAAGGGAATCTGTGCCTTTGCCAAAGCATCAACACTGGAAACATGATCAGCACAAGACAAGTGTATACTGGTCCCAGGAAAATCACAAGCATCACCAAGCTCATAAGGACTACACAGTAGAGCCCTTTCACAGGTTCAAGTTCTACCCCTCTGAATTCCTGTTGCAATACAAGTTGCAACCACAAAAGGAGGAATCACAGCATTTATCACCAAGTTCCACCTCAGCAAAGCATCCTACACATGGTCAAGGTTGCGCAATAACCTTCTGCTGGTTCAGTAAGGACTTGTGCATGGTCACAGCATGTGGCTGGATTAGGGCCCTGGCCCCTCTGTCCGTATCTATTTCCAAACAATTTCTAGAAAAGTGTAAACACACAAAGGTGCCAAAATTAGATTCAAAATTCCTGAAGAAAAATCCAACATCTTTCCATTTTTCTCAGGGATTGTTTTTTCAAGTGTGAAGTCCAGCTTGCCAGCTGAAATCCTGTCTTGGACTGTGAGACAGAGTGAAGCTGAAGACAGGATGACATGGGAAAGACTTTTGTGTGAGCCTGCTTATCTTCTTTTCCAGTTGGATTTCCAGGTTCAGTGTCTTACTGAGGCCCTTGGGTAATCTTTATTCTCAAATTCTGTATTTGAAGGTTATTACAAAATACCCTACAAAACTAGCCAGTGAGACAGACGTATCTTCCAGCTCGAGAACCCATTCCTGTGACTCAGTCAGACAGGCTGAATTGTTCTTTCAACTTTCTAGTACCCTTTCTGAACATCCACATCCCCCTCTGCTTCAAACATCTGCGTTTCCAGGAACCACCTTACTTGAGAACTGTGCTGGAACCATAACGAAGTCATCCGTGTCACAAGATGAATTCTTACTGCTGCTTCCCACAGAGTCTTTAGATCCGTGCAGGAAACCGGGGGAATCCTGGGTCGGAGATGCCAGCGCCTTCTCCTGCAGCTGCTGCTGCATCTCTCCAAGGGACTGCTAATTCAAGAAGAAAATAAACACTGGCTTCAGCACAGCTACTCCATCGTTCTGCTCCATCCTTTAAACTGAACTGTACGAGGCTACAAACAACAGTTTGCTGATAAACCAGGGCTGACAGTTTGTCAGAAGCAACTGTTTACTTTATTGAAAGGAACAGCCTTTTACCTTCCTATCAGAACAGCACATCCTTAGTTATATAAAATATACTGCCTGCATGTCTGATGCTCCCCAGATAAGAAAAAAAATCATTCGAGGTATTGCATCCCTCTGCTAAGGCATTCTCAAGCAACCATGCACCTTCCTAGTTTAGCATGGCTGGGGAACTGAGAAGAGCCCTTGTAGATAGTTTTGCTTGTACTTCTGAGTTATGGGGGTTTCATTGTTTGTTTTGTTCATAAGCATTAAATATCTGGTCTCTATTCACTATTGCAGCAAGCTGCACTTGGGAATATCTGCCTAACTGTCCCTGTGCTTCCAGGACAAGCCCGTTTTACTGTAGTGCTGATAAAGAGTTAAAAAAAGGCCTGAAGGTGGTTAGGTATTCAATAGATGAACATTTCACAACCCTAAAAAGTCACGTTTTTCTGCTTCCTTCAGCCAGATGATAAACAGCCCCATAATCCTTCCCTTTTGCAGACAGATGGAGGGGGCTGGATGGTTTAAGAACACTTGAAGACAGCTCAACTGTCCATAGAGTAGACCACAGCGTTTCTCAGCCTAAAAACGCATTAGGATAAAGGCTTGAATCAGCTTTCACTTAGGCCCTATTTAGACCTTGTTCACCCTCCAAAGACTCTCCTGCTGTCCAGGTGGGGACTCTCTCGCTGAACTTGCAGTACAAACTAACAGAAGGAATTTTCCAGCTGTCAAAATAGTCTCTTTTCCACCCCACCTGCCAGCTCTGCCCTGCAGACGTGGCATTTTCCACATGCTGGGCCAGCACTCCTCCAGCAGAACTTCAGAACACAGAGCAGGGCCCAGTGCAGTGTACTTCTACCATGGGACCCCCTGTCAGTGTGGCAGCAAATCTGTACCATCCCCAAATGAAGACCGCTAAGGGGAGAGTCTGCTTTTCACACCATCTGCCTATTCCTGGAGTCTTCTGGTCAGGAGGGCCTTAGCCTACTTAGGGCTGCAGCAGAGAAGGAGCTTTTAGGGATAGTTATGTGTCATCCAGAGAACAGACCTCTCTGCCAGCCCATGTCATGAGCACCTACATCAACTTCTGACAGTGCTTGTCAGCCTTTCCTAAACCAGGCTGGCCTGGAGAAACCCACTGAATAAAGCAAAAAAGCAGTAATTCCAGGGAGGTAAAAATTCCCCAACCCAACACACCACTAGCATTCCTGAGTTCAAAGTCAAATGGCAGCCTTCACCAAGAGCCTCCAAACCCAAGCTTTCAGTTCAGTGAGCTGAAGGTATGTCACTTCACTAGTCAGTTAGTACTCTGCCCTCCAGAGAAGTTTTCAGCATTTCAGGTAATCAGAGAGAAAATTCATCTGTTCAGATCACGTTGCACAAGGCCACCAGCCTGTGGCAGCTCTGGTAGGAGCAAACAGCTTTGCTGAATGTCTCCCTGTGGCACTTGGGAATGCTGGTCAGAAAAGATGAGGGTCGCCTTACAAAGGTGGGAGGATACACTGTCAGGCTGCACAGGTTTTGCTGGAAAACAGAGAACCTGCAGCCCAGTAAGCCGTGCAACACCCTGTACTAGTGACTGGGTTTTGGTCCCAAGGAATTTTCCATCTCTGCCAAGATGAGCTCGCATTACTAGAAAAGAAGTTGGTATATAAGACCCCTCATAATAGGCAATAGCAAACAGAAAGATTTCTTGTGGAGAGAAATAACTTTCATGATCAAACCTGTAAATTGAGAAGACACTGAACAAACTTAGGCAAAACTGAAGTGTTCAGTGACTTGCACCAGTAGACAGTTAAGGCAGACAGTGTCTCCAAGAACCAGGAAGACCATTAATACAAGTAGTGTCCCCTCTGGGCTGTACTTACAGGAGGTGATGCCAGGTGGGAAGTAGAAGAGCTGCTGGAGGAACTACCAGAGCCTGAACTGGGATAAGAAGGCATTGGCACGGAAGCAGCTAAAACCAGCAAAAGACAAAAGAAATCGTCAAACTACAATCAATCAATAATAAATTTTTCATCTTTTCCCATCAGATTCATGCCATGTGTCAGCCTGTCTCTCATCTCAGATGTGGTCAATCAAAGGAGAAGAACATAACAACTGTTTGGTTGTATGATTCACACCCATCCACCCCACACACGATTTCATGGCTGTAGCTCTTGGGAGGAAGGTCTCAGAACACACGACTAAGGGCGCATACCCACTTGGCAGCTGACCTACACAGGTAGGAAGAGGGCTTCTATCCTAAAGAGCCTCCAAAGCATCTTTGCAAATGAAGGGAAAGACGAACACAAAAGTGGACCAGGTGACTTATGTTAGGGGCAGAGGCAAGAAGCCAGATCATACACCTACAGGTTCTTCTTCATGACAGCTCATGGCTTAGCACACACATCAAACCTTGGGTGTTCTGTGCAGTTAAGTTAAACACATGCCTACTCAAGCCCTGTGAGCTCGCTGCCCAGTCACCCAAGCATCCCAGACCATACACTACAAAACACCATCCACCCCCCACCCAATAATCACTCAAGGAAACAGCTGACTGCTCCCTTGGTCACTTCTCGGTATTAAAAAGGTTTTGCTTATTTAATCTCTCGGTACAGAAATTGTTCCACAGCACAGGCTGTTCTTGCTTCCTGTCCTTTTATGTTTTATTGTTTAGCACCAGAGCTGCCCATTTCATTCACTTCATTGTTCAACTAACCTTTGTACCTCTCTCAGAGGCATAAACCTCACCCTGAAAGGACTAGTTAGCATCGCTCTTTCAGGCAGAAAAGATGATTAAGGTATCACAGGAGAAAAGTTAAACTCCAGTGACTTATGGATTGAGATATCTAACTGAAATAAATAACTTAGAAAACATGTTTTGCTCTGCAGCCATTCTGGTATTTGAATGACTTAAGATGGAGAGGCAGTGGTTAAGTGAGCAGAGGAACACTTTGCTTCTCTTCATTGCGCTGGCAGAGAATTAGCACCTTGTATCAGATTTCTGCCTTTACAGGGATCTGCGCTAATGACTCCCTACTTAATACAAGGAAGGTTAATAACACCCAGAAGAAGAATGTTTGTGTTAGAAGTAAAACTACCACTGTCATTAATGACATTAGATACTACAAAGTACTTACTCTATCCAACTGGGCAAAAATAAAAGCCCATCTCTCGACAATTAACTGCTGAAACAGTGCTCTAATGTTGAACGAATAGGAAAATATGGCTTTTAATAAAAACCTTTAACAAATGTTTTCATGTAGCCTATCAAAAGAAGTTAAAGGATGACTGGACTACTGTCTCCCAGCACAAAGACAGCAATCATCAAGATGCTGAATTCCTCAGTCTGGAAGACATGCAACAAGACCCAACAATGGGAAAACGAAGCCAAAGAAGTGCAGCCTTAAAATAACATGTTTTACAGCAACCAAGTGCTGAACAGTTTAACCAGGGTCACAGTGATCTCCTCCAACCTTTGCTAACATGGACAAAACCGGAATGTTTTTTAAAGAGGCTGAAGTTGCAAACAGAGATGGATTGAGCAGAATTTCATGGTTTGTGCAGTAGGAAGCCAAAACGGAATGGCTGTGTGGGACCTACAGGCAGCACCACACACAGCTGCCATTCCTTTGTGCTGGACCATAGCACCAGTCATCTCTTTGCCAGAGCTCTGAGGGTTAGGTCCACTTGAGACACATCCTTCCAAATCTAGGGGAGAGACTACTCTTTAACCCCTGAATGTACTCTACTCTTGAGGGACTATGCTGTTAAAACACGCTGCCCTGGCTCCAGTAAAGAATGGGGTTTGTGCATCCCAAACAACGGGTGTTCTGGGAGGTCTGAGAGGGGCTTGGCAGGGAGAACCACACTGCCCACACTGTTCCAGCACAGCTAGGTCCCACTCCCCACACTCGAGGAACACACACAGAGGTCTGAGAACCTGCCTGTATGTAGAATGGAGAGCTCTGTCCTGCCTATACCACACTGCTTTTGACCTCCATGATCTTCCCCAGAAGCCTGCAGAGAAATCCACACACCTTCCCAAGTATTTAACACAAGAAATCTGAGAGTATGGGGAAAATGCTCTCCCTTCTTATTTTGCTGACTGTTATAGAAAAATTAACCCTTGTGCGGACCTTCCTATTATGGAAAGGTGCTGTCAAGTGATCTCTGAACTGCATCCACACATGGCTGCTGCAAGACTTGCATCATTTTTCCCAGAATTAATATTTTTGCTAGAGCCACATCAGTTCTCTCTCAAGGTCCTCTCTGCTCTATTTTGGTTCTGGGTTTATTATTGATTAAAACCTGGCTGGCATTGAGACCTTTCTATTTTTGTCTATTTGCTTTGGACAGCTTTTAATTAACCTAGAGAGGAAGATAAACAGACTTTACCACTAGAATCTGAAAGAAATTAAAACTGCTTGAAGAACACCTTTAGTTACAGCCTCCACTAACCATTGCTTTTAAAGCCAAACCCTGCAAATGCCCCACAGGTACATGGTAATGCTGTGAGGCCCAAGAAAGAAGGTGCCAAAGCTAAAAACAGACTTTCATGTGCACAGAACCACGAGGTTTGGCTCTGACAAACCTTCACTGACCACTACATCCCTGCTGGTGCATTTTTCAGTGTCAGCCACACAGGACAGTTTGAAAGCAAGATGCTCCATCTCCACACACCCAGGCACTCCCAGCTTAAAATTAAAAAGGGTGCAAACACTTGGCTCATCATGTTTTCAGCTCAAGCCTGACTCTAGGGAAATGTTCAAGTGGATTGTAGGCCCCCACCCAAATCCAGAAATTGCTGGATTGCAACTGTAATGTAAATAGGTCTGTTTTCATAATTGTCTTCTCCAACTTGTTCCAGCAACAAAACAGTCATCCTGTACATTGCATAACCCATGCCAACTGGTTTCAAAATGGAAGAGCTGGAAGCCATAAAGGCAAGACTGTGATCAGCTGTGCCGATCTGGATACAGGATCCTACACCAGCAAAATTCACTTTTGACAAACCCTACCAGGGCTCACTTGTCCTAAAAATACTTGAGCCTTCAGCTCCACAGAAAAGCTTTATTTGGAACCCAAGTTTTACACTCACTGGAGAGATGCATGTTTGTGATTATCTGGATTCAATTAAAACCTGTCATCAAAAAGTTATTTCATTGCAGTCTCCAACACAGTAACAGTTGCAAAAACTGGAAGGATGTGCCTATAGAATAAGCTAGTTTCTACAGCTTCAAAATTTGCACCATTAAAATCTTTAACAGGCAGAGTCAGAGTGGTTTTTTGCTAGTTTTTACCTGAGTATTTGATGCATAATAAGATTACAGAGGTGGTAAAAGTCAAGTTAAGGCTGACAGGTATTCCAGACACTGAGCCACCCTACACTTCTGATCTTTAACCACACATGCTTCACGCTCTTCTAACTCAGAGTAAAGGAGGCACCAGGTTACCATTCATTAAAGGCAGGAGCTAAAAAGACTCCACAACACTCTACACGGGTACCAATTACACTGTGTTTACTGAGAGCCAGCTTGCACAAGCATCTCATTATGCCTCTCCTGCATTATGACTGTAACACACTGCCCCATACCATATGCTGATCAGACCTGGCCACAGACAGACAACATTCTCACTAGACGCAGGATTTTAAAGACTTTATTAATCAACTTTTACACATTTCTATACATCCTCAGTCACAGGTATGAACCTCACAACATGAAAAAATATAAGAAAAAGTACAGTAGATGTTTTGGTTGACAAAGTCCAAGACTTTAGCTCCAGGCTAAATCCTGTAGCAAATTGAGCTTCATGGTAACCTGTGGCTGGCAGCAGGCTGAGATCCTTGCTTCTCCAAAGGAATGAGAGCAGGGACATGAGAACGACCATCCCTTGATCCCACAGTGAGCTTGTCAGAATTACTGTATTTAAAGCAGTTTCACTCAAGTGTTGATTTTGCTGAGTGTCTTGAAAAAAACATCAAGGTGGACCCCTGTCTTAGCAACTTCACAATTATCTGCCAAAGAGAATTATCTGCAGTTGATGATTCTCCAATCGTCCAGAATTCCAAAATCGTTGTATTTTTAATAGTCTTCAAAATTCCATGAGCTGGTGTACCGACATATCCACAAGCAATCACCTCGTAACTCTTAACTGAATCATGTGTGACCAGCTCTGGACCAACCCTGATAGGGTTTCAGGAGCTCAGGTGGTATGTTCAGCTCTGTAGGCTGGTGGCAGCTCACCCAGTCTGCCCTTGTGACCCAAGGGGTTTGGAGAAGGCCACACACTGCTCAGAGTGCAAAATGTTCTCATATGGAAAGGAAGTGTCTCACCTTAATGTTAATTTGGGACTTAAATGGATGCACAGCTATCTGAATCCACAGAGCCTCTGAATTTGGACGTCCTTCATGCAAAGGCTGCAGTGGGTCCCTGAGCTTAGTGTGTTCATCACACAATAAATGCTACTCCAAAACAGAGGCTGGCACAGACCATCCAACTAAGTCTTCTAAGATAAACTTTCACATTCAAAATGTGAATTACTTAGTCCTGTTTCCACCAAAGTCAGTGGCAGTCCAGGTGTCAGCTCCTACGGAAAACAAAACACATGAAGTTCCTCTCCCTAGTTTTCCATTGTGAGCCTGAGGATTCATTCAGTCTGACTACGACCATCATGTGGCGATCTCTCTTCTCTTTGATCCTTCCTACACTCATGATGCTGAGCCACATATTGAGATGAGGTAGCATAATAAACTTCTGGATTCATCTTAGTTCTGCACCAAAGTCAGGGGAGCCAGCCCCTGAGCATCTGCAACCTTGCTACGCCAGCCACTTCAGCTGGATATGTGCAGATGTTGAGGACGCGATCCCATGAAACACCATTCCATTCACTTCAGCTGAACTTACGGAGATCACTGCAACCCAGAACTTTGCTGACATGTAAGCCCCTCTCTCATCTACTCAGAAATCCAAAGGACCAGCATTCTCACGTGCAACCTTTCTCATTCAGGCTCTTCACTGCTCTTCTCAAAGGCCTTTGTCCGTCACTACCATCTGGCAGTAGCAGAGACCTCTGCAGCAGGCTGCAACAATCATCTTCTCCACTAGTGGATTTCAGTGTACAATAAGTTCAAGACCTCCAGCATGAAGGTAATACTTCTGCCCACATCTCTTCAAACCCTGTAGAGGTCTCTTCTGCCTGGAGAGGACTCAAGGCTGTGGACATATGTCTGGAGGCGGTGACCAGCGGGGCAGCAGAGAGGTCTGGAGTTCATGTAGTCCTTACCTGCCCGTAAAGGTGCAATTTTTACTGGGTCTTGATCCCACACCATTAACTCCGGTGCACCTGGGAGCAAAGGCTGAGCTGCAACCCCATACTCACAATGGTGTCTCTGGTTTCTGCACAGCAAATGCGCAGAGTTTGGAAACTGAGGCCAAGTCAGGAGACCCCTCCCGTGTTTGCAGGGGCTTTTCCGTTCCTCCGGCCAATAAAGCAATGGAACTGCTGGAGGTAATACATGAGCTGGCGGACAGGGCAGAACATCCTGAGGGGAGAGTCCTCTGCTCACAGGGGGATCAGACTTTGAAGGGTTTTTCCCATGTGGCAGTGGTACAGCAGGTGCCGAGAGATGAGCTGGCTTGGGAGCAGTCCCACACAGGCATGGTCCTTTCCTGCCAGCAGAGCAGTCCTGCCTTATGGGACTTGCCCCACATCTTGCTGGTGCAGATGGAGACAGGGGCCTGGCTGGCTTGCAAGTTCCCTTAACCCAGAAGCATCTTTTCTTGCCCACAAGACGGTCACCTAAGTGCACAGTTAAAAACTGTATCAGGAACAACTGAGAAGTCCTGCTCTGGAGCCAGGAAAGCAAGACTGTCAGAATGATGTGGACAGCAGATAAGGGGTGTCCACCCAGAGCATACATCCAAGAAGAACTGTGTTCATAGAGTGTTGGATATGCTTCCTCCAAGACATCCAGCCCTTGCACTGGGCACCATAAGTCAGTCACTGATGAAAATCCTTGGCTCTACCACTTACCCAGGAAATTAAAGGTCCAAAAGGATCCTTCCAGAAAGAGATAACCACACGCTAATCCACTAAGCAATGACTCTTGGCCAGAGAACTATTACACCCCGTACACTAGAGGCAATTCTGAATTGTTTTCCACTGAGAACAAACCTCTGAACCACAGCACATATGGTTGGAGATCTTCAAAAGTTTGATTCAAAGAGGAAAGAAGAAACTTTGTCTTGGCCGCTTCTCACAGAGCACTCTAATTCAACTCTGCTAAAAAACACAACTTAACAATTTGGAGAGGCTGCTGAAACAAGACTTGGTAACCAGAGCTCACTAGTTTGCACAGCCAACCTAAGTTACCACCTCCTCGTAGACAGAACAGAGGTGCTGGTTTCCACCATTGACTATCCAGAGCTGTCATACAGATGTGGATGAAGAGCAAAATCATGCTGCATAATGCTGTTTACCTACAAGCATTCCCACTGGCCAAGCACTTCATACAGAGCAGCTGAATACATTTACTGCTACTTTAGGTTTTCTAAACAGTCCCCTAATCAACCCTTTGAAGATAACTCAGGAAAATTAAATACATTTTGATGACAAAATCTGGACTTGACACTGTAACAAATGCTAAACAACTAAGAAAACATAAAGCAGCCTTTTTCTTTCCTTTTGAACTAGCAGCAAAGGAAGTCATGTCATGGTTCAAAGGGAGTTGTAATAAAAAATGCAACACTTACATTTTTTCATAGAGGCACTTGCATCCAAGAATGGGTGATGGAAAAATTCATCTGGAAAAAAAAAAAAAGGAAGAAACTAAGAACAATGACTCAGTGAAAGGAAATTACTGTAAGAAGTTTACAGGGCAGTTAAAGCAAAGCAAATTACAGTATTTCAGTGATTTTTCCATGCAGTCCAGTCAACCATGGAAGATGCCTGACTGTGATTTGTGTATAGAAGGGGTCAAGAACGCAGAGTGGGACTGGATGCAGGACATACTTACAAAAAAAGGATGGGAAAGTCTGTGGATCCAGGGATTGCTACATAAGAATGAAAAAACCCAGAGCAGCTCCTCTGCTCTTTGTCAACTCTGCTAAACCAGCTGCAGGGGGTGGAGAAGGGAAATCAGCTGAGGCAGTTACATGAGTGAAAAAAAGAAAGAGGGGCTAAAAAAAATTGTTGCCAAAAATATGGCCAAAGGATGTGAGGGTTCACACCTTGGGGCTCACCACCAGTACTAATGGATTTTCTTTCCCCACAGGGCACTAATGGTCTTAGTATGGTTTTGCTGCAAGCGGCAACCTTGGGCTGCTGAGGACAACATGCAACAATTAATTGTTAATTCTCCTGTCTTGCACTTGTAGGAGTTGAAATCAGTTGTTCAGGGCCAGACAACGTGACTGTGTCTAGACCCAGCAGGGCCATCTCTATGCATGTGCACCACAGGCTCCGACCAGCATGAGAGAAATCCTAAGGCACGAAGCAGCACTAGAAGATGATGGTTAATCAGGATGGCAAGTTGCCCTAATAGTAGGGAATGAGGGCAGCTATATTAATTACATTGCACTGCCACTCATTCCACAGAAGAGGAACGATGGACAAAAGGACTTCCGCCAAGTGATCGTCCACCAACAGACCCAAATCCAACGTGCACTTTAATGCATTTTCTAACAGGCCACCACAGACTGACAGTCCAGATTCCCTTCCTTTCAAAGCAGACACAACCACTGCTTCCTTCACTCATTCTGGAGCTTCAGGGCAAGGACAGCTTTTGTCCTAGCTTGATGGAGACCCTCTACACGGTTGCCAGTCCTCACTCCTCCCGATTCCTTTATCGGTGATCCACTGCTGCTCTGTGATGGAGTTCTCTCCTATCATCACCAGCAGCTCAGACTTTTGGAAGTGTTAGTCATGGATCAACCCTGATTATTTGGCTAACTGCAGGCAGTTCAACTTGTTTCCCCAGCATGGATTTCCTGTTGCAACACCCCAGGTTTGCAAACTTTGGCTTTCTGTAAACAGCTCCTCTTTTAGCCAGTGAACTTTCCAGAAAGTAGCAACTGTTTTCTTATTTGCCTGCTTTTTGAATATCAACAGAACCCCTGCCCCAGTTCCTCCTTGCCATTGCCATCCCAGTGTGCTGCAGCCAAAGTGCACTGGTCTGGAGCTCAGCACAGCAGAAGAGACCGATGTCTCTGGCAGGGCGACATGAATCTCCGATTACATCTGCTGTGAATGGAGAATATCCCTATCTTGCTGGGAGTTGCTCAGCTGCTGGAGTTTCCTGCTTCTTCATCCTAGTCCTCCAGAGGTTACCATCCCTCAGCTGAGCTGATTCAACTGAGGTGGAAATGATTTCTTTCATTTTGCCCCTTCAAACTGCTTATTAACTGTGCTTGCAAAGCAAAATTTGAACAAGTCTGCCTGTAATCGTCAGCAGGAAGCCTGCAACTTGAAATCCTCCCAGCTAGATAATCTTGTGATTGCAAAGCCCATCAGTTCCTGGCAGAATGGTGCTTGAGACAGACAATCACAGAACATTAGGGATTGGAAGGGAACTCGAAAGAACATCTAGTCCAATCCTCTTGCCAGAGTAGGATCACCTAGACCAAATCACACAGGAATAATGAGTAAATGAAAATTCATGCCTGTGTATTGCTGCTGTGGGCATGAACTAAATGGTGGGTTGCTCCACAGAGGGCACTGCTCACACCTCCAAGGCAGATTACAGAGCACCTCAGGGAACATGATACAGCAGGACACCCTGGACAGTGGACACAGCCTTCACCTTACAGAGTGCAGGAGGGCAAAGGATCAGTCAACAAAGGCACCGACCACCAGTCACAGTCAACTTTTTATAAACAATGTAGGTGAAGGGAGCATCCTATGGTTAGTTTGCCAGTAAGAGAACAAAGCACCTGTCTGCCAGGAGCCATCTAAGGCAAAGGGAGATCTGCTTCAGACAGGATCTGGAGCTGTGGGACATTAACAATGTGCCCAGCTGGCCACAGGCAGCAGCCAAAAACATGGCAAGTGTTGGGCACAAGGAAGTGCTCTCATTTAACTAGTGCTGCATCACCTGCTGGTCTCCTGAGATAAGGACAGGATGAAAAGTCCGTTCAGTAGGTGTAGAACAGAGAAAGACTTTCCAAATTCTCAGACAAAGAGAAGGAGAGTGGCTAGCAGAGAGCATGGAAAGGAAAACACTTGTGTCACAAAGTGGGAAGCTCAGATGCTTCAGCAGTCAGAGGAGAGAAGGCAGAAGTAGATGAGATCAAGAACACAACTGGATACTGAGGAAGTGCATTTGTTTAAATCATGGCTCTGATACTTGTTTTCATCTCAGCTGATAGGAGATACTAGAATACAGAATGGGATGCCGCACAGCCATTGGGATCTCCCCATATAAAGCATAAGGAATATCTCAAATACAGGCTTCTGTACAGAATGTATTTATTCCTCCCTGAGGAACAACTACATCAAACAAGGACATGCCAATTTAAAGAGAAAAGCATCCCACACGTGATTAAGGGGAGGCAATAGCCTCAGTGCAGCAAGTTGTGCTGTAGCTGTTGTCCTGAGTGAAATCAAAGCCTATTATCTCACATTTCCAAGTGTTAGACACTGACTCATGCAGTCTTCTCCCAAGAGGTACAAGCACAGCTTATGGGGGCTAAAAAGGTTTACCAGACTCCATTTCTGACAGCAAGGAAACAGGCACCTTGAAGATATTTTCTTTTGAATGCACAACAGCATGATAGAAGAGGTAGAGATCCACAGCCCAGACAGAAGATCCACCGGGAACAATATGGAGAAGTGTTCGTATCCAAGACAGTTTGTCAGTACCTTCAACAACTGCCTTTTCAAAAGGCTTCTTTTCTCACTTCTACACCAGTCCTTTACATTTAGCAATGGATAGTTATGATGAGACTCTGTTAATCCACACACTTGCTCACCCAGGTGACACTGTCCCCAGAAAGTATTTCCTTGTCTCTCTAATCGAAAAGAATAACAGGGGTTGCAAAAGAGTTGCTCTTCATCAACTACCATATGCTGTCCAGGAGGAAACAATCCTCTGGAGCAGATAAGCTACAAAAAAAACCCCAAACCACCAGAGAAACCACACAGGACAGAGGTATCAAACCCTTGTTACCCCAAACAGGACTAAAAAGCAGTATCCTGGAAGTACACAGCTCCATACTTTATTTTCCATTAAAAAAGAGAATGTCTGCACTAAAGACAAAGCTCTGTGACTTGCTGTGATACTGTTCACCTGATAATTAAAAGAATCTGTAAGTTTTGGCCTCATAGCCTTGCTTCACAAAAACTACTTGAACAGGCTCAACCAGCACCAAGCCTTATTCAAACACAGAGGCTGAGGGGCAAACCTGCCCTTTCCACCAGCAGCACTGACCCATGGAAACAAAGCTACTCCACGATGTTCTGTGAACTCTGAGGAAACACCACAAGACAAGAGAGTATTCACTTGCTACATTTACCCGAGACAGATCTGGACTGGACTTGCTCAAGGAGAAAGGAAAAGTGAGGGGAAGAATAAAACACTTCAGAGATGTCTTCATATGAGCCAATCCTTTCAGGGGCTCTAGGAAAGGTTCCACCTCTGTCTATTTTCCTCTAGGGCACATTTTCACTAGAGGTTCTCCAGACCATTTGGTTCAGCTAGGTACTTCTAGAGAATGCCAAAGCCAGAACTACCTGACACATGATAATTCCTTCTCAGCTGAGAAAAACCAAGACATCAGAAAAGCAGAAAAAAAAAAGGAAATCTTCATGTCAGCCAAGTCAGGAGACTGACACAAGTCTATAGTGAGAGCCAAGAGACTCTCACAGCTTGAGTCCTGATGAGAACACCAAGGAAAGCATCCTTCCAGTGTTACTTGGAGAAGGAGGGAAGGGTCTGTAAGCAGTATCATCCCCTGGCTCAGACTGTCACTACAGACCCCAGGAAACTGAAGGTATTGACAGAATTTTCAGTAAATTGGTGCAGCTTGCAGCTTTGGAAGGGAAGTATGACACAAAGCACATGGATGTGCAAGACAGATGTTTCACCTGGTAGCACACTTAACACATTAGAAGTTGAGACATTATGAAAGCAGAAGCCAGGAGAGGGAATACAAGTAAGGAACATTTACTGAACATGTGCCAAATATCTGGGTTTACAAAACCATAATGGAATCAGCACTGAATTGTCCAGCATGCTAGAAGGCCCCAAGACCACGCAACATTTAAAGCGCAGGCGAAATCCAGATGTCTAGATGCATCTGCTCCTTGCACCAGCCAGAACTACAGAGGTTTGGGCAGAGTCACAACACAGAACACAACAGACAGGCAGGAGAACTACAACTGGAAGGAGGTCTTACCGAAGTCCATGCGGTCCTTATGATTACGTTGCAAAAGGCCCAGTAGCAGCTGCCTCAGGTGGCTCGATGTCTCCCTGGGGATGCTAGGATTGAAAACAAAAGCAAAGTAAGAGAGACCTGCAGTCTACTTAAACTGCTTTTATATATACAGGAAGACAACCTGCAAATGCAAACTCATTTTGTGCCTGCTGGGCTAGGAAGGCAAGAGCTCACTGGAGAGAGATGATGCACAGAACCATCTTGATTCGCATCTCTCTTTGGCTTTTACTCCCTGCTGTCCCCGTAGCCATGACTGATCCAGCTTTAGCGGTCTCTCCCACAAACATCTGCATATCCTTCTTTTCCACAGTGGTGCCAATGTCATCCTAAACCAAGGTTCTCAGCTAAGTCCATTCAACAGGCAATATTTTGCCTGTGATAAATATTTTCTCTTTGCTTTAATGTGAATAAGGAGGTCATTAAAATGAAGTAGACGCTAAGGGGAAGTTTCCAATTAAGACACTGGTGGTGAAACATCATCAATTACTACCAGTTTATTCAAGGCTTTTCTTTTTCAGTGCAGCTTATTTAAGACAAAGGTTACTTCCTGGCCTGTTTGCTTCTTTCATGCACAGCATTTATTAACCAAAGCCCCCAAGGTGAGAGTCGCTGCTACCTGAGCAAGCTACAATTACTGCAGCTACTGCTCTGCTTCTCAGGGTAGTGGAGTAGAAAATACTGTTTCCAGTGGCCAGTGTGGCACAAAGACCTGGTAAATCATCACACCCTTCCTCATCCCACAAACAGATGGGGAAGAGGCCAGGGCAGCTCTTCACAACCCCAGTAGATTGCAAGAAGCAGGGAATAAATGAACAGATTAAGGCAGGGAAAGCAGAGTTCGACTCTTGCGTAAGTGGATTCAGCTCTGCTGACTTTCCTCCACAATGAGAGCTGCTGTAAGGGGCTGGGGCAGCCGGGCCCTGCCTGCAGCCAGAGCACAGCTCTCCAAATTAAGCGTAGGTGGCTCCAATTCCTTCCAGCATCAACACTGTTTATCATGGCCATGCCCAGCATGGCCCCCATCATTTGCCAGGCTTTTCCCTCTCCCCACACACAGGTCAGCTGAGGTAACGGCTCAGCACAATCACTGTGTGGAGCTCCAGCCTGCTCAGAGCTCAGCCCATGGCTCTGCTGTGCTGGGCTGGCATCACTCACCACCCCAAGGCCTAGCCCAACCTTTCCTACACCATTTTTCACTGACTCTGTTCTTGCCACAGACAGGCTAAAAAGAAGCAGCTATAACAAAAATTGGAGGCAGGGGGGAAAGAGGTGCTGGCTAGCACTAAACACCTGCCATCGGGTGAAACTAGAGATGTGATGTAAGGTATGTATTTATAGATTTCAGCACTACCCTGTTACTTTTATGTGAAGATCTAGGCCCTGCTGCTGCAGGAATTTGAGCCCAGCAGTTCCTTGTTTGCACTGGAGGAGATGCTTTTCCAGCCCTGACACTAGAAAGGTTTTGTGCATCTTCCTAGGTCAACAACAGAAAAGACCAGCAGGGCTCTGGAAGGGATGCAGTTCACCTGAGACTCTGAGCACACTCTCCCATCAAGAGAGGTTGCCTGAGAAGCATGCTGCGTAACAGAATAGTAAGTTCAGCTACAACAGCTAGCAGTCTCCCTGAAAAATACATTACTGCTAGAGACCTGCAGTCCTTCAGCGTTATTGTCATCATTTATTTATCCATGACACACAAAGCTCTCATCCCAAATAAGTCCATTGCTCAGCAACAATTTTAGCTTCTGTACGGCTTTAAAACCAAGAGATAGACAGGTCAAGTAGTAGAAGACTCAGATGTCACAACACAGACTGAAGACAGTGCAGGTAAAAGGAAGCTAACAGGCTGTTCTCCATGAGATCTTAAGCATCAAGCTCTGCTGTACTACAACATTAATTTTCCACGGGTAACTTTTTAAACATAAGCAACACAAGTGCCTCCTCTGGCCCACAATCTAGAATGCACTTTGCCAGGCAAACTAGTACAACAAATGCCAGCTTAGTAAACCAGCACTATTAAAACTATCAGAACTTTGGGCTTTCTCCTAACTTCAGAATGGAGTTTCACGGGTCAGCAGCAGCCCAGCAGGCAGAGATCACTGGTAAGCGTTTGACGAAGCTTTTTGTAACCACTCAGTTCTTAAGACAAAGCACCAGCACCATCCATGGTGATGCTGGAGAGGTGGGTGCCAGCCTGCTCAGCCCCAACGGGAATGAAACCAAATCCTGGCACTGCTGCAGTCTGAAGGAGGTCTCTGGTGAAGCGGTTTGTGTTTCATCCTGTGTTGGCAGGGCTGGCAGAGGCAGTTTATCCATGTTTACTCAGGAAACAGCACAGATTGCAGCTTGTGTTAGAGACAAACTGACTTTGGAAAGCAGGGGATTGGCATTTACACAAAGGCCTCTTTGTATCTGACTTCTATGGTGAAGAAACAATGGGCTTGGATCTAAATTTTGGAGGATCTGGGTAGTTAGAAGGTGGAGATAAGTGAAAATAGTAAATGCAGACTGCGTACAGGCCTCGCAAACGTACTAATCCCTGCAAGAACAGACGTGCTTTCCTCTCTTAGGGCCAAGTTGCATTGCTCCCCTTCCTTGCCTCCTACTGCACCACAAGCCAGAGCAGCAGCAGGTCAATGTGACCTGTACAAGGAACTTATTAATCTGCAGGAATTTAATTTCTTTTTTAGTAAGAAGGAATACCTCAAAGGTGAGCAGCTATATTTTGGGTTGTGTAGGGGAAGCAGAAGCTCTGCTTTCTGCTCATGCAGACTGTCTGGCTCCAGCTATGTAGCAGTGTTTTTGCTTTGAATTGTTCTGTTTGGGTGTTTCACTCCATCACACCCTCTGGTTCACTGTAGAAGAGCAAGCAGATGTCCTGAATCTAATCCTGACAGAGATTTGTCCCTTCTCTCCAGTTCTAAAGAGGAAGTACTTAAAGGGAAATTAAATGCAAGTCATTGATAAGAGTTCTAGCTTCTTGACAGTTCCTTCTGCTATCTCTTGGAGCTGTTTAAACAGATAATAAACAGATAAGGAGGAAAAAGAAACCTCACACCCCAAGTTCATGGAGTTGCAGCATGTGGTTGCATTAGCAGCTCTGTCAAATGCAAGCTAACACTGGTTAAAACAGACCTTTCAATTTTGGGATGTGTAATGTGGACCTTCAGTCCTGTCTCTACACTGGGTTGAGGTTCTCAGAGCAGGCATGAGATTCTGCTTTAAAATCCAAAGGACAGCCCACAACAACAAAAATACACTGACCAATCACAGCTCTGAGCAGCTAGGTAACACACACCCTGGTGGGAGAGGGAGAGAGTTCTCTTCCCCTTGGAAACTTTAGTAGTGTCCATTTCCATCGAGGTTATAATATTTCCTCCTATTAGCAGGATGGACACAAGCAGTTGCTGCCCTGACACGTGAGAAATGGGAATGTGATCTCACTCAGGTATGGCAGGTTACAGGACAGACTGCAGAGGGGCTGTTCAATGACCCAAGAATGGCCATGTTTTCTCTTAGAAGCTCCCAGCCCCAGGGAAGCCCTATGTGAGACAGAACCACTAGCTGGCTCTTGAAATCACAGAATTTTTGCAGTGCAGGAGGGAAGTAGTGTTTGTGGAAAGAGAGCCCACCAGTACCTCTGGCAATCGGCTGCTGTCTGACACTCTCTGAGCCACATCACTGCTGGTATGGGGAAAGGCAGCCTGCCAAATATTTTACAGCCACCTCCCTGAGTGACAAGCCAGGGGAGTGCAAGGACAGGTGTAAACACAGAGTAAACAAGTGCATACAAGCAGCAACAGGGGGAAAATTGCTTACTTCGGCATCAGCATCTTGTTTTTCTCATAGAAGAGGCGAAGATCCTGTGGGCTGCTGGCCTGTGGAGGAGAAAGAAACCAGTGCATGAAGCAGTTGACAATGAAGGAAAGGGATTAGCATTTCTATTTCACAGTTATTCTGAAGAGCAGAGACAGTTTTCAGTTGCTGAACCAGCACAGACAATGAGAACCTGCAGCTTGCTCTAGACTGAAAAGCCAGCCAGAGTGAAAACAGAGTATTTCAGTCTGCTGTCTTTTTGTCCCTGACCTGGTTCTGTCCTGCTCTCTCCTGTTCCAAAGGCTGAGCCTCATTGCAGTGGACTCTGAGGCTCAGGTCTGAGCTGGTCTAATAGCCTACCCAGGAGGCTAAATAACTGCAGACGTGAGGAGTCCCAAATGATGAATGGCAGATCCTGCTGAGAACATGGATTAGTGCTGCAGGGCACTTAGAAAAAGGGCAGGGAGCTTGTGGATCTGTGAGGAGACAAACATGGGGAGACAGCAGCTGAATTAGGATTTTCTACTTTAATTCCAGGAAGCCAGAAGACCTCAAACCACAGCCATCATTTGTGCAGTAATGTACTGCTGGGGATGTCGAGGACAAGATCCCAAATTCTGAGAGATGGGATTAAAAACAAAAACCCAACAACCAACAGGATAGGCACAACAGGAGGTTTATGGCTGAGGTTAAAAATAAAATCACCAGTTTAGAAGCACAGACATAAAATTGCCCTAACGTCATTTCTCCATTTGTTTTCATGCAATGAATAAGAGGCCAGTGAATTAACCCTGGTGTGTCAAGCTTTTCCCTTGAGGCAAAATCTCTTTATTACAGGCAGAGCAGGCTGGCTGGCATGACCCAGACATGAAGGCACATATCAACAAAGAAGAAAGATCAGAGAGATTTGTCTGCTATCAATTACTGGTACAGCAGTGTGTGTAGGAAAGTGTGAATGAGGCAGCAACAGGCAGCTTCTCCTGATGTTCAGGGCAAGCTCAAAAAACCCTCAAGCCTTTCACCTACTTCCAGTTCTAAATTAGAAGCATTTAAGGTCAATTAAGATGCTTAAAATGGCAAATCAGACAAGCCGATCGGCAGATGTCCATCAGAATACCACTGACACAGCAGGGCTGGAAAAGCAGCCACATGAGATGCTATTTCAACATCACCTACTCCCTCTGCCTGAAGACAAAAATTAAGGATAACCAAGTGTTCAGTACAAAGCCCTCCAGAGAAACCAAAGGGAGAGTCTCAAAAGCTGCTAATATCACAACAGACATGTGTAGTACTGATGAGGACAGTAGTCTCATAGGTCTTACCAACCCAAGTGCCACAGCTCTCCTATCTATTTGTACTAGTACGTGCTACTGGTTCCTAAAAGGAGGAAATATGTTTTCTGTGGTAATGTATCCTTTGTGGTTCAGACACAGCAGGCACCCAAACAGGAGGTACAAAAGCACTTAATTCAGAATCCTTAAGCCATTCAATACAAAGCTCTGCTACCTAGATGCTAAAGTGCATCAGAATTTCCAGTCACTGCCACTCAATTTTAACTAGGTTGGTAAAAGTCTATTGCACACCTTCGCCACCCTTGCAGATCTCACCATGTAATTAGATTCTTAATATCTGGAAACTGTAACGAGGCAAGTGCACACACTACACTGAACAGCCTGGCCACTAGGCCTGCATGATGAAAATCACCTGACACAGCTATGGCAGGAGGCAGAACAGAAACCTGCTGCAAGGAGCAAAGTGCTTGATCCCATCAGAGAGACATAAGCCTTGGCTGTTTGCTCTGCTCATTTCCTGTCGCAACAACTCAATTGTTTCACAAACACAATGAAGCTCTGATCTATTTCAAACGTTTTGTCAGAAATTTTCCTGGCAATAAAGACAGAGTGTATTAAAAGCAGTACACACACAGCCTGATTCATTAGAGAGATTTTCTAAGCGCTATCCTGGATAGAACTAAATCCTCAGTAAAGTTCCCCTCCTCGTGGTACTAGTCAGAGTACTATTCCTTTGGGGATGCTGTTTCTCCACACTCTGCTGTCTTAGTACCATTCCAACTTGCTCTGGAAGGATCACTGCCAGGGTGCCAGGCTGCCACCCAACCAGACCAAGCTTGCTCACCAGGGCTGTGCCATGTGCCCACAGTTCAAGGCTGGTGTCTGATATAGCTGCCTCCTGGCAAGCAGACACATTTTAATGGCTGCCCAGCACAGACAGCTGTGGATCACCATTAACTTGGTAAAATCATTATTCATCAACCAAGAGGCACAGTTTTACTCCTGGCAGCAGGTTCCCAGGCTCACAGTAAACATGCCCACTGCTCCCCTGCTGTTCATATCAATGTCACTGTACCTTCAGCCACTTTGCTCACTTCCTTTGACAGCGCTGCTCTGAGAATCATAGGGAAGACACAATCATAGAAATTATAGAAGTGGCTGTGAGACACTGAAGGCAGCATTTCAGTTCCCTCTTATGGGACGCTAAGGACTTAAACTGAAACACCCTACCCAAGAAAAACACTGGAACAAGGACATTCTAGGCACCTAACCACTAGAGCATTCAAAGTACAGTCAGCTGCTACCTGTAGGACAACATCTATCTGTCAGAGCCAAGGATGTAGAATGGCCAGCTCTGTTTGTCTCAAGAACAGGAGATGCACCGGCAGGCCAATTTGCACTCTTGTTCCTCCTCTCAACGTTACTATGAAGTAACTGCATTAGTGTAACTGGCTCTGCTTTTGCCTGTCCTTCCTATATATAAAGGCAACTGGACAAATTCAATCCTGATGCTCTGTCACTTAGTCCTAAGCAGCAGTGGAAATACGTTGAGCCAACAAAGGCATCTGGTGTAACCCTGCCAAATCCCACATGGGGCTGGCTGCCTGTAAGCAACTTGCACACAAGAAGCTCGAGGGCTGGTGGTTCCAAAAGCACCCAGCACTGCTTTTGTTGTGCTGGGGCAAAGGCTAGAAGCAAGAGCCCAGCGCTCAGGCAGAAGAGGGCCAGAGCCATAGACACCCTCAGTGAACAGCAATGTCTAGTCAACACTTCAGAGCAGGTGTACGGTGTCCACTCTGTGCTTTCAATCATTTGAGATTGCTGGGAATTTGGAGGTGCAGAGAAGAGATCTGAATGTGATAGAAAGTAAAAGAAATAACAACGCTTCTAGATCAGTAATTCTAGGGAAAAAGCTTGAAAACCTGCTGCAAATGCCTTCTGCTTGTGCAGCCTTAACAGCTGATATTTTAAGACTCCCAAAACCAAGTACTGTATCTGGGGCATCTCAAAAGTACAAACACCAAAACCAAACAAACTAACCAACCATAAGCCCCCAATTGTTCTTTTTAGATATCCAAGGATCATCTTCTCTCTACTCCCAACAGACTGACTAACACTAGTCCAGAAGCCAGTGACTCCAGCAAGAAGACAATTACCGTGCCCAGTCTCAGCAGAATAATCTAAATAATCTACCCTTGCCAGGAATACTCATCCCCATTGCCACAGGACAGATCAGAGGAACACAAAGAGCAGCCTGCCTAACACAGAAACTGGCACTTCAAAATCCTCTCTTCCCTAGTCTTCTTCAAGGCCCGTTTCACAACGGCAGTTGTAACAGATACATAATCCCAGTACTTATGCAGGCAGAATTAACCCAGAAATACAGCAGTGGACTTGGTACACCAGGCTTAGAAATTATTTTTCACCTAGCAGCTAGCTCGGATGAGAACACATGCAGGCAGGTTAACTCCTTCAGGGCTTCCAGAGCAGGCAGGAAAGTTTGTTTTGCCTCCCTTGTACATTTTCCTGCTCCCCACCTCACTGTCCCATAGACACAGCACGCTATGTCTGTAAGCAAGCAGAAGATGGGGGCAAAGGCTCAGACAGGAGACAAGCAGGTTTCGCAGTCTTTTTAGCAGTCTCTGATGACCAGGAAGACCTGGGCCACTGCCAGAGACAGCTCTGACACGAAGTGCTTGTGCTTGAGGTGCAGCTGCTTACCAAGAGCTGCCTGGTTTATAAAGGGGTCATACAACGGGAACCACCAGGAACATCAGTGAGATATCTTCCCCGCCACAAACAAATAAATACTGAGGTCATGTAACTCTAATAATATTTAAGATGCCATCTGACAAGGATGATTGGTTTTGAGCTATTTTAGACCTTGTATTAAATCTTTTCTTCTCTTCCTCCAGTTTTGTTCTTGGTCATTCCCTGTTTACACAGTCTACACCACTTCATGGCACTTCTCAGCTCAGGCAAGGAAAAGAGAAAACCTCTAAACTGTCAAGTACTTATAAGGACCAGCCCTGCAAATGCAGGAAAAGCTTGGTTCAAGTTCTGTCCTCAGTAACAGACACGAAGAGCTGCAAGTGCAGACCACTTATTAGGCACAGCAAATTAACAATTCCACATTAATACAGCGCTCAGCAAATCTGTTTACAGGGATTATGAATCCCATTAATCTCATCCCTATGGCAGTCTCACTGTTCTGTTTAATACAGAAAGCTCCTTAGGACAGCTTCACTCACCATCCTACCAACTGTTCACATTTGAGCATCAGCAGCTTGTTTCTCATCTATGTGCAGTGATGCAGGGAAGGGACAGGAATGGCCCTGGTAAGTTGCCTTGGGTGACCCAGCTATAACTAATTTTAACTTTGAGACAGCTAGAAATCACATTCATGCACATACACATATCACTGTCTTGATTTACAAGCACTTTCTGGACTGACAGCTGCCTCAGCCTTTCCACACATTGATCTTTTCTCACCAAACCCTCGAAGCCCTGTTTTATTTTTAGGCAGCTCAAAACTTGCTGCAGATAACACCAGAATCCCTTTGGTCATGAAGGTGTTCAGTTGGCTCATGCAGTAAACAGCTTGAGTGCCCAAAAGCAGCATGTTTCATGCCATGGGGATCTCCCATGGGAATCTCAAGGAGACAGAAGTGAGGGGCTGCCCTTGTCAGGCTGGCAGAGAGGCATATTGAGGATATAACTGTGATGAGCTTAACATAAGAAATTCAGTTCCATCCACACAACTTGGCCTGTTGGGGGCCCTATATGGAATCAGCCCTTTATCTCCCCATCCACTTGCAGATGTCCCTTCTAAAAGCACTCAACCCCATTCATGGTCTCCTCATCCCCTCATTCCACCACTCCTCTCTCCTAGAAGCCATATAAACAATCACTTCTGCCTGCTCAGTGACCAGCAGTGAATTCTTACACCACAGCCATGCCAACAAAGAAATAAT
Source organism: Rhinopomastus cyanomelas (assembly GCA_013400115.1). NCBI lineage: Eukaryota > Metazoa > Chordata > Aves > Bucerotiformes > Rhinopomastidae > Rhinopomastus > Rhinopomastus cyanomelas. The sequence goes on from VXBP01000410.1 coordinate 305,268, forward strand.
GCTAGTTAACCTTTAACCAGCGTTCCAGGAGCTGCCCTACACAGGCTGCTTTCACCTGAAACTGAAGGAGCCAGGAGAAGGCAATTTGTGGCACACATTGCTAAAACAAATAGCCTGTGCATAGAGAACCATCTGGGCTGAGCTCTTCTCTCTCCCTGATCAAACAAACCCACAGCTGCTGCTGCACTAACAAACAGGGCCTGGCATTTTGCTTCAGAATACAAATGCCAAAGAGGAAAGGGCATGGGGAAAAATTAAAACAGAGAAATAAATGACACCTGCTCCTAGCCCAACAGCTGTTGGATGTATACAGGAAAGAGAGAAGTTAACCAGCCAGGCAAGCACAAAGCAAGAGCCAGGCCCTAAAACATCCCATCACTGCCCAGCACAGGGCAAGGTATCACTTCGCTTCAACCAGAGGGACACAGGGGTGCTCTCACCTCTGTGTGAACCTGAGGACACATGTCTAAGCAGAGCTGATGGTTTTCTGATCACTTGCCCTTTCAAACCATTGGGTGGAAAGACATTAACAATTTTATTTCCCATGATGAGTCTTCTCTAAGAAGCAGCGTTTTCAGAAGAACCTTTCTGTGACATTGCTTCAATGACCAATAACAAAAGCCATCAAATTATTTTCAAGAAATCTGATGTTCCATGGTTGAGTGTGAGCTACTCAGCAAAGAGTATCTATGATGAAGTCACAGCAAATGATAATTAAACCACTTCTATAAGCATGGTATCAAGGTGTCTAAAGGTATCAAGGAGACCAAAAGGCACCAACTCACAAGACAGAATGGCTGCAAGTCTGCCCTCTGAGCAGAGCCAAAGCTTGCTTTAGCCACCCAACAGTTTCTTAATGCACATTTCTCTTCTTTTATCCTAACAGTAATTTTCTCCTGTCAAACAAAAATACTGAAACTGACAAGTGGATGCAGCCAGCAAGAAGGAGCCTTGCAGGAGTTTCAGAGTTTTTGTAGGGGTGTTTATAAAAAAAGAAACATGCAAAGGAAATGAAGTTTTGCTCTAAAATTCAAAGCAGGCTGGCAGAGAGAAGATGAAACACTAGAATGGAAGATTCTTATATCAGCAGGGAAAGAATGACCCTGAAAGAGGAGAGTGTTCTTGGCTCTAGACAACACCAAAATATACCATTAGTTTACTTGTGTATTTGACCACTCTTTCCTGCAACAGATTGAGAGCTCACATTATCTTTCCTGATGATGATGATCTAACTGCACAAACATGCAAGGTCTTATGTGAAATTCTCATAAGCTGTGGAGCCCTGCACTTCAGAAGACTTCCCACATGACACAAGCATAGGTTAACCCCTTCCAACTGATTTTTTTGGAGGCATTGTTTTGGTTTCGGTAGGACATCAGGATAAAAAGATGTCAGGACATGAGACAAGAGGGTCACAGTTCACATTTGCCATAACTCATGTAAGAAGCTGAAGAGCTGACACATCGACATGCAAATTTGAGGTCTGGGCTTTTTCCATGCATTAGACACAGTTCTACAGAGCTCACACATTACAGAAGCAAAGAAGCAAGTATCAGCAACTCTAGCACCTCACTGCTATGCTGCAAGAGAAGGAAAAACCCCTGACAAGTACAGTGGCTGCAAGGGAGAGTCTGTAGATTTGGTTCAGCAGAGAACAAAAGTAATGTGCAGCAAGACTGGCTGGGAGCAAGACAGAAGCACTCTGTCCACAGGAACTCCAGCTATGAAAGATTAAAAATATATGAAGTAATCCTGAAGCAACATCCTTAAGGCTGTGATGAATTCTCCATCACTCAAAAATTTGAAGGCACAGAATGCCTTTCCTGAAATATATGCTCTAGCTCACCCAGAAGTTATGACATAAATTACAGGGTGGAGTTTTACTGGACTTGGAGGGTTTGGACTTGATTAACATAAACATTTCAGGCTGGAAGGGACTGCTGTGAGATGACAGATAAGGTTCTGTTGATAAGATTCTACTTAACTGTTCTAAAAACAAAGTCACCTTAGCTGCAACACACCAGTCACCAACAAATCATCTCATACATTAATGTTCAATTACAGTCTTCATTATTGCCTTTCCAAACCCAACAGAATTGTAATTATGAATTACACACTGCATACAGCTGAACACAGAAACTGATTTCTTTAAGTGGGAGCCTGGAAAAAACCCATCTGCTTGAACTGACTCAGATCATTTTCTAAATAGATGAGTACTCCTAGGACGCCACTGAGATATAGCCCAGAGGAGAGGAGTCCTATTCTAGCAATATATCCAGCAACACAACACATAAAGCATCACAATGTTGAGACATTGGACAGTCAGACCTATGGGAGTTAATATTATAGATTACAGAAGCCTCACAGTAAATGGATTAAAAGGAAAAAGAGAAAAGAGCAAGTGAGGTTCAGAAACATCAGATCTATGCAACTCACCTGAAAGGGAGCCTTTCCTGTTAGACACTGATAGATGATGGTTCCTATACTCCAGAGGTCAGCTTTGGCATCGTAGTGTTGAGACATAATGACTTCTGGTGCCTTTTCAGAGAGAGAACAGAAATCTGTTTTATAGAAGATGTAAGGTTTTGGGTTGGTTTGGGGTTTTTTTTGCAAGAAAGAAACAAAAGTCACTGTCCACACTTTACAAGCTCTTGAGCTGCATTCCCCAACAACCATGAAAGACTTGCTCTTAAACACATTAATGCTAACTTTAAAGTGCCAATTCCCTGTCCTAATAGGGATGGGGTCCTCAAACATTTTAAACAGGGGGCTGGTTCACTGTCCCTCAGACACTGTCAGGGGCCAGGCTACAGTTTGGAAAAAAATGAACTAATTCCTGTGCACACTGCACATATTATTTGTAGTAGTGCACAAAAAACAGGAAAAAGAATGCAATATTTAAAATGAAGAACAAGTGTAACCAACAAATAATATTTCAATGTGGACTATGGGCCTGCTTTTGGCTAACGAGATGGTCAATGTTAGGTTCCATATTTGTCACTGCTAGTTGTAGCAAGTGATGCAAGTGCTCATCAGTTAGTCCCACTGGTGCTGGCTGGTTTATGCTGCCTGGCTTGTCCTGCCTGGGAGCTGGAAGGAGGGAGAGATCGGGGAGCTGCCCACCTTGCTGATGCCACCTCCCCCCTCCTCGCTGATGCCACCTCCCCCCTCCTCAGCCAGGCCGCACAGTCGGCAGGAAGTCACCTGCGGCTGCTCGGTTTCCCTGCTCCGGGCTGCACTGGAGACCCTGGGGGGCCGTACATGGCCCGCAGGCCGGGGTTTGAGGACTCCTGTAATAGGGGAAGCAGAGACTTTCCTCTAGGCAGACACAAAAGTATCCTATGCTGCTGGGCTAGTCTGGGCAATGTCAGGATCCTCCCTTCTCCACGTACCATGTTCTGCTGGCTCTGCCTATGTAGAGAAGCTGCTTCACCAAGACCATTCACTCAGGTCTTCTAAAGCAAAGCGTGTAATGGGTAAGTGATCAAGAGCAAAGGTTCCCACTGCACAGGCAAACTCCAGCCTCCATCCCAACCTGTACCACTTACGCACTTTCCTCACTCAGCCCACAATGGCAGCACATTAATTATGCTCCAGAGCCTGCTGCCAAGGTCACAGTGTGGGTTCAAAGGCAGATCCGTGTGTTTCCTCCCAACAGCTTCAGCCCTGCTGTGCCTAAGACACTGATTTCTAATCTCACACCATGCCCTTGGCTGCTCCCTACCAGAATTGTTCCAGAAGCTGGAGATGGTGCAAGATCACAAAGTCTCCTGGCTCAGGAGGCAGCGTGCCTTAAGGGGAGGCACGGAAGGGAGAGAAGTGGGGCCTTGCTAATCTCACATGTTTATGACAACAGATTTCATTGCAGTGCTGCCAGTATGGAACAAGATCAATTTTCTAGCTCTGTTAGTGAAGGCCACACGCAATGGAAAAAAAAAAAAGGCAGCAAACAAGTGCTGAAGAAGTGCTCTGTCTGTCCCTAAGGGATGCAGACATGACACCAACCAAAGCAAAGGCCAAGAACCACACAAGGAGGCGTCAAGTCTCACATGACACGGACCATATCAGGGTTTGGACAGAACGCTCATGCTGGTGTGGGTAAAATACCTTTTCAAAAAGAGCAGCAATGTGCCACAAACTAAAGCAGGGAATAAGGCTCTGCACATGTTCCCAGGGCTACCACTGACACCCACGACAGCAGCAGCAACAGACTTCAAGTGTCCCATAAATTCCAACTGAACCTTCCCTCCCCATCTTCCTTCAAATCCAACAGTAAAAACAACAAGCAGTATGAAACCTGAAATTCCTTGTAATGTCCACAGTTGTTTAAAATAAAAAAAAAAAAATAACTAAAGCCATCACTAGCTTTGCCTAGCCCTTTCAAAAAATAAGCTGAGTGTTTTCATTTACTTTCACAAGAGATTCCAAAAGAAAACTATCACTAAAAATAGACAATTCAGGAAACTCATGCAGAGAAAAAAAATTACATCATCTTCACATATAGCCTAGTTCAAATAAACATCAGGCTTCAAAAAAAGCGAGAGGAAGTCTGCTTGGCTTGAATTAGTACCGTGGAACAGCCTAGCAAACACTACTCCTGTGCAGTGCAGTCCAGCAAACCTCTGCCCAGAGAGTACAGGCAAAAAACCACTTTGAGCGGATGAGGTCATGTTCAACATCAGGTGCCTACTGCCTCAGGGCACTAGTAATAGTTTCAACCTAAATTCATCCACGTAATCTTTTTACTTTAAGCTCAGACACCCACATCTCCAGGAACTATTACACGGGTGGCTTTTACATTTTTATTTCTGGCCTGGTTTTGTCATTTTTAATTCCACTGACTTGATACGACAACACGATCTTGACTGCTGCCATGTGCACAAACAAGACATCACCTCCTCACCTCCTGGTCCCAGACTGGAAAACACAAAGGGGTGAAAGGAACCAGTTGGGCTTTTTTAACTACATCTGCTTCACAAACTCAAAAGTTATCCTGGAAACAGCTGGTTTGGTGAAAGAACTGGGGGGAGGGAGTGAGAATGCACAATACATACGGCAAAGCAGATGAGCTCCATTTACACCCATCTGCTGAGCTGTAGAGCAAAGCAGTTATAGGAGCAGGCTAGCCAGAATGCAAAAGGCTAGCATTCTCTGCCTGCACAGGTCCAAAGATTTGAATGATTTTGCCAGGCCAAATTGCTAAAAACAGTTGGAGATTTTACAAAACTGCTGTTAAACAGAGACCTTGCCCCTGAAGCTGTGGCCTTATAAAAACAACTGCAAAGACTGATAGGACGACAGGTTTGTGAAAGAGTCTGCTTGAAGCAGTGATTTACTGATGATCTTCTCCAAGGAAGCAACACCTCAAATGCAGCCAGATGTGTCAAACATCACCACAGTCCTCACTCTTTGTTATCACAGAATCATTAGGGATTGGAAGGGATTGGAAGTCCAATCCCCCTGACACAGCAGGATCACCTAGAACCAAGTCACACAGGAACACATCTAGGCAGGTCTTAAATGTCTCCAGAGAAGGAGACTCCACAACCTCCTTGGGCAGCCTGTTCCAGTGCACATCACCTTCACTGGGAAGACGTTCCTTCTCAGATTGATATGGAACCTTCTATGTTCTTGCTTATACCCACTGCCCCATGTCCTATCATTAGATGACATTGAGAAGAGCCTGGCTCCATCCTCCTGACACCCGCCCCTCAAATACTTATGGACATTAATGAGGTCACCCCTCAGTCTCCTCTTCTCCAAGCTAAAGAGACCCAGCTCCCTCAGCCTCTCCTCATAAGGGAGGTGCTCCACCTCCATCATCTTCATTGTTATTGCTTTGCTTACAGCAGAAGAAACAGATTTCATTTCCAAATGTCTTCAATGGAGAGGCCCTGGCCCCCTCTGGAAGATGCAGTTTCTGGAAGCAGACAGTAATCAACACTCTGTGTTGAGTTTTATTTATCCACAACTCACCGGAATGTTAGATGACACCACAGGCACCCACTATCCAACATTACCAGCAGCCAGAACTTTTATGAAATTTCCCTGTGTAATTGCTGGTTTCTGACAAGTAACTAAAACTGCACCTTCGTGGGAAAGGCTAGCAAAAAACCAGTCTTGCTATTGGGTGTGGGGGGAAGCAGGAACAATACAAGAAAACCTGTGGCAAAACACACTTACCATGTACATTGGTGAACCACACAATGTTGCTGCCATCATATTATTCTGCAGGTATCGTGCAAATCCAAAGTCAGCTACAAGAAAAACAGAGGTAGGCCAGGATCAGAGAGCGGTTCTAGACAGCCTACACCTTCTCCAGTGGATTCCCCTGCTACTTCCCCCTCACTTCCCAGAAATCTTCACAGTAAGTACAGTAGTACCCCACCTCAAGGAGACTTCGACAGCTCCCTTCTCAAGCAGCAATGTCCCTGTACTAGTTATTAATGCACACTACAGACAATAGAAAAGACAGACCAAGCCACAGAAAAGTAATCAGAAGAACAAATTTCCATCCATTTTTCAGGTATCAACAGTGACTTCTTCCTGTAGCCATTTGCCTGCTCTGCAAAATGTCAGCTGCTGGAAGCTGGCTTCAGTAAGAGCGTGCCAGTCCATATTAGCTGTTTCATCTGCTAATTTGGTTTTTTAATTTGGGGAACTGAAAGTTCCCCTCCATTGAAAAGGCTGCAATGTAACAGGGATCCAAGAGAAACCACTACTCACCACCATCCACATTTCTAGACCAGCCTTACTGCAAAAAATCTTGCTCTGTTTCCCTTAGAAGGGTTTCAACAGAGGACAGAAAGCTGAGCTATAGCTCACCTGGCAGCTAGAAAAGCCAAGGACAAGGAATAGCAAGATGAACTACCTCTGCAGGTTACTCTGGATCTGATCATACGATACTTAAAAGGTTCTCTCAAGGTGACCAGATATTTCAAGCTAGGAGATAGACACATCTGTTGACACTGTCATCTGTCATTAATGAATTGGTATGGCTCAATCTTCCCTGGATCTCGCACTTCTCAGGGAGATGGGAGGGAGGCATTGCAGCGTACATCACACCAACAGCAGCTGTGCCTGCAGCCCTCCTGTCTGGATTTGTGGCTCCCAGTAACTTCCACCTTCCAGATAACTCTGCCCTTAAAGAAAAGCCAACTAAGAAACCCCCAAACAATGCTTCAGCCTAATAGGCAGCAATGATTGAAATGCTTCCACTACACTTCTTCCCTCAGCCAAATGAAAAGACTAAGTCTCCAACAGTGCAGGATTCAGGTGAGGAATGGCTTTATCCTATGGGTGTCACCTTCAGCTTATGAACTGTAGCATAATCAAGAGTCCACATGTTGAGGGTGATATCATCCAGCACAGATTTCTGAAGGACCACAGGGGATTTGTGTGCTCTCTAACTGGATTTCTGAAGCATTTGGCCCAACCACTGGTCCATCTGTGCCACTTGCCTAATGTGCAAAAAGCACATTTCTTCACGATGCAACGGGGAATCCTGCCTCTAACCCAGCCTGTGGAAATAGCTGCTTTCAGATGTGCCACACTGCTGCTGTGATCTTCAAGGCCAGCCAAGAACACAGCTAGTTTCAGTCCTTACAACACCAACGTTTACCTCAATACTATTAAAAGCTGAAGACAGAAGTCACAATGCCTGCTCATTTCTTGGTTATTCAGGAGATTACAAGCCAGTTAGGGCAGGCTGGTATTTTGTTTTCATTCGAGGGATGCACCATGCTGCTGCAAATGGAGCTAGTCCTGTCCTTTCTTTTGTGTCAGCCTGTGTCCCAGCAGAGCAGAAATCTCTTGCTCCTTCTGCTTGGAGTCAACTGAAGGTTACCTCTAGCAGAGCAACCAAGTGAGGAAAGTGAGAAATACTATGACATTTTAAAGTGTAAGTGCAGCAGTTCTTTCCCTCTAGACAGTTCTGCAAAGCAAGGCTGACACTCGCCACTTGCCCACCACCAAACACTCTTGAGAGTGCTCAGAGAGACATTTTTAATGAGGTCTTACCGATCTTTATGCGGATATTGTTGGGATTTGATTTCCTGCCTCCAGCGTAGGAAAGGAGAATATTCTGTGGCTTCAGGTCCCGGTGGATGATGCCTTTGCTGTGCAGCATTTTCATGGCACCTGCTATCTGCTGGAGAAAGAGCCTGATGGTGTCTTCACTAAGTGTCCTCATTGCTAGGAAGGAGGAAAAAATAAAATAAAATGACCACAGATGAGAAGATTACACTGGCAGATTCGTTACAGCCATTAGCTACAATTAGTCATTTTTACTTCTACATAGGGTATTTTTTCTCAACACACCATTTCTGAATGATTCCTACAGGCAATAAGGGAGAGAATTTGTCTTGCCAGTTTATTCTGCGGTCAGAGCTGTTTTCTGCCCCACATATCTCACTGTGAACTCAGGCCAGTGGCAGGTGCTGAATCTGGGCTAACAGCTAGTTTCAGAAGTGACCTCTGCTGAGGTTTAGGGCTTCCCTCAGCAAGAGCTGCCAGCCAGATGTAGGCAATGGGACAGTCGCTACCTTGGACTTAGGGATCCCTGTGGTTAAAGTTGTATCACAAAGACTACATCTAAGGGTGGAGCTAAAAGGAAAAGCAGTTAGGATTAGGATTTGTGCCTGCTTGTGCAGGGCCTGGAAAGGGTTTGTAGGTTAAATTCAGAGCCAGTCAGGCTGCATTGCCAGCAGTGATCTCTAACTTCAAAATGAGTCCAAATCTAGGTCTAACCCTTGTGCACCATCACACACCAGACTAATTCCAATCCCACACCAATGATAGACAGGCTAACCCACACCCCAATACCTAACACACCCCTAACAAAAGACCTCTGCAAACCACCATGTGATGCCTTTCATCTTGCATTCCTAGGTGCAAACAAGAAGATCTCAAAAGTTCTTCATAAGCAAATAATAATTAAAAAAGAAGTATGGAAGCTCTGAACTACACTCTCCTGAGCACTGGGCTTCCCAGAAACTGTTGTGTGAAAATACACACTGAAGGGATTAAAATAATGTTCAAATGGCTTTTCTAATCAGAGCAGTGTGACGTGAGCTCTCGTTATTTTAAGAGCCACATGTATCAAACGCTTGCCAGAGCTAGGAGCAGCCTACTGAATAAACCCCAGAATCAGCAGTGCTAGTAGCCTGCCTGCCTGTCAGTCATCGAGCAGGTCCCATTCCACTCCAAATAATGTGCTTTGTGAAAGGTCCCTGTAAATTACTTGGGACTTCATTAATGCTTTCCCAGCTGTTCTCCAGTAACACATTAAAACAAGCTGGCAGGACCTTCGAAATGTTGCTCTAGCTCATCAGCTAGAAGGGGGGAATTCTTATGGAAACACAGATGAGGCTGAAAACAGCTTTAACACAAACACAGGAAATTAAAAATCTAACTTTCAAAATACGTGCATGGGAAACAGCATGGGACACGCTTAAGTTAAACAGCACTTAATAGAAAATAAACTCCTACCACTCCCAACCCTCACTGTTCTGGAAGGAGACACAAGGAGAGCTAAAATGCCACCATGGCTATCAGCTGGTCTTGGACACATACACGTGTGACCAGTGCACATGTACATACAGTTTCTCTTCTCTCACTGGGTCATTTTCCTCATCAGCTGGCACTGCACTGGATCAAGAGATTCCTCTGCAAGTGAGGAAGATGTTGCGAAGGGATTTAAGAAGCAGCTCAGATGCCAGTCTTCCAAACCCATTTGCATCTTCTGAACAAAGCTCTTGCCTGATCTTTAACCAGACCTTCCCCAGCCTCTTGTTGAAACAGATGCTGTACTCAGTCCTGCACCAATTTTCTACCCATTAAAGGTCCAGGCACCTTAGCTATTCTCAATCTTCTCCCAATAAAAGGCCTCTGCAGCATTTCTGTGATTCCTATTCAAAGACATATATTCAGGAATGGATAAACCACCATCTTTAAACAAAAGAGCAAGAACTCCAGAGTGTTTTTTCTAAGTTTAGCTTTTGCCCAAGAAAGGGCAGGCTGGAGCATCATCCTCCAGACCCAAGAGTTGAAGCTTGGCAGTTCTCACCATCATTAAGCCAGCAGGCAATTAAACTTCTGGCTAAACACACTCTGCCTTTAGCACAGGAGCTGCATTGTCAGGATCCTTGTCCCAACCTGCAGCCCCAACAGCATGCCACAGCTTCAAGGTGTGACCCTCACCTGGCTGCACCTCACTGGCTAGAAGGCTATCACAGCACCAGCCCTCAGCAAGCCAGCTGAGCCTCCGTAATGTGGACTCAGACCATTTATACTGATAACAACACTGCTATAATGATCAGAAAAATACAACCAACCAAAGAAAATGAGGGGTCTCTAAGCTACTAATTTCTGCTTTTCCACTTTATAGAAGGCTGGAGAAAGTCCTGAGCCCTGACACATGCAGGATTTAAACTGGCATTGAGCCCAGCAACCAATTCCCCTCAGTGTAACTGTGAACAATGGAGCTACAACATTGTAGTGCAGCAAAATTAAGACTGAGGTCTGTTGCATCCTCTGGCAGCATTAAATCTCAAACTCAGGTAGTGCAGCAAGGCCGGACTGTGAAATTGAGACGCTGCTCTCAGTAACAGTCAAGGGACAGTCAGTTACTTGGGGACTGTCTCTCCATTAGTAAACAGAAAAACACAAGCCCTTATCTCATACTCAGCCCATCAGTCTAAAACATGACAGCAGCAATCTCCAACTGAAGGACACAGACATAAATATTACCAACAACTGCAGTGACTTTACATTTTCTAGACCAGCAGAGGCAGGGAAAAGATACAGAATCACAGAATGTTAGGGTTTGGAAGAAACCTCTGGAAGTCACCTAGCCCAATGCCCCTGCAAGTTCTTCTAGAGCAGATCACACAGGAACACGGCCAGGGGGGCTTGTAGTATCTCCAGAGCAGGAGATTTCACAGCCTCTCTGGGCAGCCCGGGCCAGGGCTCTGGTACCCTCACAATAATAAGGTTTTGCCTTGTGTTCAAATTGAACCTTGTATGTTCCCATTTATGGCCACTAAAAACTCAATTCAATCAAGATGCTGCTATTAAAAAAACCCATCAAAAAATAAAGCATGGGGAATAAAACAACTTTATTTGCATCCTATTAGGGAACATGGACTTGTGACCCTGTAAAAAGAGGATATTCTCATCTTTGCCAGAAAACTCCTGGCAAAACACTAAACCCACACTGAAGTATGGGCATCCCCATGGACATCTGTGGTGAGCAACACATTCTTGCAGAGAACACTCTTTTACAAGCCTTACTTTGCCATTACCGCGATGTTAATAATATCCCTGTGTTTATTTTCATGGGCTCCACTTCAGTGACGAGGTGCTCAGCTCACTGCCTGGGGAACAGCAGCTACACAGGTCAGTAGATCAGAGTCAGTATTTACTGTGGGTCACTGTGGGGCCCGCGTACCTTGTAGCTCTTGAGGTGTAGGAAAAGGATGAAACCACCTAAAAAGTGCCGTGGTCAACCCTGCTCTGAAATGTTCAACTTGCCAAGAGAGGTTGCCAGGTGAATTGCAGTAAACATCCCCTGTCAGCTGCAGGGGAGCTGCAGCAGAGAACACCCACTGATGTTACAGGACACGATCGCTTAGGAAGAACTTATCTTAACCATGAGTGTCACTAAGTATCTCTAACATGGGCCCAATCCAAGCCATAGTCCAGTCTGACACACCAAGGTGATTCCACCAGTGCAGAGCCTGACCAGTGAAGACTCCGGTTTTCAGGTCTTTTGGGAAAGTCAGAAGACTTTACTCCAGAGAAGAACAGTCTTATGACCATAACCATTTCATCCAGCTTTAGAGGGCCTCACACCTCTTGTTTGCAAAAGGGTCCCTACAGCACTTGGGATTAGCTGCAGACACAGGCAACTCCTCACATTTGTCACAGTCAAACCAAGAAACGCTCCGATACGATGTTTTCTTCAGAGATGGGCTCTTCAAAAAGCAGCTTTAAGAAAAGTCATGCCTATGCACTTATAAAATGCCAACTTACAGAATTTAAGAAATTTTCATCAGCTGGCTCTGACCTCCCAAGTACTCAAGGCCAAAGAATTCCAGTTCTCCAGTTCTTACCACACAAGAAAAGGTCACTTTGGTAACACTTCCCACAGCTTCACCACACAGAGTGGCAATCTGCCACCACCAGCTCAAAACATACCCTATGATGGGCTTTGTCTGACAGCACAACCCACCAAGAGCTGTCAGAAGGGAAACTGCATCATACCCCTGAAGAACAAAATCAACAGGAGAAGCTGTGCTTAGCATAACACACACAACCTTGGGTTCTATCAAAGAGATTGGGTTGACCAACAGCATAACCCTGCTGAAATGAAACGTGCACACACGCACGTCTTCCTGTTATGGAGACAAGGAGAATTACAGTGCCTCTGGATTCAACACAAGAATTACCTTATTGCCTAACGCTTGTAATTAGAGGGCAGAATGGATTGGGAAGCTTACAAGCATTTAATTCAATGAGAAACGGGGGATTTGCATGCACAGGTTCCATAAGGGTTACAGGAACCACCAGTAAAACCCACTGAGGAGTCAGTGAGAAAGTAGATGTGGCAATTACATACTATCACACAATCATTACAATAACTGAACCAGCACAGTAACTGCTTGATAGAAATAATCTCCTGTGTACCAGGTCACTGTCCTGAAAGAAATCTGACCTGTCCAAAACGAGCTGTCAGGAAAAAAGTCATTGCCAAAAATCACCCTGAGCACCTCCAGAAAGAGGCAGAGGAGACACCCAAAGGAGACTGTGGTGGAACACTAAAAGCCATGTACCTACACAAAAGCTTGTACCTAGAATCTGAAAGACCCTGGTCTCTACTGCAGTGATGGCAGTATCTACCACTGTTGGTGAGGGCCCTTACTGACTGCCCCCTCTGGGAATCTGTGCCCACGGGGTTTTCTTTACTGGCAGCTGACACAGGGACACAAAGAGGGAATATAAAAGTAAGCACCAATTTCCTAGTCACAACAGTTGTCAGGGTAAAATATTTTACTGGAAAAAACAGAGCTAAAGGAAACTTTTCAAATTAACACAGGCAAAGACAGATTAAACCTCACTCCAGGTAACACTCAAGATGTCCTACATGCGGCTCAAACCCATGACCCCAGGAATTCAGAGCCACATGCTCTATCACTTACACCTATTAAACTGGAGTGACATGGAATTTCATTTGGAAAACACAGTTCATCATCTTTTTCAAACTAGCCACCAATTTCCTGAGTAGTCTCATTTGATAGACAAGGAAGTGAGATGAATTAAGAGGCTGGGTAATAGCACAGTGAGCCTCGCTTGTTTTGGTGGATGGTAGAAGAGTGATGACTACAATGTACACAAGCAGCAGCAGCAAGAACAGGAAGGTTTTCTATAAACCCGGATTTCTGCAAGTCATTTGGCCAGCAGTTGTGTTCTTGTTTACATCTGCTGCTTTGCCAACAAGAGTGCACTGCCCACTGCTTTAGCAAAGTTCATCTTGTGGATGAAAGCTAAGAACTTTAGCTTTCAAAGCCCACACAGTGGTAAAACTGAAGTTTTATTACATTTTAAAAGCATTTCATTATTTAAACTTGCACTTCTACTCAAGGAGAAAAAGAAGGCACCAAATACCAAACCTCTTTCACTTTGTATTCGTAACAGTGTTCCACCATTACAAGAGCTGCTCCATTAAAGCACAGCAACACCTAACAGATGCCAAGCACGATCACTTCTAAAGCAAAGTACACTAGACCTGGACTTTAAAATACAAATACTCATCACTTTCATCTCATCCACATTTTAAACAAACAAAACACATGAAAGGCAGAATATTCCTTAATTTTCCTCCAAGTTCTAAATCCTTGCTGAAAATTAGTCTCCAAGCAGCATTGGTGACCCTATATGAACAGGGCACACCATACCACCAGCAAGCTCCCAATCACCATTCTAAGGGTACTAAGAGTAGCTGTAGGGCAAATGGAAATGTAGCTTTTAATCCTTACATTTTTTCCATTTTCAGGCATCATGTACCTCAAATAAGGAGCCTGAAGTATTATCTAGCTGACTAGCTTTTAATTTGAGCAACGTGAACAAACTTTCTGTAACCATGACCCAGAGCCACACACAAAATGAGATTAAAATTGTCTCTTCACATTTAGTAATCTTCTAGTTAACAGACAAAACAGTAAGAAAGCTGCTTTAAAGAAAATACAGCCAGGCCAACAGCAAAGTAAGGTCGTGTCTGACTACAGCAAAGCAACTTGCACAGGGTCTTATCCTGTATCCCGTAGGCACTTGGGTACAACGTGCAATCTTCACATAGTACATGATCCTGGACCTGGGCTGCAAAGGTGGACAGCTTGGGAGACAGAAGTCCAAGAGCCAGCACCAGTGCTGGGTAACAAGTAAAGCAGATTCCATTCAGTTTGACAGCAAAGACACTCAGAATTATAGAATCATTCAGGTTGGAAAAGATCCTAGAGATCATCAAGTCTAACCCATAACCCTACTCTAACAAGATCACCACTAGACTACATCTGAGCGCGACATCTAAACAACCTTTAAACACATCCACGGATGGCGACCCAACCCCCTCCCTGGGCAGCCTGTTCCAAGCCCTGACTACTCTTTCAGTGAAAACATGTTTCCTAAGGTCCAGCTTAACCCTCCTCTGGTGCAACTTGAGGCTGGCCCCTCTTGTTCTGTCACTAATAACGTGTGACAAGAGATCAGCCCCCACCTCCCTGCAGTGTCCCTTCAGGTAGTCATAGAGGGCTATTGGGTCTCCCCTCAGCCTCCTCTTCCTCAGACTAAACAGCCCCAGCTTCCTCAGCTTCTCATCAGGCTTGTGGTCTAGGGTGCTAGAACCAGAAAAGGTTCTTCCAGGCTTCACAGAACCTGTGTTACATTCTCCAAAAGATGTTCACAACACCACTGGCCACACTACAGTCACAGTCAATATACTCAAGAAAGAAATGTGTTCTGTTGAGACACAGGGAGACTCTTAGGGGAAATCTTAAAGTTAAATATGTTCTTGAGACTTTACTTCAATCCAACCTTACACAAGCGCAAGACTTCAGTATAATTAGCCATTTGCTAGCGATCAAAGAAAAAGATACACCATGTCCTAGTACACTTAAAACATATAAGGCCTTTGTACCTAAAATACCTAACTACTGACCCACACAGGAAATACCTCAAGATTAGCTTTTATTGCCATGGATTCTCAGTTTTCAAGTTACTGGGGGGGGGGGGGAAATGAACCTCTGAGGAGAAAAGCAGTGATACTCTGTTTATTTTGCAGGAATTGACAAGAACCTTACAAATCATTTGTTTTCTTAGACTTTCCACAAATCCCAGCAACTTAGAATGAGCCAAACTAGCGTTTTCTTCTAAATATAAAGAATATTCTCCATATAGTTCTACTTACTGTGTAGATAGTCTGCCAGGTCACCACCATTACAGTACTGCAAACAGAAGAGAAAGCGCAGTTAATGCAAAGCAAACAGAAGATTAAAAAGAAGAAGGGTAAACTTAATGAGAACAAGAGGCTTATCATGGCATTTAAACATAAATAATCGCACATGTCAAAATACATATTCAGAAGCTGGCAGGAAAAACACAACAGTATTCCAGTAGGTTCCTCATCCTACTCCCCCTACACATCAGCTGCACTAGGACATGCCAGCATTAACCAGCTTTCACATGCATGTTTCTGCATTGGTGAGAAAGAGAAAACCAGAACAAAGCAGAGGGGCAACACTGGAGAGACCACCAGAAAAGCTGGTTGAAGAAAGCTTGGGAGTAGCCACAGCTGAAAACTGAAGATCCTCACATCACTTTCCAAATCTTTAAGGAAAGTCAGCAAGCCCCCAGAGCCATGATGAAAAAAAGCATTCAAAAACTTTGCAACTAATCTGTGCTGTGAAAATTTACTTTTCATGTATCTTTGGTGTAGACAGTAGCCAGTAACACCCATCTGACCCTCAAGGTAAGGCATCTGACAGATTAAACCCCTGCCAGCATGACAGTCTGACAGCAGCAAAATAAAAAATCCTCTGGCTGCTATCTTCACCCACATTGCTCCAGTTCTCAAAGGCAGGCAGCTGCAGATTAGCTCAGCAACAGCATCACAGGTGAGACTGGGGGCACAAAGCACTACTTGGGTAACAAGTAGTCTGCTTAAACCAAGTTTAAAAAAACACTAACAAAAGGACAGGGGAGAGAAAAGGGGATGGGGAGGAAGGAAGAGGAAATAATCAAGAAAAGACACTCACCTCCATAACCAAGTAGACAGAGTTTGCCAGTTCCTGGATAAAGAAAAAATGGAAAAATAAAAGATTTATGCATTGAAGTACTTCATATGCATTACAGCTGCTGCAGTTCTTTTTAAACAGGTAATCTGTGCTTTATATGATTCAGAGTGAAGACAGGTGCAAAACTTCATTGCAGATGAATTCCTGGCGGACTGCTTACTTGGAACGTGACAGTTACGTAAGCATTTTACTCCCTTCTGTCTGTGTACCTTTTAAACCAAGCAAATGGCCTGTATTGTGGCCTGGGTCTTCATGGTCCTTTCTGACTTTTAGGATTAACTGTGGCATGCAGTGCAGATGCTGGCACACTACTATCTTAGAGTCTTAATCATTTCCACATTTAACTTGGCCCTTTCCAGCAGCTGTGCCGGTCTAAACAGAAAGAGGAGAGCAACACAACTTTGGGACCTGCAATTCAGACACATGGCAAAAATAGCCTAAGAGATTCACTATTAATTAGAGGGCAAAAAGGAAAGATTTTGGGCCAAAAACGCAACATCATCCAGTCAACTGCTGTCACCAGGTAGCTAAAGATTTCTAGACTGCTGGTTTTGACCCTCATGCTAAAGATCAGGTCAAATCTGGACTTCTCTGGAGATGTTTCAGACCTGTCTGAATGCAGTTTTGTGTAGCTGATTTAGGCTTTTTAGGCAGTTATGCTTTTTGGTAAATCATAATCTGCTTGAGCAGGAGGGTTGGATCCGATGGCCTTTGAAGGGCCCCTTTCAACCCTAATAACTGTGTAAACTGTTAAGGTTTGCTACAGATGTGATGGTTCTTACAACCTGGAGAGGTTACCTCCAGCCTTAGCCAATGTCCTCTGGCTGTAGGGAGCACAGACAAGGCTGCATCGACACCTTACAAGATGCTGTGATGTGCCCCAAAAACATAGCACCACAGAGCAGCATTAGGAGCTTTGGTGGCTACACCGCATGCTGACACCAGTGGCTGCCTGGCACTAGTTTAATAGAGCTGCCAAACTACCATCAGCAACAAACACGAACATAGCAAAATGTTCAACCCTGGGCAGACTCAGAAGGGTAGATGACTCTAAACCCTCTTGTTGAAACAGAAATCAAAGAGAAACAGAGCTGCTACAGAGGTCTGTGTACTCAAAGTCACTCCTAAACTCAAGGATCAGTCCCAGCCAAGTGCAGGCAACAATCACCTGGGTGAGTGGAGAAGCTCTGAAGGCAGTAGCAGAGCAAGTCTTTGCTCCATTTCTACAGCTCCAGGGCCTGCCTTACAGGCTATTTAGATACCTGCCTGTCCCATTCCTCTTCTGAGCTTGACTACAATTTCAAAAGCCCCAGCATCCACCCTACCAGCCTTTTTAGCTTCCAGCAGTCTCCACTGTCTGCTCCCAGACCCTTTCATCTTGGCCTGCCCACAGGACTATCATCTCCTGTCAAGCCTGTACCAAACTGCCTTTGCCAATGCCTCGAGTCCTAAGCACCTCCTGTCATCTCTCTTGCAGTCCTCTTTTAACCTAAAAACACAAAATCAGTTTCCAAATCCTTGCTGAAAGACTGGTTGGAGGAAGTGGGAGAGAGGGGAGGAGGCTAAACTACCTGTGATTTGAGATTCAAGCTATAGGTGCAAGCAGAATAGGTCACCTTCCCCAGGTGAGCAATGAGCTGCCAGTTCAGCAGACTCATGTGGTTCCCCTGGTTCAAATGTTCACCAGCTCCCAGGGCTGCTTATCCCCAGCTCTTACAGCTGTTCTATCAAGCGCAACTGAGCTTTTTGAAAATCCCCATTTGTGGAAAAAGCAGTTTTCTGTGATACTTCTACTAGATGTTGTTGCCATCTTCTTCCACTGCAAGTACTGCTTTAGACAGGCTTTCCTTTCCAATCTCTGGTGTAGCAGGAAACCAGTCTGTGGTTAGAAGCAGGAGCCCAGAGAAGCAGCACAAGAAGAAAACCACAGGCATCATCACCAGTTTTGCACGTGACAAAGTACTGGGGGAAAATGAAGAGGACACTGAGGGGTGACCTCATTAATGTCTATAAATATTTGAAGGGTGGGTGTCAGGAGGATGGAGCCAGGCTCTTCTCAATGGGACGAGGGGCAATGGTTGTAAGCTGGAACACAGGAGGTTCCACATCAATATGAGAAGGAACTTCTTCCCAGTGAGGGTGACGGAGCACTGGAACAGGCTGCCCAGGGGAGTTGTGGAGTCTCCTTCACTGGAAACACTTAAGACCCACCTGGATGTGTTCCTGTGCAACTTGGTCTAGGTGATCGTGCTGTGTCAGGGGGATTGGACTAGATGATCTTTCAAGGTCCCTTCCAATCCCTAATGATTCTATGAAAATTTTCAGGAGGACACCAGCAACTTGCTGGGTGCTGTAGCCACAGATGTAGCAGAAGACACAAGGACACACCAACAGTGCAAGGACTGTAGGGCAACTGCTGGCCAGGGAGGAAACATCTGAAGTGGTTTTTGCAGCCCCTGACAACCTCACCTCCACCACAGTACCACTTTTCATAGATGCTTGTCTAAACATGCTGTGATCACTGCAGCTCAGTAATTCCATGCATCATTATGTGTAGTGCCAGCAGGGCTTGGGGAAGCCTAATGTATTATTACCTCCACAGAAAATGAAGGGGAAGTTCAGCCTACACAAACCAAGTGCAAGAGCTACTTGTAATACAGTATTAGCCAACAGCTAATGTACATTGTGCAGTTTGGTTGTTTTTCCACTGTACGTTATTTAAAGGCTCTGAAAACAAACATCATCAAGCAAGTCATTGATTTTTGCCATCCAGTGCATACAGGGACCAGGGTTAAATAAGGACCTGCCCAGGCACAGGAAATGCTCTGCTCAGCTTCCCCAGCAACAGTGACCTTGGTGGTTGGTGGTTTTATCCCACCAACACAGGGTGAGGAGATAAGAAGGGTAATGGCTGAAAGGCTTCTAGGAGAGAAGTAGGCGGTACCCTTAATCCACTGGCAACAGCACCCTCAGAATTCTGAAGCCTTACTAGGAAGCCCTCTCCTCTGCATGCACACCCGCCCCTGCTAGGGAACATTTAGCAAGTGTATTTTCAGATTGCAGACGCCTGTAGTGGGGATGACAACTTCCACATTCGCAGCTTCGGCGTTGCAAGACCCACTTACCAAAAGAGATTTGTAGGAATTTTGCCAACAAAATGAAACATTTATCTGAGGAAGGGCCCTCTTGTTTGGAAAAAGCCTACAGCCAGCAGCTGTGATTACAATGGATGCAACAGGCTAACAAGACTTCTAGCTTCTCAAACGGTCTGATGGACTTTGCTCAAGCTGATTCAGCAGCAGAAGCTATTCCGTTTCCATTTTTAACCTTCCACAGTATTTATGATTTGCTCATTAACAAAACAAGGAAAAAAATACTCCAAGCCAAAATCTGCAGGCTCCCAGTGCCTCTGAAAAGAGCCAAAATGCTCAACCCACTCAGTTCCACACCAGTAACAGGAAAAATATTAGTTTGTTGTATTTCTGAAGAGGCTTATGTCCAAGCAGCGCTACTGACAGTTGCCTCTGGACCTCTTACATGTGCCAGCACCTGCACCCAAGGCTAATCCTGTCACCAAACAAGTGTGATGAAGGCAACAGAGGGGGCAAACCCCCAACTTCTCCTCTCATCACATAGTGCAGCAGTACCCTAACCATGCTCCACAACAGCACCAAGAGGCCTCTGCCAAAGACATTAAGCTGATAATTAATCAGCCTGGATCACTGCCTGACTCATAGTTCTTGCAGCAGAGGCCCCAGTGATGAAGTTACAATTTAATTGAGTGTAAAAATAGACAACGGCCTCTAGCGTCTACAAATAACACACATCTGCTGGTGGAAGACAAAGAAATGAAGAAACTTCATTCAGCAGCACAGCATAAATCAGCCCAGGCCAGCACTGCGCTAGAACTCCTCACTGGGAGACGAGGAAGGATGGATCTGCAGTCATCAAGCCCCAGCAGTCCTATCTCCCTTTAAATTTTCTCTCCACCCATACTGGAAGGTGGCATGATCCTCTTCTTGGAAAGTGTGTGTTTAGGTGTGTCCAAAGGGAAACGTCTGGGTGTACCCGCAGTTAGTCATCCTCCTACCACAGCTCAAACTGTCTGTGAGAGGAAACTTCCTCAGAGAATCCTCCTCTGCACTCCAGCCCAGTGCTTTGCCCGACACCAATTTAGAAAGACACTTAGAAAGGGAAAAAGTTAAAGAGTTTAATTACACAACACACCAGATCTCTCTCAGTGGGACAGTGAGCTCACCAATCTGTGTGGGACCAGTGTTATTATAATAGACACTGGTATAAAACTAGCAAAGAATGGTTTCTGCCTCATGCAAACCCCACTTCCTAGGAGAGCTGAGTGATGCAGGAGCAACACTTGGAAAATGAAGGTAGCTTCACTGTCACACCCATATGCTGCCCACTGTGTCTCTGATAAGGTTCCTACTGCCTACACGAGATGAGCTGTATGGCCTCAAGTCTGTAGAGCTCTCCTGTTTGTTTGCCTCCCTACAATGGCAGAGGTTCCTGTTTTGTACCTTTCAGTAGATATCAACCAAGCGCTGCTCAACAGTGCCTCTCAAACAGCACCCGGAGCAGCTGCCCCACAAAGATAATTCTGCGCATGTATCTCTGTGAGAGGGGTAGAACTCATCAATTGTACCAGCACAACAGAAGCACAATAAAGCTGAGGGTCTGTCAGTGGCAGATAACCTCAGTATCAATTGAAAACTAAGCTTTTCTTTCCAGTAATCAATTCCCTGGCCAAGAGCAACCAGAAAGCCTCTAGCTAAGGCAGGGGTTTGGCTTGGGCAGCAGAACCCACCACGCAAGAGAGGGAAGAAGCTTTCCAAGCAGTAACATCTCTTGGTGTTGTTTCACTCCAGCTCTCAGCTCAGCCTGAGCAGACTAACCTCCAAAGGGGGAAAGGAAAACCATCACACTATGCAAGGATTAGCTCCTGACGCAACAATCTGAATGGAAGCAAGATAAAAGCCAATAGTGACATCGTGAACTGTGGGAGCACCTTCCAATGGTCACCCTTCAAAAAAGAGATTAAAGCAAACAGCTAGAAGATGTTCACATCTTTTGAACCTCATCTGGAAAGAGACGTGTGCCTCACCCTACTGTGCTTCTCTGTTCTTTGGCCCCAGTTGTTTTCTTCAGACCTACTGAACATTATGAAAAGGGTGAGTGTCAGGAGGATGCAGTTAGGCTTCTCTCTATTCAAACGATAGGACAAGCGGTAACAGGTGCAAGCTGGAACATCGGAGATTTCCACATAAATATGAGAAGAAGCTACTTCACAGTGAAGATGACAGAGCATTGGAATGGGCTGCCCAAGAAGGTTCTGGAGTCTCCTTCTCTGGAAAAGTTTCAAACCTGCCTGGACATGTTCCTGTGCGACTGGATCTAGGTGATCCTGCTCTGGCAGGAGGATTGGACTGGATGATCTTTTGAGGTCCCTCCCAATCCTGTGATTTTGTGACTAGTAGTGAGGAACTCCAGAAGGTTTCAACCAGGCTTCCAATTCAGGAAACAATTAATTCCAATAAAGGAAGGAGGAAAAGAGAAAGGAGTAGTTCATTCACTGCAGTGTAATCTCTCTATACAGCCACACAGTATCACAAGATGTTTCTCAAACTGACACAGCTTCACACTTAGACCAACGCATGTTTCAGGATAGGCTTTTGGGATTCAAAACACGCAGCCAGCAACGTCCTGCACCAAGACAGTTGGCACAAGAAACCAGCCACTACTCTTCTGCTGTGTATGGGCTATGCTGGAAGTGATAAATCTTGAGCTATGGTAGCAGTCATATAAGCATGACCCAGGAGATGATATGCAAGCAATGAATACCAACAGTCCACTCAGTATCTCCGCTCATTTTGGCACATCCAGGTCCAGCAATAAAACCTGCTGCTGACTGGAACGTGCTGTTACCATGGTCAACACATCTTTAACTTCCCCAAAGAATGAAAGCTTCTAATTTCTTCGTGCAGATCCCAGGGAACAAGCACAAGCAGCAAGACTCAGAGACACCCACAGACTTCATATCTGCTTGTGACTGCTTCTGCTTCCTACAGACCTGTCAGCTCACTCCAGGATGAGAAGCACCAGCACAGGGCAAGCAGAAGGGGCTTACGGCCAGTCCTGCAGCAGGCAGATTTCTGTAGGACCAGCACAGCAATGACACCGAGGGCCCATGTTACCCCATTCCAGGCACTACAGTATTATCCGTTCATAAAAGAGATGAGTTGTTTTAGGACAGGTTGTACTCTGGAACAAATTACAAACAGCAGGAAAGCTCCTCTGGTTCTATACAGCCTTCAGGAAGGGAGGGAAAGGATTTCCCATCCCCCTGGCAACAGGCCTAAAGCCAGACTGCACAGAACGTTATGCTTGTGGAGCTCCTGCTTGCCAGGCAGCTAATACCACCACAGACAAATGGTAGGCGAGCTATTAAGACCATCCACTCTTCAAGAGACCTATCACTTGCACAGGACAGAAGCTTTCTGAAGCTTCCTTCAAACCAGGCCCAGCTCTCTCTTCTCCTCTCTATCTCTCCCTCCAGGCAGTGGCAGGCTGCAGTGGCTGTTGCCACCCCACAGACAGGGCAGGCTGCTTGTGGCTTCACACAAGTTCACTGCAGACCTTGATCAAAGCCCTGAGAGTCAATGCACTTACTGGCTGACTGATGGCTACAGTGACTGCACAGAGCTCAGACAAGAAAACACGACTCTCCTTCGGGCCTCTACAGACCAACACACTCCAGCAAGTGAATGCCAAAAGCTGCCTCCCAGCCCAACTGCAGAAACCAAAACACAGGATGTCTTAATGAGAGTACAGAGACAAACAGCAGGTTCCACTGTCACCAAGCCTCAAGGTGAGGCCAAAACCATGCATCAGAGCAAACTTAGGATGCATACGGCTGGGACAGTGAAAATCAACATCTTACGTAGTGATACTTGTTTGGGGGTAACCCTGCACCACCAGAGCAGCTTCAGCAGCCCAGCCACGATGAGACTGCAGAGGGGAAAAGCAGCACAATCCTGAAAAGTCTGGGCTTTCTGACATGGAGTGGGAAGTAGTAGTTACACCTCTGCCAAGAGGCACAGTAAGACCTAGAAGCATCTTTAAAAAAAACCCAAGCTCCTGTTTGCAAACAGCAACAAATTACGTTAATGCTGTCAAGACAGTAAGTTTCAGGATTCTGAAAAAAATTATAAAACCATGGAAGATCAGACTTGCTTTGCTATATTTATTCCTCACCCCCTTTCTGCATCCTGGTCATATTATAAGGTTGAGTTCCCCATTACCTTAAGCTCAGTCACATGTACTGGAACAAAATCCTTGCATACCGAAAAGCTGCATTTTATGAGCCTGCCCAAAGAGCAGAGCTAGGGGTTTGTGCTGTGGGCTGAGGCAGGCAGGACCACAGGCTGCAGGAGTGACCATTTCCCTTTTCACCACAAGCTCACCAAGACATTTTCACTTACTGACGGGTGTGGAAATATGAGCAAAGCTGCCCAGCTTGGAACTTTGATTTTAGAATAATTTAATGTAGTTCTACTACAGTCAGGAATGGCTTAGTTTTCTAACATTATATCCCAAACACAATCTGCTACCCTGCAGGAGATTTTTTTTAAGCAACTCTGGAAATTAGAGACCCAAGCTCCATGGAGTTTTCTATGGCAGCTGCACACAACTGACTGGACTTTGCAAGACTTCTCTTTTACATTCATTTATTTCAGCCTTCATTTACCAGATGTAACAAAATACATAGGACAAAGGTCTTGTAACAAGGAGTTTAAAGGCAAAAAACACCGTGGTTTTCTTTCAAGGGGGGGAAAATTCCGATTACTGAAAGGCAGAGCAACACAGGCTTGAATCTGCAGTATTTAAAAAACAATGAGAAGGGAGTAGTCTTAACATCTTTAGCACCCTGGCTACAATTTTCAACTGAATGCAAAGACATTAGTAAAATGCAAGCAAAGAAGCCTCTGTGCAGAATTACCCAACTGCGTTACAGCACAGAAATGCAGCCTGCGTGCTCCAAACCCATCCAGTACCCAGCAGGGCTGTGTCTCAGCCCTGCCCGACACCTCCTTACTCTCCGCTGGGAGCCGTGGGGTTTCCCACAGCACCAGCAGCTCTCACCCAGCAAGCCGGCTCGGAGGCTTTCCCCTCCTGGAGGTGTAAGATGCTTTGCTAAATAGGATCTCTCTAATGACTCCAAATTCTACCTCTTTCATTCCCCACACTGGAACCACAGTGTCTGGTCGATCTCTAGCATGCCAGCTCAGTTGACCTAATTCCTCCTGTTATTCTGATGCTAGGAGACAAGCCAGGTGCTCCTGCAGCCAGACAGAACATTACTGCCCTAAGCAACCAGTGATGCAGAATTGGCTTTGTTCCATTCAGTCCCCCTTGAAACACCCTTGCTTAACGAATAATCACAGTTCCAAGACCCTCACAGAACATTACAGATTGGAAGGGACCTCAAAAGATCATCTAGTCCAATCCCCCTGACACAGCACGTTCACCTAGACCAAGTCACACAGGAACACATCCAGGAGGGTCTTAAACGTCTCCAGTGAAGGAGACTCCACGAACTCCCTGGGCAGCCTGTTCCACTGTGAAGAAGTTCCTTCTCATATTTATAAGGAGCCTCCTATGTTCCAGCTTACACCCATTGCCCCATGTCCTATCACCAGATGATACTGAGAAGAGCCTGGCTCCATCCTCCTAACACCCACCCCTCACATATTTATAGACATTAATGAGGTCACCCCTCAGTCTCCTCCAAGCTACAGAGACCCAGCTCCCTCAGCCTTTCCTCATAAGGGAGGTGTTCTACTTCCTCCATCATCTCCATGGCTCTATGCTAGACACCTTCCAGCAGCTCTATGTAATTCTTGAACTGAGGGGCCCAGAACTGGAAACAATACTCCAGATGTGATCTCACCAGGGCAGAGTAGAGGGAGAGAAGAACCTCTCTCGATCTGCTAACCACCCCGTTTCTGATCCACACCAGGATGCTGTTGGCCCTCTTGGCCACAAGGGCACATTGCTGGCTCATAGTCATCCTCCTGTGCACCAGGACTCCAGGTCCCTTTCTCCTACACTGCTCTGTAACACATCAGTCCCCAACCTATACTGGTACCTGGGGTTGTTCTTGCCCAGATGCAAGACTCCACACTTACCCTTGTTATACTTCATTACATTTCTCTCTGCCCAGCTCTCCAGCCCATCCAGGTCTTGCTGAATGGCAGCACAGTCTGCAGAGGTGTTGGTGACACCACCCAGCTTTGTGTCATCAGCAAACTTGCTGACAGTGCACCCTAATCCCTCATCCAAGTCATTAACGACTAGATTTAATAGGACTGGTCCCAGTACTGACCTCAGGGGGACTCCACTAGATACAGGCCTCCAACTAAACTCTGTCCCACTGACCACCACTCTCTGACTTCTGTCCTGAAGCCAGTTCACAATCCACCTCACCTCCCAATCATCCAGTACACACTGCCTCAATTTGGATGCCATGATGCTATGTGAGACTGTGCCAAATGCCTTAATGAAGTCAAGAAAGACCACATCCACAGCTCTGCCATCAGCTATCCACCTTGTTATGCCCTCATAAAAGGCTATCAGGTTGGTCAAGCATGATGTCCCTCTGGTGAAGCCATGCTGACTGTCCCTAATGACCCTCTTGTCCTTGATGTGCCTAGAGACAGTGTCCAGGACAAATTGTTCCATCACCTTTCCTGGAATGGAGGTGAGGCTGACTGGTCTATAGTTACTTGGGTCTTCCTTCTGACCCTTTTTGAAGACTGGAGTGACATTTGCTATTATCCAGTCACTAGGCACCTCTCCTGATCCTCGTGACTTAGAAAGGATGATGGAGAGTGGCTCAGCAATGACTTCCGCCGTCTCCCTCAGTACTCACGGGTGCAACCCATCAAGGCCCATGGATTTGTGTACATCCAGTTTGCTCAGCTTATCCCTAACCCAGTCCTCATCAAGCAAAGCAGGCTTCTCTCTTGCCTCAACTTCCTCTGGAGCCTCAGACATCTGGGGTTTGACATCAGGACAGCTTCCAGAAGTACAGACAGAGGCAAAGACAGTGTTCAGTATCTCCGCTTTCTCTGAATCCTCTGTCTTCAGAGCACCCACCTCATTCAGCAGAGGGCCTACATTGCCTGTAGTTTTAGTTTTACCTGCAATGTATTTGAAGAAGCTCTTTTTGTTGCCTTGACCTCTCTTGCTGTGCTCCCCTGCTAGAACCTCCAAACAAGCTCACAGCTGCATTTTGTGAGCATCTCTACAGTGGTATTTAAGACATGCACATCTTAAAGCACAAGACATCCCACAGCTAAAGCACCTGTTTGCTATACCCCAAGCACAGATGATGTTGTAAAGCTCCCTGTTGGCCAGGCTCTTCTCTGGATTCTGTTATAGACATTTATTGCTAAATCGCTCAGAAAGGAAGTAAAACATCTGAAGACAATTAGAATGGCTTCTCTCAAGCAAAGTATGGTTAGGTCTGTGCCTCTGAAGCACTGCCTCCAAAAGCACTCACTTTCCATCAAGTTCGCCATTTACGATTGCTACATGAACGTGAGGAACAGCAAATCCACAAAAAAATAGCCCCAAGAAAGAAGTCATCCAACCCGTAGAAAACAACAAGCACAAAAGCACATACTTCTTCTGACAACACAAAAACCAAACCCAAAACTTTTCCTTTGCGCAGCAGCTTTTCAGTTGGTACAAACAGGCAGGACAGCAGGAGATGTGGGAAAAGGCGAGGAAAAGACCACATGTGAAAGTATCACAGTAATGATAAGGTTGGAAAAGACCTTCAAGATCATCCAGTCCAACCTAAATCCAAATAAACCCAGTAATCCCGACATCTAACATCTAGATCATCTAGGTCATGCCACTCAGCACCTCATTTAGCCTAACCTTGAATACTTCCAGGGACTGTGACTCAACCACCTCNAAGTCTCTCTCCACCTGAGAACTCTCCAAGAACTCCATCCAACCAGTTCCTGACCCAGCAGAGAATATTCCTGTCAAAGCCCCTTGCTGCCATCTTCACCAGAAGCATATCATGGGAGACTCTGTTGAATGCTTTACTGAAATCCAGGTACACCACATCCACAGCCTTCCTCTCATCGACCAGTCAAGTTACTTGATCATAAAAGGAGATCAGGTTGGTCAAGCAAGATCTACCCCTCCTAAATCCATGTTGACTGGGCTTAATCTCTTGGCCATCACACAGATGTTGCACGATAGTACTCAGCACTATCCGTTCCATAACTTTGCCTGGAACTGAGGTGAGGCTAACAGGTCTGTAGTTTCCTGGACCATCCTTCCGACCTTTCTTGTGTATGGGGGTCACATTTGCCAACTTCCAATCATCCAGGACCTCCCCTGTGATCCACTACTTCTGGTAAATTATGAACTATATCAACTCTCTACACATGCTTGAGCTTTAAGACCAACTTCTGAAACACATGGGTATATCACACTTTCACAGTCTAGGGTCAAGTTGAGTCCACAAAACTAAGTATTTTAATGGGGCTTTGGTTTGGACCTGTAAATAACTGAAAGGATTCAAACAGTATCCCACATGGTAACTGATCAGGGGGCACCTCTTCCCATCCATCTCCTAATTTCCGCCTCCTTACTTTGCTCACTCTAGCCAGATGCATTCAAACATCACAAAGTTTTCAGCTGTGGAAGTTCTCATTATACAGCCACTGAGGGAACTTCAAGAGCAGCAGCACAAATAGCACCTCAGCTCTGCTGTCAAACTGCTGAACACAACAGTCTGCCAGTTTCTGATTACTGCTGGGAAACATTCCTCAATCTGTCATTATAGTCTGAGTAACGCAACCTTCCATGGGAGCTTTTAAGGCTATTAACGTCCATGTCGTTGGCTCTTCCATGACACCTTGATCATGTGAGAGGAACACAGGTACATTAGACACTGGATGAGTAAAACAGTGATCATAACTTCAGAAATGCAGTACAACCACTCCCTCTAAAAAAAGCCAGTGACTCCTTAGAGGTCTGTATTTAGTGGTCAGCATTTGCTAGATGTTTCTATGATCTGCACAGTGGGGTACACAGCTAGTGAAGCCAACACTAAATGGAAGTTCAAGACTATAAAACTCTCTGCTCTCCATACACATTGCCATTTGGGGCCACAAAGCTCTAAAAGCTTCATCCTACAAAACTGCTGGCAGAAGGTGGTTGGGGTTTTGTCCTTTTTCTCTTCTAGCTCTAAACTAAGCCAGATCCAGTCCTTAGGAACAGAGCAAGTCCCTCCAACAGATGCAAGGATGCTGACAGGGCCGGACAGTAGACATCCCATTCTTGTCCGCACCACAAACAGAGAGAGGATTGCTTGGCAGTTCAGAGACATCTGCACCTTACACACACTCACCAGGCAACTTGCCAGCTTCGCCTGGGGATGGAATTAAAACAGGATTTAATGAGGCAGGCAGCCTGACCTCAGGAGGGTGATCTCCCAGACACAGAGGGCCTCCTTAGTCATTCCAAGTGTCACAGTGGAGCCCTGTCTCCTGAGACAGCAGAGCACCCAGACAGCAGTGCCTGAGCAACATGCATTAGGTGGCAAGGCAAGGAGGTGACACTGCAGTAGCACTGATTCATCCCACATCGCACTCATCAGCAAGGTGCTGCAGCAGGAGCGAGGGGTGCTGGAGGGCATGCCAAAGGACACTGCTGTACACCAAGCTCTGGAGGCCCCCGGGGACAGCAGGAGGTGAGGTCCCTTCCAATCCCTAATGATTCTATGATTCTGTGAAGATGTGGACAAGCAGCTAAAAGCTCTGTGTCAGAAAAGGGCGATGGTGCAAACAAGAGAATATTACAGTCCAACTTCCGTGGTCTTATTGATCACAAGGACTTTCTCTACAGCAACAATACAAGAAGCCTGCTAGGACTCTGCTCTCAAGACCAACCAATCAGAGGTGACTGATCATTACGCTGAGAAGTGCTTGTTCCACCACCCAGCCCTTAATCCACACACACAAGACAAACTGCATTGCAAGGACTCTGCTCTTTGTCTGCAAGAGCTCCAGGTGACCCAGTCAGCCCAGCAGAAATGATTTTGGTGAGGCTATACTGCACAGGGCGTTACTCTGGGCTCACCCTGAGTACAAGTAGGCAACCAGGTATGAAATTATGTAAAGCAGACCCTCGGATAACACTGGCTGCTCCAGGAACTCAGCAGCACAGTGCTCTGTGTGATGGCAACAGCTACAACTAGTCCATCCCAACTATGCAAAAATAAAGGAAAAAAACCCCAAACCACAAAAAACACTCAGTACCCATACTAGCACGGTCACAGCTAGGCTGTTTAAGAAGCAGGCTCAGATCACAGCACACAGCTAGGGAAAAACATGCCAGCAAAATAATCCTTCTTCCTATTTCATGCAAGAAAACACTTTCTAATGTCCAAAGCGTGATTTATGTCCAGGAACAGCAGATTTTCCACCCTAGCACCACACAGCCACCATGAGAGACCTTCAGTTGACTCATGTTCAGCCAATCTTCCTAGGGCAGCTTGTACAGCACAGGGAAGAAAACTTACCCAGGACCTTCCACTACCCCAAAGACTTTAATACAAAAACCCACTTTTAGTAGTGCTGGAAGTAGCTTTCTAGTGCAGTGCTTCCGACAGGACCTGACAAGTTCAACAGTCACCCTCTGACAGGACAAGTTCAACAGTCACCCTCCTGTTACTGAATCCCCTTGGCTAATCAAGTGGTGTGTGATCACAGATTCAGGTGCAATGTCCTGACTCTCAAAAGAAATGGAAGTAAGTCCTGTGCACCAGGTTCCACATTCTTAAGCTTTCAGCAGTTGAGTTGATCCTCAGAGTTTTGGGAATCTGTTTTCCAAGAAACCTCATCTCCAGACCAAGTCCTGATTTGGTGGAAAACATCATTTGTATCCTTGTCACTAAATTCCAACTTAAGGAGCAAGAGCTCATTTGTCTTCAACCAGAGCAGAAAGACTTCTGGCACCCAGACCTCCCTCAACTGCTGCAGTCTGGAGACTCCAACTGCAGCCTCTCTGGAAGTCAGCAGAGGGGTCAAGGATTGTTCAGTAGCAACTACTGCATTCCACGGATGCTAGAATATGATTTTTGCATCATGTCAAACATCCCCCTGCACCTAGAAAAGGTCTACAACACAACTCCATGCAGACACTCAAGAGACAGTGCAGTACTTTTAGAAACAGCATGCACCATGATTTATCTTCTTTTTGAGAAGAGGTTCTCACATCAGCCTCTAAAACTATTCACAGCACCTTTCATTAATACGTGAGCATGTACTAATGGTAATATACATATTTCATTTTGTGAGCCATTCTCATGTCATGAGGCTGCTCTTAGGACTCCAGCAAGGGCATCTGTAAAAGTCCAGATACTGCATTTCTATGCATTAAACTTTTATCAGTATCATTTATTCCTACGAAGCTTCTTATTTTCTCATTATTTATGAACCAATATCACAAAGATCCATGAAACAAGAAGGAACACACCAACTTTCCTGGATTTGAAGCACAACATAAGTGTGCAAGCTGCTATCAGTATTAAATACCAGGAATGCAAGCATCTGTCTGGGGCAAATCAGGCATGAAACCTAAAATCTCCAAGTGTAGGAGACCTGGTTACCATTAGCTTTTAACCAGGAAAATGCAAACTAAAGCATCACTGGGTATAATCACTTGCTTACAGCCACTGTGGTTTTGGCAACCATTTCCTTGTGTGTAAGGAACACACGAGTAAAAGTTAAAGCCACTGTTGACAGAAGATGCAGAGGAGGGGACGACTCAAAATGCAAAGACAAAGCTACGGGGCAGCATTAAGATTCACAGGAAATGTGTTTTCCTTTTTGCTTTATGATGCTGTAAAACAAGAATAAACCTCCTCAGTTTTAGAAAGCCTCAAAGTAAAGACTGAATAAACAGCAACTATTTAATTTCCAAGTGTAAATATATACATGCAGCTATGCGTGAAACAACAGATCTCCTATCAGAGGAAATAGGTGAACAATAAGCAAGGTGAACAATAAGCAGTATTTTCCACAAAGGAAAGGTGGGCAAATCCAGCCTTCTGCACAGCTGCCCTCTTCCCTTTGCAGATGATTTACTCTCACAACTCCTAAGCTGACACAGAACATTGTTTAATATCCAGGCATCTCATCTTGTCCAAGAAACCAAACTACCCAGGTCATACCAGGACTCTGTGTGACAAAGCTGGTACCTCAGTGTAACACCTGGGTGTGCTTTGAGCCCAAGGACAGTCTCAATTCCTTGTTTTGCAGTGTCTTACACAGCTTCTTGCAGTATCTCACCAGGCTACGTTGCTTTACACAGAATTTAACTGAAGCTCATTTGTCATCACATAAGAAGACAAATTAATTTGTACAGCTTTAACAGTGACAAAAATCACTCCTTTTGCAAGAAATGTCTTTTGAGCTGCTTCCTATCTGGCAGCTTCTTGAAGCAAGGTGAGGAACAGAACACAAATGAAGGTTTCTGTAAGATCTGCAGTAAGCAAATCCAGTGACATAATGCTTCATACAAATGCAAACTATAGAGGAAGTGCAGGAGCAGCCACTCACTCCTTCAACTGAAAAATTATTAAGCAAACCTAAACAGGAGATCTAACGTGTCAAGCGACCTGTGCCTAGCACCCTGAGTTACCTTGCACCAGGCCAACGGCAGGCACTGCTCTGCAGAAACACCTCTGAAGGGTGTCGCATCCATAAACACCCAAAGGGTATTTCCAAGAAGTTATCAGGTTGTCAGTAGTGAGAGCAGCCTGAACCCTGCCATCACATCTTGCCAGACAAACATCAGGGATCAAACTCTCCCCAAGGATGCAGCCTCCCTACAGCACTTTGTCATAGCCCCCACATGGGAGGGACAGGGTGGGTGAGAGAGCCTGGAGGATCAGGGTGATGAGGATGTACTACAGTACCCAGAAGGCACCTGCACTGGTGTTTGGGGTGACGTGGAGGGACTGGAGCCAATCCACTGGAGGAGGAGGAATGTCAACAAACACGGTGGCCTGCAGGACACGTGACAGTGGGGACAGGGCAGCCAGTGCCAGATAAGCCACCTCAGGGCCACCCAGGGGGTCTGGCAGGGCCACCAGTCACAGGGTCACCCAGCCATCATCACAGAGGGTGGCACAAGCTGTTCCAACACACCGTGTGCCAGCCCCTCCACCCAGACACCAAACGTTCCATTTTAAGCTTTTAGATCCTGTGGTGCCTGTCAAAGAAAAGCTGCCCCTAATTTTTTTAGCTAAAAATTACACTGTCATTGGATAACCTGCCTTTCCTAGCAGATCGGTTTTTTGGCCACCAAGATTAGATCTTTGGGGCTGCTTTTGAAGGAAAAAGCAACTGTGGGAAACCACAATGATCGAAAAATGCCTGCTGCAATTTTTAACACTTAGTGATTGCCACAGTGACAACAGAAAAATGCAAATGAAAATCCTCTGGAACTGAAGACAATCATATGCTACAAAGTCATGCTCAGACTATTTTTTGCATTGCCTAGGAAAAAAAACCCAAACTTTTCTTAGGGGGTGTATTCAGACCACAGAAAGAAAATAAAAGGTAGGCATGCCACAAGTAACTACTGTACTTTTATTTCTAACATTCTAAGAACCTGGGACCCTTTTATTTCTAGCATTCTGAGAACCTGGGACCTTCCAACACAGCCATGTTCACCACACATTGCATTTCACTGTACTACATCCTGGGAGCAGGAGGCTCCCACCTCAATTCCAGCTACATAAGAGTTCTGTGATCAAGACAAAAACAAATACATAACCTCTTCAGCTCTGTTTATCTTTCCCTAACTTGCCAGAAGACTTTCCCCTCTCAGAACACCATTTTCTTACAAAACAACTGTTAAAAACTGAAATCCCACAAACTCCACTCAATCCCTCCCAAATCCAGGATGCTCTGCCATAACTGAATGTATTTACCTGAAAGTCGTACAAGGCGACGATGTTTTCATGTTTCAGTTCCTAGAAAAAGTAAAACAAAGGCCATAAGCTCAGAGCAACAAAGGACATAGAGAACAAAGACTGAAGAAAACAAGTCAGACTACCCTTACCTTCAGTATCTTAATTTCCTTGCCCAGCAGAGTTTGGGATTTTGCAAGGTTTTTCTTGTTAATGCATTTCACAGCTACTTCCAGCTCAGGTTTCTGAAAGAGCGCATATGGAAATCGAAGATAAATGTAAATGTCATCATTAATTTACATTAGGATAAGCAGCCTCTTAACAGATTACAACTACTACTGGAAGAAGTGTCTTACAGCACTGGGCTCTTTATATTCTAATGCCCATCCCTCACTTGTCCAGACTTGCCCTTTCCCGAATCATGCTTGTCAGCCCAAGGAGAAAACCCCAAGGTTTGGCTTTTTGTTTCTACTTTATACAACGATTATCCTCTTATTTAATCACTAGAAATAAACGCACTGTGGGAACCATGGCTTATCCCAAGCCCTAATGATGGAAAATCCACTGCCAAAGTGGTTTCCTTTTATTTACCAGGGAGCAAATTCTCCTCCTCTTGGAAAAATTACGTGGAAGAAGGGCAAAACTTCCCAGACACACACAAAAGAAACCCCCAAAAACTCAGAGAAGGAGCCCTCCATACACTTCGGAAACAGAGAGATGGGGAATGGGAGCGGGGTAATTTTTCCCATGTTTTCCAGGGAAGGGCCGAGCAGAACATCCCCGCGGCCACCTCCAGCGCTGCTGTGCCCTCGCACAGGGTTTAGCCCAGCTCCTACCATCCACAGAAACTCCAGAGAGCACAACAATAACTGACAATAAACATGTCTGCCACCGGCTGAGCTGCCCCAGAGCCCAGGGCCGGTGCCCAGGCTAAGAATAGCCCCGCGGGGACGGGCTGACCGGGACGCGGGGCCCAAATGAAAAGCAGCGGGGTGGAGTTAGAAAAATAAAATAAAAGGAAAGACAGACGACCATTCACCTCTTTGTGTCTGCCTTTGAAGACGACGGCGAAGGCTCCGTGCCCGATCAGGTCCTTCCTGCTGAACTCAAACTTTCCCACTGTCTCCATGGCGCTGCGCCGGGGGGTCCCCGGGGCCGCTGCGGCTTCAGAGCTGCAAAGGGACGAGGAGGAGGAGGATGGCGGTGATGAAGGAGCTGCCTTTAAATAAAAACCAAACCTCTCCCAATCCAAACACGACGAAGCAACCCCCTCCACACACACCCTTACCCCCCCCCAGCACCCCTCCGGAGAGCGGTCGAGGTCGGGAAGCAGCTGCTGCTGCTGACGGGGGAGCCTCTGCCCCCTTACTCCATCGCCCAGCACCGGGCTCGGCTCCCGCACCTCGTCCATGGGCTGCCTCTTCCTGCGGAGCGGCCGGGAGCCGCTGGTCATTGTCAGAGGCCGCGGAGAAGTGGGCTCCTCAGCAACGGGGCTTGGCCATGTCCTCCTCGGGACGGAGCGGCTCCAGCTTCAGGCGGGGCTGCCCATGCCCGGCCTGGCCCGCCCCGCCTGGCGACAGTCCACCTTAAGCGCGGTCCGCCTTAACAAAAGCCGTTCCACCTTAAGGGCAAGTCCACCTTAAGGAAGGGTAAGGACCCTTCTAAGGACCCCCCGACTGTTAACACTTGGCGGGGCCGAGGTCACCCCGCCACTCGCCCGGGCCCGCACAAAGCTCTGCAGGCGGGCAGGCGGAGAGTACGAGAGGGGCGCAGGCGCGGGGCGGCGCAGGGGGAGGCGGCGGCGAGTCCGGTTGAGGCGGAGGAGGTTGGGCCCGAGACATTTAAAGGCGCCGCCCGCCGCCGGCTCTGAGTCAGCGGCGAGACAGGGGGTGTCCCGTTGTTATACCCTGCAAGCCTGGCCCCGCACTGCTCGGCGCTGCTGCTGCGGGGACAGCCGGGTTTTGCCCGGTCCTGCCCGCCCCAAGCCTTCCCGAAAATTCTGATGGTCTGCCACACGGTGGGTCACCTGGCCCAGGTGGAGCTGGGGGCGCGGTGGGCCCCGTCCCACCACACACAGACCCTGCACTTCTCATGCAGCACGGTCTAGCTCCTCCACAGTCTCCTGGAGCTCCACACAATTACCACTGCAGTGAGAAACCCCCAGCACAAGCCAGCTTCTCGGGTTTGGCCATTGTCAGGCTGTGGCTGTGCAATAACCCACCGGCTTTGCCCTGTGGACACGGGCCTGTAGGTCATGCCAGGGATCACAGGGACCTCTCGCAGGTTCGACCCATCCCCTGCTCTAGGCTGCCCAAACCTGCTCCCCTCTCGGCAGCCCTCGTGGTATCTAGACTGCCTGTGCACGCACTCCAGCGTGTCTATTCCTTATCAGAGCGTGGAACATCGCATTCCAGCTGCCGCGAAAATGACGAGGCTCACGGGCAGCACCCTGCTCGCACGTTCCGGGCTGGAGTTTGTTTTTTTACACAACCACTTGGTATGGATCGGTGGATCGACTTGTATCAGCACGCCGATACCAAACGCATGCTGCTGGCACAAGGCAAATGAATGGTTCTGCAGACACGCAGCAGTGAGAGTGCTCACTGTTGTGACAGAGCACGGGCAGTTATGGCCGTTTTCAGCACAAATTAGGAAAAAGCAGCACCTCACAGCATCAGGCCTTGTTTTCTGTGAAGAAGTAGTGGCTGATACAACGCGTGGCCTGCAGTCTGTTGCCCTTGGTGGAAGACTGGCAGCATATACCCAAGTGCTGGTGTAAAAGCAGCAGCACCTGACTGGTACTAACTTGCATCTCAAATTCCAGCTGTTATTTGGTGCTTGATGGGAACTGTAGAAGTTATATTCTTCATTAGGAACTTGATAGCAGCTGTTGGAGTAGCCTTCACACCAAAACAAGACTACAACGCCTCTGTGATTTTAGCAGAAATGAATTTTTAAATTACTTTTCTTTAAAAACTACAATACACTTAACCCCTTGTATTCTTTCTCACTGTGCCCTTCGTGAGGTCTACAACTGGAGGCTTTTATCAGTGACCACAAAAGATTAATCCAAACATTGAAACAGAAACCAGTAAAAATGGCAAACACCACCAAACTTGTAAAAAAGAACATAAATCAAGCTACTTGGCAAATGACAGCCACAGGAATTTATTTTACCAGCTGTAAAAGCTGCAGTCTCTAATGCAGAAGATAACGGTTGCAAAAGCTTAAAGCAGGAAGTGAAGAAAATGTTTCGAAACATCTTTGATTATTTCTAGGCAGGCAAAATCTCATATCACCCTTCACTGGAGAGCAGCCAGGGCACCATGGTTAGTAGCCTCCTCTTGCAAGAGCTATGGTCAAACCTCTAGCAACCACAGGTGTTTCTGCCTTTACTTGCCCAGCTCAGCCAAGAGAAGCCATCTTGAGCAGAGGAGGAAGTTGGTGTGACTGCTGTTCAGTTAGAGGCCAAAACATTGCAGAGGTGAATGGTCTTTGTTCTGTACTCTGTGTGCTTGTTTGTTCCTTCGCATGCTTTTGGCTGTGAAAAAAACATTCAGCTTAAATCGGTTGTGATTAAATGTGGGTTCTAAGGTAGCTTGGTGTGTGCAGCTAGACACAGAGCCAGTTGGCACAGCCGGCCTCCTCCCTGGCTTTTATTTTAAGCAAACTCACCGGGCAACTTTCTAGTGAGTACATGGAACTTCAAATCAGCATAAGAATTGTGAAGGTACTCAGAGGTCTCAATGAGGACCAGAACCAAGTTGAATGGGATGCTGTGGACACACGTGTGGCAGGACACTTTCTGTGAAGTGACAGTTTAACATTTGTAGCAGTTAAATGTCCCTCTGACATACCTGACAAAAATAGGCTAGTGAAAAGATTTCATGTTTATGCAGAGATTAAAGAACTTACCCAAGGACAACTCATAAAATGTATTGCCACTCGACAGCAAACACAG
The DNA here is from genome assembly GCA_013400115.1 of Rhinopomastus cyanomelas. Taxonomy (NCBI): domain Eukaryota; kingdom Metazoa; phylum Chordata; class Aves; order Bucerotiformes; family Rhinopomastidae; genus Rhinopomastus; species Rhinopomastus cyanomelas. The sequence goes on from VXBP01000410.1 coordinate 342,601, forward strand.
GTATGAGATATTTGGAGTGCACTCTGCAGACACATGGTAATAGCAAAACATTTGTTGCTTTTGGAACAAAGAGGGCTGAAAAGCTTGTTAATTAAAAGTAGGACTCCTCAATTTTTTTCCTGTGGGCTGCTGATTAAATGCTTATGCTCTATCAATTCTTCCTTGATGTCCAGAATTCAGTGAGAGTATGTTTAGGCCAGCATCCAACACATGCAAATTCTGTTCTCTTCCCACAGTCTCCCATTTGCTAATGATGAAAGTACTACCACCAGCATGTATTCAGCTGCTTCCTCAGATGGAGGCATTAATCTTTGAGGGGACAGAGTAGATAGTTCAATTTACTAATGCAAAACATGAGTGGGGGAAGATCTACTGCTGTGATTTATAGTGGGTGGAGAAAAATATAAGCATACACCCAACTGTGGGAAGCCTTCCAGTATGCCATTGAAAGTCTTCTTTTTTTAATAATTGAATGGAACTTTCTTCTTTTTTTCTACTTCACATGTGAAGGGAAGCTACAGACAACTGATACCCTGCTGACTCCAATGATACTTGTTTCCAATGCCATGTTTTAATCAGTAGTCATAAATATGGCTGTCTCTACCTACTACAATCCAGGAGTGCCCTGCTTCCCTCTGCCCTGCAGAGGTACGGTGTAATTACCTCTGACACCATCTCTGAGCTGTGGGATTGGTTAAAGCTACAGAAGTATGAAGGAATTATGTAAGAACATGCAAACTCAGAATAAAGATTTGTAATAAAGACAAAGATTTCCATCCAGAGCTAAATGTTTCTTATCAGAGTCCAAACTAGGGAATAAATTATATAAGTACCTAACCAGTAGCTCAAGGTGTGACTGAAACTCATGTGGGTACAATTACACTAGTTTTAAACCAGTTAATTCTTTTACCAGTCACTTGGAGCTATGCAGACTTCATTTTGGACTGCAAAGCCAGACTTGGAAGCTGGGTGGATGCCCCAGAGGGCTGGTGCATACTCAATTGCTGGCTGCTATGTGTACTTGGCTATAGGAGCCAGAGCTTCTGTGGACACTCATGTTGAGACTTCAGTCCCACTGATACACCCAAAGAGCCAGAAGTACCCATTGATTTTCTTCTGCGACCAATGACATTTTACATTTGCTCCTATGTAGCAAGGACCTGCCTTCTCATACCCCAAGGACCTGTGGCAGGTGTGTGACATAGTTCTTTAGGCCTCTCTAGACAGTTCTGTCTACCTACTACAAACATCCCCTGTGGACCAGCCAGCCATCTTTCCCAAAGTCCTGAGGTTTTTGCTTTTCTGCCTCTGCAGCTCCATCTCACTGTTCCCCACACTGTCTGATGAGAAATTGGAAGGTTCACAGTAGCCACCTATGAAGCTGAACCACAGTATGCTGAAGGCATGGACAGATACAGTTGCAAAGAGTAAGTTCTTTCCCTTGTTGTGTGTCTCTGTTTTGAAATCAAAGTTCTGCTTGATGCAGAGGGACTCTCCAAGGCCCTGCAGTGTAATCTTTTTATTACAGCAGTTGCCTCACAGACAGAGGCACAAAGGGCCAGGAAAACAAATTGGTGTTTCCGGAGGAAGGGAAATACCGAACTGTGAGGCTTGGGCACATGAGCAAGATGTGACTGAACAAGTGACTACACATGGGCTTGAGTGGATTGAGACTCATAATTGGCCACACACCCCTCCCCTTTGTGTGAAATGAAGATGAGCTTTAATATGAGCTGAAGTGCAGCTCTAGGTATAGTCATAGCTGGAGCTGCTGCTGCTGGGTAATTCATTTTCTTGACAAAAACAGATGCTTGAAACTTACTCTGAGGACATCATAGCCAAAAACAAACAAACAAAAAATGGTCAGAGTAGCACAAGAGGAAAAGTCAGGTACGGCTTAGTTTCAGGATACATCTGCATGAAAAGCAGATCCCGTGTTCATGTGGATTCAACATCTGATTCAAATTCAGGCTTGTTAAGACAAGCTATGCATCCACTTTCCACAAACACCCCAATAGCTCAGCATAATTGCCAGTATCTGGGCAGAGCCAAGTCTAACCTGAATGCTGAAAGTTTTGCCAGATACATCAGCAAGAAGTGAAGGAACTGTATGTGCATTGCTTGGCTGAAAATCGGTTTGGTAGAAGAAGGAGACAGTCTGCAAATCTCTGTAAATGGTACTAGCCTAGCACTAATGAATAGAAAGCAAGCTGCAAGGCTGAATTTAATGGAAAATTGAAATTCATTCTTTTACTCATACCCTTTTCAGATGTCTATTAGTAGACTACATTCTGACTTTGTTAATGGTAAGACACAACTCACAGCAGAACTACACCATAGCCACACAAGGAAAAGTGAATTGAGAACCCAGCCATGTTGTGCTGCATTCCTGGAGAGGCTGAACAAGTACATTAATTTGGAGCCCAGAAAATATCTGTAAATTTACAGCAGCGGTGCAAGTTGTGTCAAGAGCCTTTGTTCATACCTCACCAGGGATCTGCAGAAACGGTGTTCCAGCTGTGGTGAGATGCTTTTATCTTAGAAAGGGAGTGATCCTCCAGTTAAGACATCGACTTTTGATCAGTGAAACTAGAGACACTCAATTAAGTGATGGAGTTTACAATCCACTTCCTATCCTTCTCAGCCAGCTGCTCCCTCCAGTCACACACATACAGCTGAACTGAAGACATGTGGGTGACATTTAAACATGGGATAACACAGCTGGAAAGAGAGGATGTATAAGCTCTTGGAGCACTGAGGTTATTCAAATACCAGTTGCTAGAGCAGCATGGCACAGGGGGAGGAAGAATCGCTTTCCATGCACTTCCATAGACCTGTCATATTACATTCAGGATTTATTTACACTGTGGGCCCCTTTATTGATTAATATTGTCAAGAAATTTAACTAGCCACTGAATTATCCTGGCAGGCCAGAACAGATTTTATGAATTATTGAAGGCAGCATTTTAATGTACTCAGAAAGGTGCTCTGGCAAGGGGCTTCCTAGGTTCCCCTTGCATTTTAATATCAGATGTGTTTCAGCTCCTGGCAGGGAGCTCTGGGCATGATAGGCTGTACTCAGTGTTCAAATCTGTTAGTGCTCATGTCAAGGACCGTTACCTAACCTGCCTGTCAAGTGGCTGATTATATTGAAATGAGATTTGCCAATAAATAAGAGTCTGCAAATCCTCCACCCAGAGCAGTCTGTTTTCAGGCTAATTGGAAGCTATTTCTTGCCAGAATGAGCACTGCTTATCTAGAAATCAGCAGGTATCATCATGCAGTTCCTTAGGAGATGTCAGCTCTGTTCTGGAGAAGAACAGACCCATGCTCACTATGCTCAGCCTCCATTCCACATCTCCACACACATTTTGGTCTGTGCCATCCATGGGGCCCCTCATGATAGTCCCAGTGAAGCTAGAGTTTGACAGGAGGGGACACAAGCCTCACTTTAACCTACATCCTGGTCATCTGGAACCCCCTTCAATGCCCACCCAAGTCAACAGGGTCCTGTGCAGCAGCTGCAATGTGCTTCAGCACTAGCCCTTGTTTTGGTGACCTCTGTGTTAAAAATAACTGTTAATCTCATGGTGGGGAGGAGGAGCAGGAGTGTCATGTTCCTTATCTTTCATGGCTACAGAATCATACGCTTAGGAGGCCAGATGAAGTTTGTTCAGCCTTGGCTTCTGTCCAGGTAGGGTAGAGCCAATGTGGGATCAGGATGGGGCACAACTCATACAGGTGAAGCCTTCAGATTTAAGGATCATCTCCCTCTACAGGAGAGACCTGAAAACCATGGCCAGAAAGAACGTCTCGGACCACGAAAGTCTTTCTAAAACAGTCCAGGTGGACGGTGAAGTCACATTTATCACCTCAGGTGCCTTTGACCTTCTCAAAACAGCCGTAAGACAGAACACCTTATGAAAGCTATAATATTATAAGCCAGCAGTGACTTCCCAAAGAAGGCTCTGTCTGTCCTGTAATGAATCAGAGTCCTCATTACTTTTCCTGCTCCAGAACCTGCCCCTCTGAGAGCCAGTTTAACATGCTTTCCCTGCTGGATTACAGCAGAGAGCTGTAGAAGTGTCCAAGCTTATAGAAACAGTCACTTCTTCCAGCCTGTCATGAACCTGTGAAGTTCAAGACCTGCAACATTTGACAAAGGTGTTTCTCAAGCATTTGTGTTGCAGCTGGGCTCTATCTGGGGTTTGGTGCCTCGGCACTGCTGCCTCTGGGGAGGGGAGCATGGCCAGGAGCGTGGCACCAGCTCGCTTTGGATGACTGACTGCTTTCAGTGAGCTTTCAGCTTTGCCTCAGGAGTGGGAGCTGTAATGAAAATTTCCTCTTTATGACTAACTGGCTTGGAGGTGCCTGTATTTTCAAGTAGACCAATAGCATTTGCAGTTTCAAGTGGGCTTTGCTCCAGCCAAGACCTTACTCATCCCACATAAAGCCAGAGCGGGTATGATAGCTTCCTTTATTTACAGACGTGTAAATCACAGCTCTAAGAGTAAGGAACATCCACAGGGGACAGGACAAGATGTAATGAGCTTCAGCAACAATGAAGGAGGCTTCTCCCCACACTGATGGGTTCAGGAGGGGAGTGGGCTGCCCAGGCAGGACAGCACCGTCACTTCTGGGACAGGTTGTGCAAATATCTAGTAGGAATGTCAGAGGCAAGGCCGAGCCATGGCCTTGGACAAGCAAGCTATGTCAAGCTCAGCTCTCTCTCCCCCTTTCTGTAGTTTGTTTGCAGTGTTGTAGTTTTGGGCAGAGGCTGAGCATTTCTCTCCCCAAAAGCCTAAGATGAGCTGTGACTCCTAACTCGGACCTTGGAAGTTATCATCCTGGTCCCACTCCTACAGATACAGAGAAATATCACTTGGGGAAAAAAAAAGAAACCAACACTCAGGCTCTTCCTCTGGACCTGTTATCAGCCAGCTTTTCCCAGGGACAGGCTGTCTCACAGAAATGTGAGGTTGGTGACAGCTGCACGCTGCTGCGATTTGGCCGATGCTGTTTGCAGCAGCAAGCAGCTGGGATCTGTATCCATGTCGCAACACTCGAAAGCAATGATCCCTTGTCCTTGCACATTTCTAGGAAACCAGAGGGACAATTCTGCAGCACAGAAGCCTGAAGCAATGAGTGACGTGGAGAAAAAGTTTTCAGCAGAGAATCACAAGAGTTTCTGTAGTGTTTCGTGCTTAAAATTAAATAAAAGCCACTGGTGTGTTGTCAGACCAACCCGCAGCTGTACCCCAGCCCTTATCGTTCCACAGCAAAGAGGAAGAGCTAAGGGCAAGTAGATAATGAATTTAGTTATTTTTAATCTGATATTTAAACATTATTTCTTTCCTTCTTTTTTGCATATTTGCACTCTGCTCCCTGAATTTGCACCCCCAAAGCACAGCTTATGTGAAGCGCGTTGCTGGGACTGAAGATCTTTAGCTGCAGACTTCCTACTTGGCAAATCAGATGTATTTCGGAGAGGTATTTAGGTCCTTAACTCCCCTAGATGTCTGTCTCTTCCTTTCCCTTATCTGTGTAAATGGCGAGGTCTTTGAAGGCCTAATTTCTTATAATTATTCCTCTGCTACTTTGATTTTGGAAATGAGTGTAATACAGTGATGGTTACATCCAATTAAAAGATCAGAAGTGTTCACGTCTCAGTATTCATCGTCTGCCCCTTGTCAGATGCTATGAGGTACCATCACTAGTAAAACTCACAAAATGAAAGCAAGAGAATAAAAGCTAGCCCTGTTTTGGGGATTCTCTGTCCGTAGCCAGTACTCTCCCCAGAGCTAGGCACAAGCTGTGAGAGTTGTTCTGCTAATAAACCAGAGTAGCTCTCCTATTTCCCAGTAGAGGATTTTGCTTTATTAACACTATGAAATGCTGCAGGATGCATTCGTGACGTACATCATCCTAGCACTGGGGAGACACCTGACCCAGCAGTGCTGGACAGCAACATCATCCAGAGCTGTGAGGGCTGTGGAGCATTCCCACGTCTTATGAAATTGTAGTCAAATATTCCATGACTCATGGATTAACCTAACAAAACCCAGAGGGAAGAAAAGCTATTGGGTTGTTGCTTGACAGAGCCTTTTAAAATTAACATGGTGTAATGAGCAGGACACCAACATCCTCTTTCTGACTCTGGAGAATTTCATAAGGAAGAGTTTTATCCACTCGCTTATTACCAAGGGACCTCAGCCGAGGTTATATAATTAGGATGGGACACTTTTTGCTGCTTTGAGGTTTGAATAGCAACGTTAATATAATCCAGCTACAGAAAGCATGACCACATGCAACAAGCTGTTAATTCCAGCTTGCACTGACATGCAGTTTCCTTACCATTCTCCTGCAAAGAGACGAAATCTGTCAGACACACAGAGACACCAGAATGTAGCCACAAACAAACCACAAGATAAAATGCAGTAGACAAGGTTAACTGTCTCCCCTTCTGCCAAAACTTAACACTGTAATGGGAAGAGTCTGACCCCCGTGGACAGGGCATGGAAGGGGATTATGAATATACATTCCCAGGTTCTGGGTGCATTCTGCTCCCTGCTTTGCAACACATTTCCTGGGCAGCCTTGGACATCTCTGCAGCTACAAGATGATTGTGTTCATAAATTAAATAGTGTGGACAGACCTCTCACACTCTACTGTACTTCTCTCTGTAAAATACAGTGGCAGAATCGCAGTGCAGAGAGGATGAAATATGTTCAGTGTTATGGGGCAAGTGATCCATTACAGCAACAGAAGCCATAGAAGAGCCTGGGATGCTGCTGGTCAAGCAAGTAGAAGTTCCAAAGAAACACAAAAGGATTGGCAAAGGGATGCTTGTCATTGTGGGGCCTACAGGGAATAGAAAATGCCCCAATGTGTTTTTAATTTGGCACTCAATCTCAGCCTGACCCTTACCATGACTGGGATCCTAATGGACTATTTGAGTTCTCTCGTACAGACTTTGAAGGCTCAAGTCTAGGGAATAACACAATACATTGTGTATTTAAAACATCACAGCTTAGTATAAATAACATATAATCAGCATTGCTGGAAGGATAATGTCTAAGTTGGACATTTTCTTCTTCAGAAGCTCTATTTGGTGAATCAAGCAAAAAAATAGGCAGAAGAATAGAGTTTAAGTGGCATCCTAGGGGAAAGAGGAACACTGGAACTATTCGTTTTAAGAGAACTTGTTTGGGTTTTTTTAATGTATTATCCTGGACTAGGATGTGCTTGGCACAACTTCCTTCAGATCTCAGAGTTTACACTGCGAATCAGATCTTTCTGTCAACAGACTTAATCTTTTAAACTAATACAGTATCTTTCATGGAAAACTCCAAGCACTTCCTAGCCCTCAGGTTGTATGTTTTAGGGCTGTACTCGAGCATTGCCCATGTATTGCTGCAGTCTACGGGAGCTTCAGCCAGATGAAACTATGCTAATTCATAGAATTCTATTGACTTATGCTGGCCGAGGAGCTGGCTAATGGCAGCCAACATGCTTAGGGAGAGAATCAACTTGAAAGACAAGTGTAACCACTATGGCATCAGTTTAATGTCTCATGAGACACCAAAGTAAGGCTGTGATAAAAAAAATATTCAGCTGATACCTGTATGGGTACAGACTGGTGTGTAAGGCAGAGACGGTCTGTCCCTGTGACTCTGAGACAGAAGAAGCCATCATGCCTGAGCAGGAAGTAGAGCCATAGCAAGATGCACACTCATTTTCTTCCATGTGCACACATTCATTCTGATCATTGTGTTGGGTGAGGATTAGCTCTTTGAGATGGGAGACTTAGTTTTTCTTACAGTGAGCTTCGGAGAAAGGCTCCCCCATATCTAAACAGGGTACCCCAACAGCATGTAAAGAAATATGAAAATATGCACACGTACATACACCAGCAACAATCAAAACGCAAACAGTACCAGGCACTGCAAGTCAGCCCTGTCACTGAGGATGAGTTGCCACCCACAGACCCACCCACGTCAAAGCAACCTGCCTAATTTGCTCAGAGAAATTCTTTGTGGTTGGATTCAGTTAGAAAGACCATGAGCAAATAGGCCCTGGAGCAAACTGTACCATTTTAACATAAGTATGCTCTTATCTGAATCATAGCTGATCTGTCGTTACACAACGAATCAAGTGCCACCCCTATAACTGTTTAGCCAGTTCCCTCACGATACCAGTGGCACATGCTGTCTGCATCACACAGGAAACATCCTGGATGACCCTGGCCCTCAGCAGAGCATCAGCCACGCGAAGGCATTGCTGCAGCAGCACCTAATTCCACATCCCTGCTGACAGCTCCTGAAGAGGACTCCATGCTCTGGATATAGGCTAACCATTCCCCACCTTCCTCCTGCTAAGAGCTTGCCCACCTTTGAATACCAGACTGGCCAGTGTTAGCCTATTTCAATATAAGTGTCTCCTCACTGGCCATGAGTGGGAATGAAGAACCACTGTGCTGCCAGGCTACAAGGCTGCTACAATTCCTAGCTGCCTGGTTGCTTCTAGAAGGGAAGAAAAATGTCAGGAGAACATAAGTAATGAAGCTGTTCCAGGTTCAGCATGCCATGATCAGAGGCAGCGTTAAACCTGTTCTGTACCTACACAAAGTGATGGGCTTACATACCGCTGACTTACGTAACATCTGCTTCATTTTCCCCCACGTTTTCCAAGAAACCAAGTCCTCGTCGCTCTTTACTCACTAACTTCATTAAATTGTAATCTCTCTTATCATGCAGCTCATTGTACACGTGTACTTGGCTTTTCCAGGAAGTTTCCAGCCGTAGTCCTTGTGCTGATTGCGAGCACTGTTATCAATCAGCTGGTTTTAACCAGGCAATGATGCATGTGCAGCCTCTGCAGAGGGCTTGTTTTAAACCCATATTGCATTTATCTTGAAAAAGGAAATAGGTTTAGCAAAGTTATCTCCTTGTGGCCTTTTGTCTTTGACCTCTAACTGCTGCCAGCACTGAAGACCCAAGCACAGTAAAGGAGCGAGCTCTTTGCTACCCGCTCCCAAAAGGTGTCAGTCAGTGAATATCAGGGCCATGACACGATAATAAATTGAATTTAAGTCTTTCTAATGTGAACAATATAGTGTCTACCCATCTACTCTCTGCCTGGAGTATCTAGGTTTTAATACATGTTTTTATTACTGTCCCTGTAGGCATGACTGTCAGGAGTCAGACTGAGCTTAGAAGCAAGCCAGAACAGAGCACTTAGAACAGCAGGCTACTGGGAGATTACTCGGCTCTTACATGAGCTCAGAAGTGCCCTAAGTAAGAAGGAGGAAGTTTAAAGAGCCTGCCAGGATGGATCACTTTTGGCAATACAAACAGCAGCTGAAACAGTCTCAAACAGTGCTTCTTGTCCCTGTTGTGTATAATGGATAGGACAAAAAAAGGGGAGCTAGAAAAGGCATCATCTCTGACACTAGTTCTTTTCCTCTGAAGCTCGTGAGATTTCTTGATAGTTTCAGTTATCAGAAGTAGAGATGATTTAACTTCACGTTGTATTATTAGCAGAGTACTGCCTGCTGTGTAAAAATGAAACACTAGAGATGTCTTCCAAAGAGCAGCACAAAGAGAAGGTAATTATAGACAGTGTTTAAGCCTGAAGACCCAGTCCTCTAAGTTTCAAGACTAATGAGTTCCTGATAAGAAGTATCTGAGCCAGAAAACTCGTGGTGGGACTAATGGAAAACACCAAATTAACTTGAGAAGGCAATCAGAATTTGTCAAGCACAGGTAGTTATCCAGTCCAGACTGGTGCTGGGAAAGGCTGGCAGCACCGTCATTTTCTGGCAGGATGAAAGATCCGATGTAATAGAGTGACAGAGACCAAAGAGGCTGGGAAAAAAACCCAACAAAGAAACTCCCTCAAAAAACCCAGAAAAAGCAAAAAAGCAGACCTCTTTCTTCACAAAGAAGAGGTCTCCAGGCATGGGCTTCTGAGAAATACCGTCTGGCTACAGATCAAGCTTTGCCACAGGTTGCATCATTTTTGCAAGTGTTGGCAAAACCTGCTTGCCTATCCTTCCAAAAAACCCCCGAGACATCACAAGGCATTTTACAGCCTGGGTGTCATCATGCCTGTCCCTCCAAACTGAGACAGGTGACAAAATGCCCCGGGGCAGAAGCATCTGATCCTTCCTCTGTCGTGGAGCCCTGCTCCTGGACTAGCACTGGGAGCTGCACAGAACCAAGCAGACCCCACCAGACAGAGCAGTGTGGGCTTCTGTGGTCTTTTCCAACCCTGGTGATTCCGTGGTTCAGTCTTTTCCCCCAAGTTAACACTCAGCAGTTCACTGTGGGTGTTTTGTCTCGGTGAGACTGTGAAGCTGGGGCCATACAGTGGGAATCCTGCGCTCAGCACCAAAAGACCCTGCTGAAGGCTGTAATTTACCGCCTGAATGGAAAGAGTAACAACCCAGAGCAAATATTTGAACTTCTCTTTGTTCCTGGCCGGGCTCTCGCAGCACACGCACGAGCACATTGCATTTCTTTTTGCTGGGATGGAAGAAGCAATAGAGACTGAGCTGGGGACGAGCCACATCCCACACGCAGGAAAGGCAGATGCTGTTCCCAGGGTGGTACCCACACGGGCGGGGCTGGAGCACCAGAACGGAGAGTTTTATCAAGGCAGGGCAAGTTGGTTCCTGGAGCCTTATCAGCGTATAGATCAAGGATGGTTGTGGATCATGCAAAGCAGCACAGGGCAGAAACTCCAGCAGGCAAATCCTACACCTGTGGGGGTATGAGCAGAACTGAACCAGCCACCAAAAGAGTTCAGAGCTGTGCAAAAATCCAGGTGGTCCTAACCTGGGCCTTCCTTAAAACTGCTCCAACCTGATCGCATCCCACTTGACCAGAGAAATGCATTAGCCAGACCAACAGCATCTGTTGCAGAGTGGCTAAGAGAAAAGGGGCATGGATCGACAGAGGCTGTGTGCAATCCAGGTTTTGAGGAGGGCTATGGGCAGGAACAGTTAGAATTGAATTAGGCCTGGGAATGAAAGCCATGGGAAGCAGCTGATGTGATGAGTGAACGTTGAAGATAGCACGGACGACAAGATTATGACCAAGGATGAAGCCAAGGACTCAGCAAAAGTCTTGCAACGTTGTATTAAGCAAGACCAAGGCGCTAAGACAGGATGCTTTTGTGACTTGTAGTCAGAACAGAGTTTGATTGTTCGTGTGGTATCAGGTCTTTTAACCAATAAGTGCTTGGAATAGTTATGTCAATCATATAGCCAATCATATGGACTTAAGAACCAATAAGCTTAGAACACGCAGTTAAGCCTAATTCTATATAAACTAATGTTTAGGTATAATAAATCAGAACTTGCTTTATCACTCATATTGAGTCGACAGCATGCTTCTCCGCGCCGCCCCCAGCAAGCATCCTTCAAAATAATTACACCTTCCTGACCATATTTCAGAGCAAGAGCAAGGCCACTGGAAAGCTCAGGGACCCCAGCTGCATGACCACACTGTTGTTCCCCCCGCTCCATTTTTACATCTGCCTCAAGTACAGACAGACAGCACTGCTGTGGCAGGGCTAGTTTCTCTTTGTAAGTAGTTTCTGTGTGGTTGCCTTGTGTTTGGAGCTATGGAAACCCATGCAAGTTGTTCCTCTACCCTCAGAAAGCAGAGTGCAGGTGCTTCCACCACCTGCAGACCAAGAGGCCATGAGCAGACTTGGTTTCTCTGATAGCACTGGTGCAATTTAAACAGCTCCTGGAAAAACAAACAGCCTGGCAGCTGATAGGACTGATTCCCTGGCTCACAGCCCAAGGAGGGAAGCTTGAGAGCACCAAGCAAAGGATTCAGGACTGCTCTTGAGTCAAACACCTGCACTCACACAGGGAACAAGGACCAAGCCCAGGAGCACCCCTGAAGGAACCATCCATATCCTCAGCTGTTTGCTGCTCCACCCTCCCTCCTGGTGCTGGATTTCACCAGCAGTCACAAAGCAGCTCATTCCCAGGTTACAATCGCTCGTGACATGACTCGTTGTCAGTGTAATAGGCAAGGTTAGCATGGACTTCTAATATTTCTCCTACTGCTGACCCTGCCCTAGTTCAGGATGGTTTGCTAAACACTCACGTAGCCTTTTAGTCTGATATTAAAATAAATATTAAAATCCACTCTGCTCTGCCCTCATGGCTGCGAGAGGAAAGAAGTGAAGGCGAAAGTCCAACGACAACATTGTCTTTGCTGCTCAGCCCATCCGGATGGGTTCAATGAGACGCAGCAGCGGTGGCACAAACCCATCTTCTGCTGTTCTGCAGCACTGAGAGCAGAACCCAAAATATCAGCCTTCCCAAGCTCACTGCTGTGATGGCGAGTCACTGCTACACATCTAAATTATTTAACATTTAGCAAAGGTCTTTGCGTCCGTCTCTGCTGGCATGCTTCAGAAGGCAGGGTCAAGCGAGGTGAGCGCCCTGACAACAGGTAAGAACAATACCAGGCTTTCTCCCTGCTATCTACAGCACGATTACAGTGCAGGAGCTCTGCTGGGCACGCCTGCCCTGTCCAAACAAAGCTCCAGATAGCGCGTACATAAACACACGTGCCGTGCAAGGGCAAGCAGGCACACAGCTGCACCTCTTGGTGGAGTCTGTTGGCCAGGCTTTGTTTGCTCACTCTTAGAGACACAGACAAGCGAGGAGGCAGCAGAGCTGGATAAAACCCAACACCTTAACTGTGTTCACAAGGCTCAGGGAAGCATTAGAGCACTCCCTGGGCTTTGGGAGCACAGCAGACAGGAATTCTTCTTAACAGGCCCTTCAGGTATTTGTCAAAGCCCATTTCTCTTGGCAGACCCAAGGAGACAGGAATTACTAAGGATCAACATCTCCTGGTGAGTGCTTGCTGACTCAGCCTGTGCCAGTCTTCAGATACTCATGGAAGGTGAGCCCCAAAGAGCTTTGTCCAGACTCTGGGGAGGTGCTGGTCCACACAGCTCCAGTCACCTCATCCTGCCCACCCACTAGAGATGGCTAGAAGCAGGCACAGCACAAAGATGTGCCACGGTGCTAACGTGGGAGGCAGGGAAGCCCGCGCTAAGTCCCAGCAGGGTGGACGACAGCAAGTAAACAGGCTGCCTTTGGCAACGTAAAGAAGAGCACTTTGCTTTGCTGATGAGAAATGTTTGGTGTCAGTGGAAGCCCAGTGGAGGAGAAGCACTGGGGCCATACCCCTCTGCTGCCACAGGCACAATGACATGGGCTTTGATCGCAGTGGCAGTGAGGCAGTTGACAGATGAGCCGCACTTCAGACCTGCCACGGCACAGTGTGTGGAGCTAAGTTCTTCCATTATGTCACCGCTACCTTGCTTGACCCAAGGGTTAAGAATAACAGTCAGGCTCCAGTGCCTCATGCTGCCAGAAAGAAACTATTTAGGGACAGGCTTCCTCGGGCAGCCACGAGCTTGCTCGCCTGGCAGGCTTGCAGGGAGAAGAGCTTTCAGAGGTAGGGCCCATCAGTACCCCTGAAGGAGATGGAGGCCAGTTGGGGCATGCCTTCATTCCTGTAAACACAAGAGGTGCCAAGCATTTAGTGTGTGCTGTGCAGAAAGGGATTGGTGTGGGCCCTGCGAAGCTCTGCTTGCCAGAGCACAGCTATTGCTTAGCAGGGTTCTGATCTCCCTTGTTTATCCACTTGTTATGGCTGTACATGACCATGAAAGCCTTCCAGAGCCAGCAGAGATGAAGTGCATTCCTGAGGAGATGCTCCCTCCCAAGTCAGCCCCCTCTGTTTAAGTAGGGGGCTCAGCAGCCTGCACAAGACGCTGTGTTTTCTATGAGACTAGAATAGTAGCCACGACCTGCTCCTGGACAAGACCTACTGCAAGCTGCACTCACGTGTCAAGAACACCTCAGCGTCCCCTCTCACATCCCCCATGACAGAAGGGAGGATATGAGGGAGACTGGGCACAGAGCACCGCACAACCTCTTTCTGAGTACAAGAAATGTTTTCTCTCTTGGAGAGTGAAGCCTCTGCACCCTTCTGAGGCACAGGGCTGGGAAAAGCAGGAACTCTCTTGCTGCCCAAGGTACCTCAGGAGAAAAGCCAGCTGAGCACCCAGAGTCACAACCAAATTGCTCCACTTTTCTTCACAATCTCCTCACACACATATTCACTGCCTCCTGGGTACTCTGCTGCTGCCCAGCAGGCACATCTGGACAGATGCTCTACAGCAGCACCACAGCTGTAGGTCAAACCCCTCATGCAAATCTCCCTTCTGTAGACGTTCCCAGGTCATTGCATGCCTGCTTTCTCCAAATTCATATTCCCAGATTAGAGATTCAACAAAATTGGTTGTATTTCTTATTCTCATGACCCTGGACTGAAGTCCTGCTGTTGTTTAGCGGGTGGTGGTCATTTGTTGTACAGAGATACGAGAAGTTCCGTACAGGAACCACTGGTGCCTGCAGAGCTCCCCGATTTTCTTTCCTAGGTGACCATCAGCTCGAGCCTGACCCGTCTATTTTTGCAGTGATGAGGGAGAACCTCATGGCAGCAGATAAGGAAAAAAGCAGTGGAAAAGGGGAGGTTGAAAGCAGGTAATTGCTGTAAAACACTTCGCCCTTTGCTTCTGCAGGCTCAGGAAATTAGAGCAGTTAAGAGACTGGGTTGAGCATTAGTGATGACATTTCAGATAAGCTCAAGCAGCCGATGCAAATAAATGGGACAAAGAATTACCACCCTTGCGTGGAAACTCCTCCCTGTGAGCTCTGCTCCGAGGCAGGGTTTCAAGGTAGGAGCACAGTATTGACACAGCAAGGTGCTCATTGGCCAAGTTACTGCATTCCCTAGCAACTCTGAAAACAAGCAAACCCATCCCATGGTGCTGCCTCCTAGCTCACACGTGGAAGCTGATCTGTGAGGCTGCAACTGTCACCCGGATAAACACGAAGGGCAAGTCCACAGGAGCTGCAGGGTTCGAGATGGCCATGGTGCTTTAAGACAGCTGATGGTGGACAATTGCCATGTGAAGACCATCCAATGCCATAATTGTGTATTCCCTAGATAAACTCAGCTTCGGATCCAGACTACCTGGCAAGAGGAGGCTGTCACTGAGTTGTCCTGTAACCACAAAGTTCCCTGCCCTACTCCACATGGACAGCATGCCAGGGGCCATCCTGGCATAGCTGCTTCTGGAGTACAGATGGGATGGGAAGAAATTAGGACCACCTCATCTTTCACCTTTGAAACTTTGTGGAAGGGCTCTGCATACAAACAAGCTTCCACAATCATCACTTGTGCTCCCTCCAAACCTTTGTTCTGACAAAGAAGAACAGTCCAAATGCCTGATCTGGAGCAACAGACCCTCTTGCTCACAAGCTCTCCAGCTGCACAACACATGGCTTGGTATAGCTTGGCAGATGCGGGGCAGAAAGACCTCTCCCCAGGATGTGTTTCTGAACATGAAGCTCAAAGACAAGTTGCTGCAACCCAAGCAGGACAACCCATAAATTTTGTTACAGTTGCATGGGAAGCTCATGAAGTCTTGTCCCCACCACAACAAAGTCGCCCCGTTGTCAGCTCAGCTCTTCCCTTGCCAAGCCCTGCTTGCTGAGAGCTGCTCAGAGTGGACTGATCCCTAGCCCAGTGAAAGCCAGCCCTGGGTCTCATTTTATTTGATGGGTTTGGGTTTACAGTCAAGCTCAAAGCTCTTTATAATAAAGAAAAATAAAAGCAAACCCCAGACCTTTCCATACCATTGAGAGCTGGCAACCTAGTGCTCGGTTAGAATTTCACTGCTGACAGGATCATAAATCCCAGAGGTTTGGGGGTTTGTTTTTTTTAAAAACTAGAGAGCAGAAATTTGGGAGGAGAGGGAACTACTCTGGCAGCTCCTGTAGTAATTTTGTTAGTGCCAGAAGGTCAGTAATCACTTGTAGGAGATTCAGAGACAGCCCCTCTACTTCTCCATTTACAGTGCCAGCACATGCCCACAGAAATCCTCTACATACCATCCAGCTCTAATAGCCTCCTCTATTCTTAGCCCAAGCTGCTCTTCACACAGACTGTCAGCCAGCTCTGTATCCCCTGGTTTTGGCTGTCCCGTATCCTTCCCCTCTCCTGTTCCAGTCTCATGAGGCCAGACAACTCCTACCTCTAGAAATTTCAGAGAAAAGCAAGTAAGTGATCCATGGGATCGAGCTTACCAGGAACTGCTGGGACACAGAGAACCAGGACAAACCCCCTTCCCTTGAGCAAAACATCTCTTGCGCTCACTTGCTGCTTAGAGCAGAACCAGGCTCAGCCCTGGCTTGTACATCATGCTCACCTGGCAGAGGGGATGGAAAAAAGAAGGTGGCAGGGCTGGAGACAGCTCTGGTATTTGTCCTCACCCCAACCGCCATCTGAGAAGCAATAAAAGACAGCTCCATCTCCAGGAGCCACAAGAAGGTTTCAGGAGCACCCACCCACCTGCTGATACAGGGCAGCATCCAGGGCAGCTCCACCTGGGCTAAGAGGCTAGTGCCCTCCACCTGTTGTCCTGGCCCACAGCTGTAAAAGGACATTTTCTAGTTAAACTGGGACTGAGGAGAAAAACCTTAATAAATCTTCAATAAAGAAGAAAGTCCTAATTTAGAAAACTGGGGTGAGGTCTGAAAGCTTTCCCCTCAGTTGTAAGGAGGATGTGGAAGGTGGGAAACTCCCAGAGCCCACAGGTCTGTCTTATGGTTTGGATCAGCAAATAAACAGGAGCCTCTTCTCAATAACTTCATTGTGCTTCTCAAGCTGTTAATTCCCAGGTCTTGTCTGAGATGACTGGTTGTTAATATTTTTTGAAATGCAAGTGTTGCCATGGCTTTGCCATCTGACACCTGCTCCTGCCCACCTCACTGTTTGTGTTGTTTTTTGCCCTGAAGGCTGGCGGAGCCAGGGGACAGGTGGGAGAGAGATGGGAAAACCTTGACTGGGACCCTGGAGCCAGCCCCAGTGAGTGCAGCTGCCATAACCGCAGGCTTCCAGCTTTCACTGGTCATGGGTTTAGATGGCCGGTGCCCCTCTGCTATTAAATTCTCACCTCTCCTGTTACACAGCAGAAGTATTTCAATTCTGAAGCGACAGTCCTCTGAGGATATAAATAGTGGGAAAATACCCAGAGTAGGCAACCGCAGTAGGAACAGGATGATTTGTTTTGAGCAGCAGAGCATCTGGCACATCTGGGAGCTCTGCAGCACTGCGGAGCCGCCGCCTGGCTCCTCGCTCCTCCGGTCTCTGCTGTCCTCCTGTGGCCACATCAGTACAGGCTCCGAGACCCCCAGCACAGCACCCTCCTCTAACGGTGTCTGCACGGGCACCTGCTCCAGGCTGAACCAGTGACCGTGATGGCTGCCACGTCCATCCCAGGGAAGTCTGAGCCTTCTGTGGCCGCATCCAAAGCTGACTGTGACAGTGACTTGTCCAGCACCACGGGGGGGGGAGGGGGGGGCAGCCCAGCAAGCCACACGCTTTGTCCATCCTCCCCAAGGGTTGTCTGGCAGCAGCAAAGCCCTAATTCTGGTATCAAAAATGCGTATTTTGAAGTAGAGAAGGTTGTATTGAAAATCTTTCCCAGGCCCACACTAAATAAACTTAACCTGGTGTTAGCACAGGTCCCAGCCTCACTGTGACCAGTGAGCAGAGCTGCAAGGCCACAGGTCCTTGGCACCACAACGGGCTCCTCGTTTGGGCTAGAGAAGCTGTGGAAGCAGAACTGGGCCATGTCCTTGCCTCCTCTGATCCTTCAGAAATACAAACGGAGAGGGAAACCCAAGGTGACCCTTGTTTTCTACCAGGAGGCAACTATGCACTTCCTCGTGCCTTGGAGGGCTTTGCCTTATGTCCAGTCTGTGGGTGGCACCACAGTGACTCACAGTGACAGTGGCTGTGGCTCCCTGCCTGCTGCCGGCTGCCCCCCAGGAGCTGACCCTGGCACAGGCAGCAAGAGGTGCTTTGCAGAAGCAGAGCAGGGAAGAACAGTAGTCCCAGCAGCTGCTACCTGCTGCTGTCCTTGAACACCCCTTGACAGCACCAGCCCTGCACCTAACCCTGGCCTTCCTGTCATCTTCAGGCTTGATGAGGCTCTGAGCAGCCTGACCTAGGTGGAGTTGTCCCTGTGTAGGGAGGCTGGACTAGACCATAGAACCATAGAATCATTAGGAATTGGAAGGGACCTCAAAAGATCATCTAGTCCAATGCCTCTGCCACAGAAGGATCATCTAGATCACTGTAGATGACCTCTATAGGTCCCATCCAACCTAAAACATTCTATGATCTCAGTTCCTAGCTAGTACTACACTAGTACTACGTGCTAGTTCATAGGACAGGTTCTCACTCACTGCTTTCAAGGACTCCAATACAGCAGAAAATGGATTATCAGTGAGATAGAAAAACCCCAGGAACATTCCACTTCAGTGCTTGACCTCCTGTTGCTCCATAGTCCCGGCAGAGGCTTCAAGAAGAGCTGGAGGCTGCCTGTGCATCATCCCTGCTCCCTCCAGTCCATCCTACACATCGCAGCCAGGTTTGACAGAGTCCGCAAGGGATGTGGCACATCTCAATCCCTCCCCAGAGGCAAACCAGCCTGCGTCAGGAACTCCAGGAGCAGGAGTTCATGTGCATGGATCAGACCAGCATGGTGTCTGCAACTGCACCTTTGGAGCATGTCCTCAGCAGGGTGGTGGCACGTGCAGGGTGAGGCTGCTCCGAGCCTCAGCAGCCAGGACCTCAATGCAGGTGGCAGACTCGGGCTGTGTAGGCAGCCAAGATTTATTAGAGAAATTGTTAAACTCAAGTGACCCAGATACAAAGAGAAGCTGCAGTGCCTTTAGAAAGGCAGAGTGTTTCCCACCTGTATAAACTGAGACATTACCCAGACACCAGTGACCACAGCAGGTTTGGCAGGAAAATTATGACCTTGCAGTCAATCTTAGTGCAGCCCAAGTTTCCACCCAGTACATCCAATAGGATGTGTACATCGTGTCACAACCACTGCCTCTTGCTTGTGGCCTTGCTGCCATCTGCCTCAGCAGCATTTCTGTCCTCACTCAACCCTAGTAGCTCTCCCCTCCCTTGTTTGCCGAGTTCAAACACCCAAACACCACGTCTCTATGGAACATTACTAACTTCGAAGTTAGGCTGCTCTACCTTTAACCAGATGGGGGAATGAGAAGGTGCAGAACTCAAAATCTGTTATTAGACCTTTAAACTAAAATGAAAAAGAAAGAAACCAACACCCCAAACCACTGTTCATTTCTCATGGAGAATTCAAACCCATCACTGGCGTGTTCCTAGGGATGCTTTTTTGCTTGCAAGAGTTAGCATCGTGGGATCATGTCCACCTCCCCTCCCTGGAGCACCATGGTGTTGTCTCATGTGTGGGATAGGCTGTCATAGGGCTGCACACACCAGTGTTGCTGTCCACACACTCGTCAGGACGAGGCTGGCTGAGAGTCTGAGCACAGGGCAAGCCTGGAGGGATGGGGAGGCTGAGGTGCAGGAGCAGACCTCGTAGCCGTTCTCCGAGTGGCTCTTGTCATGCTGCCCTGGTCTGGAACGTGCCCCAGTCCTGCTGCTCCCGGCTGGCTCTGGGGAGTCGGACTGCATGTCGCTGCACACCAGCCAGTCTCTGGCGATGGACTGGGGATAGCCAGGCTGGGCCTCCAGGTCACTGTCCAGCACTTTCCAGTACTCCTTGCCCCTGAAGAAGTAACTTGCACCTGTAAAGAGACAAAAACCCAAAGGCAGTATGAGTGGTGATGGGCATTCTGCAGTGGAAAGAGCACAGGAGCACCTGGAGCACTAAAGGAGCACTCTCACCCCAGATGAGCCCTGGGGAGGGGATGGGTGGTGAGATGCCACCTCTTCTGTGATGGGTCCTAGAGCAGATGCATTCCCCTGGTACTGAGGGTGTAGAGGGTGAAAACCTTGGTAAATACATGACTGGACACACCATACCCATTGCTTGGTGGTCAGCCTGGTAACAGTGCATGGTAAGGCTGGAGAAGACCTCATCTACCTGCTAACAACTTGGGGTGCATGGTGGGCTCAGATAAAGAACCTGACCCTGGCAGGGCCCTGGAAACTTTCTGCTCTTGGCTGTGTTTTTTCCACTTTGAACTGGGAGGTTGTGAAGCTTCTGGAAATGTCATAGAATCAGTTAGATTGAAAAAGACCCTTGAGATCATCAAGCCCAATCCACAACCCTGCTGTAACAAGGTCACCACTAGCCCAGATCTCTGAGCACTACATCTAAACAACCTTTAAGCATATCCAGAGATGGTGACCCAACCTCTTCCCTAGACAGCCTGTTCCAAGCCCTGACTACCCTCTCAGTGAAAATACTTTTCCTAATGTCCAGCCTAACCCTCCCCTGGTGCAGCCTGAGGCTGGTTGCTCTTGTTCTGTCACTAATGATCTGTGAGAAGAGACAGCAGCCACCTCTCTACAGTGTCCCTTCAGGTAGTTGTAGAGGGTGCTAAGGTCTCCCTTCAGCCTCCTCTTCCTCAGGCTAAGCAGTCCCAGCTCCCTCAACTGCTCCTTATCAGATGTGCTGTCTAAGACTCGTCCCTCCCCTCAACCTGGTTTAAAAGTTGCTGTTTGGCTCAGGCCACCAGTAAATAAAACCTGGAAGCACCGCTTTGTTGTGAGCAAAAGGCTGGTTGTAAACATCTCCTGCTACAAAATCTTTGTGGTTTTTTTTTCAAGGAGAAAAAACTACTGTGAAATCTCATCCAAGGAAAATAAGTCGTTAACTCTGGGGAAAGCATCTTTGGAAACATTTTCTGTCCTCAGCCTCATCTAGCGAGCTCAAAACTCAGCTCAAAAATCAGCACGTATTGGGATAAAAAATCACTGCACAACAACATCACCCGTGTTCTTTTAATAAAGTCGAGTTATTAGGCCCCCAGGATATTGTTGTTGCCTGCTTGAAATGACAAAGAATTTCACTGCGCAGTGCGGGGAGCTCTGGCTGGAAGCCAACCTCCCTCTTCAGCTTTCAGACACGAGGAACTGCCGTCCTGTCTGGGGCTGGGCAGTTTCTGTGGGCAGGCACGTTAGCTGGGGCTGGAGATGCCCTGAAATGAAGCACTGATTTCTTCCCCTCGTGTTTTTTGAGCCGGCATATGGACTTACCATCTGACCACCTCATGGCATCATCTAAAGGGCTTGGTATGCCCTTCCACAGAGCGGTCTCCGAAGGGTACCCAGGATCCATCCTCCGCTCATGGTCATCATAGCACCAGTAGAGATTGTCCTTAAAGAAATAAGTCTTGTCATTGTGGGCCCAGGAGAAGGCAGCGTCGATTCCTCCCAGTGGCAGACCAAAGTCCGAGATCGGCCGTGGGTATCCTTCCTCCACATTATTGTCTTTGAAGACCCAGTACCTGTCTCCTGTGGAAAGTAAAGAAGCACAGAGCAAAATCACACCTGTCTCACAGCAAAACCAGCGTTCCCCCATGAACACGCTGTCATTTCCTCATCTATTACTGTGACAACCCCCAGGTGGGAGCTCTTGGCATTAAAGGGTGGGGACTGCTCTTTGAATAGATGCTCCTCAGAAGTGTTCTCCATAGGGCTGCTCCAGCCCTACCCTGAGCAGAAGAGAACTTTCAGCACG
This sequence comes from Rhinopomastus cyanomelas, assembly GCA_013400115.1. Lineage (NCBI taxonomy): Eukaryota > Metazoa > Chordata > Aves > Bucerotiformes > Rhinopomastidae > Rhinopomastus > Rhinopomastus cyanomelas. The sequence goes on from VXBP01000410.1 coordinate 364,246, forward strand.
TTGAGTTTTTTCTGATAAAAGCAAAGCACAACATGACTGTGCCCTGTTCTGTGGCAGAACTAGAAAATGAACCCAGATCTCTCAATTCCCACACAAGCCTCTAAGCCCCAGGACAGTCTTTCTGTCTGCAGGACATCCCTTTGGAAACCTGCAGTGTTCTTTTAGGTACCACGTGACCTATTTGAACGATTGGGCTTTTTCCCTTGGCTTTCTAGACAATCTGAAGAGGCGCTTGAACACAGGCATCAGCAGCAGGACCTTAGGGCCAGAGCAATCTGTGTGCTCTAGTTTCTGCACAGGGATCAACGAAATGCTACTAGAGAGAGGGAATGGGACAGTATTTTATAGCTGGAAAGAAAATCTCCAGTTTAATCTTAGGAGCTAGGCAGGACTAACACCCATCAGAAAGAGTGGCGAGGCCTTGGGACAGGCTGCCCAGGGAGGGTGTGGAGGCGCTGTCCCTGGAAGGGTTCAACAAATGGGCAGACATGGTGTTTCATGAGATGGTTTAGCGCTTAAGGGTTATGGGATGGACAGTTAGACTTGATGATCTGGAAGGTCTTTTCCAACCTTGACAATTCTATGATTCTATGATCATGTGTGACCATGGAGAACCATGTCTTGCAGGAGCAAGACCCTCCCGAGCTGTGGCACAGCTCTAATAGTGGCCTCACAAACAGCCAGGAACAACCTGTGGAAATGAGGTGTTGGTCAGCTGTCCATTCCCAGCACAGAGGGAAGGAAGACAGAATGGAAGTGAGCGAGTAGCCCTGTGCTCTGCAGCCCTGACTGGGAGGGCCTGGTGCCAGGCGTAAGGGCTGCCACGCTGCGGCTGGCCCCATCCACTCCAGCTCAAGGGAAAGGCAGCTGGAAAGGAGCAGCAGAGCCTGTCACGTACTGTGCCCCGGGGAGAGCAGGTCTCGGCACAGCTCTGCAGTGCTCAGCACCTGGACAGCCTGGGAGGGCTTCAGCTGTGCTGGGAAACGCCTCGGCGAGCACAGGGGCTCGTGCAGGAGGTATCGCTGGAGGAACTGACACCGAGTGACTGCTCCGAGAAGTGCTTATTTCAGCACTTCTGAAACTGGTAATTGCACCAGCTTGGAGCAGAACAGGTGGGAGATGAAAAGCAATTTCCAGTCAGGGAGCATGGAGGGCTGGGGTGTATTTAGCTCTGCAAGTGCACAATCTCTTCAAAACAAGAGCTGGTGCCTGCTGGGGGCTTGGGAGACGTTCAGCACACGGCTGACATCTAACCAGCATGGGCAGCCGGTGTGTGGGGGAGCTGGATATTTGTACAGGAACCAAGAGCTGGTCCTTTTTCTGGAATAAATTGTGAGTTGTTTTAAATAAACAGAGAAGATTCAGATAAAAACCATTAGTCACAGAAACATAATGAAAAAAGGCAAGCTCTTCACGTTGTGCTTTTGTCACTTCACATTGTACATTTGTTGGTGCTTCTCAGCAACAGATGCCAAAACAAGAAAAGGCCAAGGAAGGACCACAAAATCTGTAGGTGTATGCCTGGGTGGCCACTGCTTCTGTTTTGTTCTTGAAGAGGTGATGTTACAGTTAATATGGATGAAGCTTTTCTTTAGTGAAATTTCTGGGGGACATGACTGCTGAGACCACATCTGGAGTATTGTGTCCAGTTGTGGGCCCCTCAGTTCAAGAGGGATGTGGAGCTCAACAGCTGATGCGTCTCCTGCCTGCAGGAGGGGTCTACACACTGCCCACATAACCTCTGCACCAGGGAGACGCGTGTGTACCTCCAGCATCGCATCTGCTCTCACCTTTGAAGAAGACAATCTTGTGGTCGCTGGTTCTCTCGTAGACCGCGTCCAGGCTGTCCAGGTTGAGCGGCAAGCCCCGCCAGAAACGGTGGATCTGAGCCGGCTGGAGGGAGACCAAGTGCTTATTGCGAGTCAGTCTCCAGAAGTACTTGCCTGGAGGGACAGACTGGACATTACTGAACCACACCGCAACCCGCTGTCACCGGGGCACACGAGCACTGGGCACGTGGCAGCGGCAGAAAGCAAAGCATGTGAGACAGGAGCTCTGATGCGACAGCATCCCGCTCTCCAGCAGCAGCCATGAGAAGAAATCCTGTTTTGGGGCTCAACATTATCCCCTGGACACTGAACAGGAGTTGCTGTATTCCTGGGTGCAGTGTGAAGCTGCACTGCTGAGCCAGAGCAGGTGACAGAAGCTTTTAATCTCCTCCCTCTCTGCTCTCAGCGGGACCTCCTGGGAGCTGGTGGGACCAGACAGTGGCTGAAGCTGCACCGGGCACCTGCACCCTTTAGCAAGACTGTCTGAAGGAACATCCTTCCTTCCCACATGATTTAGTGGGCATAGTGGGGTCAGGCTGCCAGTTGGACTGGATGATCTTCTAGGTCTCTTCCGACCTTTATGACTCTGTGATTCTCCTCGCCCGGAGCAGCCACAGCTGCCTGCATGCAGGGAGCCCGGCTGCTCCTGTATTTACAATGTGCACAGTCAACCACGGAGGTTTTTCACTCATGAGCCATCAGTTTTTTTAATGAAGAAAAGGAGTACAAAAGTAAGAGGAGGAGGACACTTACTACTAAAGCTGGGAGGGACTGAGGTGGGGAAGGCAGCACAATGAAGGAGTTTGGTACCATCTAGAGGTGTAGGATAAACAGGAGACCTCGGTCCTGTGGTGCTGCTGCCTGGGGTAAGGTACAGACACACTTCCAGCACTGCCCCAGCAGGAAACGAACGTGGCTTGGGGCATTTCTGCTGTGCTGTGGGTAATGGAAATGTGTTTCCTTTCTGCAGGCAGGATGCCAAACCTCCTCCTGCCCAAGGAGGGACTTCCTAAGTCGTCTTGATTTCTGAGGCATCTCAAAACCTGACTGCACTGCCTGAGCTTCTGCAGCACGCTCCGTGCTGTGTTTTCCCCGGAGAGCTCCCCATGCTGAGGTCTGAGCTGGAGCAGGATGTCTAAGAGCCCGCTCTCAGCTTCATCTTGTATTTGTTACTGGCTGTTAGAAATTATTGCATGTTATTTGCATCTGCTCTTGCATGGATTCCCAAGGGAGGACAAGCAACAGAAACCAAGCTGTGCCTTCAGATTTGTATTCAGCACACCCAGCCCTTGCTCCAGAGCCAGCAGACTGTGACACCATCTTTTAAAATTTCATGAAAATTGGATTGTAGCCTAATAATGCAGGAGGCAAAACTCTTAACACTTCAACATCTGCAGAGAGAGAGTTTTATTCTAATTATAAGGATTTATATCATATTCTTGTTCTTCTGCTCCAGTTTGCATATTGGCTCTATCTGACTGAAACCCACAAATGAATAATACAGCCAACTGTGGTAGGAATTGCCATAATTACAGATTCTTTGTAAGAACATTAAAAAAATAATAAGGATTTAAATTTGGTGGCCATTGTACGACGATGGAAACACATATAATTAAATAAAGATGATTTCTGCATCTCTAATTAGTGAGGCACTAGGCAAAGCCAGAGTCTCACTTTTTCAACCAGAACTACAGTTTGGTTCCTTCTTCAGTGGATAAGTGTCTCAACTTGGGAGTGCCCTGGGCTCATGTGAGACAAGGAAGGAAGCCCTGGTGCTTCTGATGTTTCATCCCACTGGGTTTGCAACTGCAGTGAGTAGCTTCAAATCCACCCTCAAAGCCCGGGCTCTTGGTTGGCTTTTTCATATGTTGTAAAGAAAGACCAAAACGAGTGGAGTGATCCAGCAGCAGGGGATTCTTAATGCAGCAGCCCCAGCCTGCCCGTGCTCGTGTTCTGTCTCAGCCAAGCCTGCTCCCCAAAGCACTGTGGTTCCTCGGATGGTCATCAGCCAAAGCCAGATCCACGGAGCAGCTGCTGCCATTAGCAGCTTTATTAATAAAATAAAGGACAAAGATAATCTCAACCCCGTGTTTGTTTTAAAAGCTTGATTTCAAATCACCCACTCTGCTGGCAAACTGAAAGCCAAGTGCAAAGTCTTGCTGTCCCAGTGTCTCGTTTCATACGGGGACGGGCTGAGCCAGCTGCTGTCCGTAGCCAGTGATTCTGCTCCCAGCAGCGTGCTGTGCTCTCCATACTCTGCCTCCTCTGGCACTGCACACACACACAGAGACACAGACCAAGGCCGTTCTAAAGCTTCAGGAGCCTGAGGTGAGGTGATTCAATCCCAGTGGTGTTTCCAAAGTGCAGAGAACCCACGGTTCTCTTCAACAGAACAAGGCTGGGAACCCTGGGGAGCTCTGGTCCTGGTGCCTTTGCAGTGGGAGAGGCTGCTCTCCAGACAGGGAACCAGCCCCATCAGCTCAGAACAAAATGTCCATCGATGGAAGGACATCACTGGAGATCATGAAAATCCTGCTCCAGAGGTGACCCCCTGCTCCTTGGTGCTCAGAACAGTTTGGTGGCAGTGGTGGGGGCTCTGAGGGAGGTGCTGGGCTTTGGAGGCTGCAGCTGGCAGCCGCTGACACTGTGATCTTCACATTTGCATTTTGGCCCACAATAAATGCAGCCAAAAATAGGCACCAAGACAGATTTCTTTACTTCTCATCTTATTTTTTTCCCCTCTGCAAGGCAGCTGGCCATTTATCCTGACAACAGCTCTTGTCTTTTATTTCCCCTTCTTCACTGTGGCTTTTTGGAATGGGCATCTGAAGAAATTCTGCAGGGGAACAGTGTCCATATTGTGCTCCTCTGAGGGCACAGATGACAGCAGATCCTCTGGAGCACTGCTGCTATTCCTGCCTGTGACCCCAGCCCTGCACTGCAATACCCAGATGGGCTACACATGCCTGGGCACTGCTTCTGAGCCCTGGGGAGACACTTCTGCTTCCTTGTTGGATGGCTTCAGGGTGGCCAGGTGGTGGCCAAGGATGGAAAGAATGCCCAGCAGGCATTTTTCCACCTTGGAAAGATGGGAAAGAAAGCCCTCAGAGTCCAGCCTACACAGGCTCTGCACAGCTGAGAAGGTTGCAGCAAGATACTTGCCAAGAACCGTGCACTGCTGGGATACAGCATCAGCATGTGTTTGCTGACGCAGAACCTTCTGGCTCCACCATTGCCGCGTGTCATCTTGAGGGATGCAGAGCAAACAGCGTGAGACAAGGCCAAGGGTGGGAGGAAACGAAAGCAGGAGAAATCCAGGAGAAAAGCAATGGAGAGCTGCTGCTGCTCTGCCAGCCTTGGTTCGACCTAGATTTCCACTTTGACAGCATGATTGTAGTTCTTCACTCTGGCAGTGTGGTGCAAAGAGTCCTGTGCTGGATTGTCCCCAGCCTGGCCCCTTGGGAAGGAAGTGTAAACCCCAGAAGATGCCATGTGGACTCGTGCTGCCCCGGTGTTGTGGCACATCCCTTGTTCACAGTAGGCAGGAGGGTTTGCTGTGAGCAGCACAGCTTCTAGGTGCTCCTCTGGTGTGTTCCCCTCCTTCCTGACCGTCCACCGGACCCTCAGTCTGTCTGGCACCACTCAACTGCTCCTGGCTGTGGGTCAGTCCACAGGTAATTTTGTGTTGAGCTTAAAAATATAAATGCTTTTTAAAACATTTGGATCCACCAACTTTCCTCTTCTTTTTGGATAAGGAAATGGTTCGTTTAGTGTACAGTCTTTTTGGCACCTCTAGCACGTCCCTCCTCCTTCTCGGTGCCTGCTTAGCTGTGATCTCACCTGTCCCCAGCAGTGTCACTGCCTGTCCCCCCCCCCATCAGCCACCTCCTGCGCTGTGCTGCAACAGATTGAGCACCAGCCAGGCAGTTTCCTTCTGCACTGAAGGCAGGACAGGCACTGACATTAAAATTGTCCTATGTCATCCATCCTCAGCTTGAGTGGGATGATTATAGATCTAAGCCCTTTGAGCCAGTGGCATGAGACACCTCCCTAGGTCTCTGGCCCCACAGCCTGCAAGCCTCAAGGCCAGCTTCTCCTCCACTCCAGTCTCAGCCTGCCTGACCATGCTCATGCTGCTGCACTGTCACAGCAACATCACTGCTGGGTGACACATCCAAAGGCCACTGGCAGCAGGCACTTACCTTTGAAGAAGAAAGCCTCTCCCCTGATCTGGGCCACTGCATCGAAGTGCGTGTTGCATCTGTTTGGCACGTCCCGCCTGAGCCTGTGGGGAGACACCCAGGTGAGCACAGCCCAGGGGCAGTGAGGGGCTGTGTCCTCCCTGCATCCTGCATTCCATTGACCACATCTCCCCTGACCCCAGAGCCCCCACTAGAAGACCACAGGCCATGTCCATCTGTTGTTCCCCATGGTCATAGCCAGCCATTTCCCAGATGAGCCTGGTTAACCCTCAGCCTGCCAGCAGCTTTGTGTCAGACACACTCCCTGGGCCGCTGGAGACCACTGACCACTGGGAGTCAAGCAGGGCAATGCTCCACATATCCCAGCTGGTGTAACTGGTGAGGGCAGAGCTGGCTTGCCACTCCACAGCGGCACAGCAGGGCTCAGCTCGGCAGCAGGACACGTGGTGGGTGAAAGCCAAGAGCACCTTGCTCCAGAGGTTGGTGAAGCTGCTGCTCCGAAGCAGAACTCTAAATACCTGTGAGAGGTGACAGAGCTGCAAAGCAAAAAGCAGGCGAGACCAGACACGGGATCGTGACGATGCCACGTGAGAGGTGCTGAAAGCCACCTGGCAAGTTGCAGCCGAGATGCTGAGCTGCTGCTGCTTTTAACAGGTGAGTGGGAAAGGCACAGAGCACAAAGCACTGAAAGGTCTGTAAAGCCCATGAGAAATGATGATTGATGGAGTGCAAGGAGAGGGTGCTGGGGACATGCACAGAAAAGCTGCTGTGGGTGACAGGGACGCACAGACCTCATTTGCTGATGGAAGAGCTGCGAGGGGCTGCCAGCACCAGCTTTACAGCCTTCTTCAGGCACAGAATGAGATGAACTCCATCCACCCTCCCACTCATAAGAAGGAGTTAGCATAATAAAGTGCTGCTCCTCCTGCTGCTCGTGCGAGACGATGTCGTCTAGCAGCAGCAGGGAGAAATTCTCTTGTCTCTAGGTAGAGAAACGTCCATACAGAGCCGTGTGGACAAGCTCCATTAGATGCTACATGCGAAGCAAGTGGCATTTGGCACATCCAAGGAAAAGGGTTCCTTAGGACCCTCAGAGCCTTTCTGCATCCCCTGGCAGCTGGGACACCTCCACCAAGAGCAGGTGCTCAGCACCAATGGACTATGGGCACCACATCAGACAACGCAAAGCAGGGTGAAGAAGGGCATGAGGTGGAAAAGTAGCTGCAGCACTGGGATATTTTTTCAATATTATATTCTTCCTGGCCCCATTACTGTAGAAACAACCTGGCTGCTCATGCTTCGGTGCTGTTGTCACCTCTTTGCAGACAGGGCACTGAGGCATTGATAGCACAGGTGACTTCCGCAAGGCCAAACCCCGGATGAGGTCAGACCAGGAGGTGAAGGTAATCTCCATCTCTGCTGCTCTCATCTGGGGCACTGCTGGTATCTGGCAAAATCTGTGACCATGAACTACTCCCTTTTTGTTCAGTGTCCCTTCCTCTCTTATGTGTCCTGCTGCCCTGCTAGTAAAACAATTTGGTAACTCCATCGCTTATTAATGAGCTGGATCCAGAACCTCCCTTAATGAGGACATGCAGGCTGCTTGATGAGACTCAGTGCAAGCAGCCTTTTGCCAATGCTAACCCACGCTGGAGTCAGCCTGTTGGTCCACTTGTTCCAATATTCACCCCCACAGGAACATTAGAGAGTAGCTCACCGTGGAAAGATTTAGGTGAGCACAAACCAGGGTGCTGCAGGGGAACTTAGATTACAACTTCAGCAAGGATAAGTTCACCTAAGGGTGATGGGGACAAATTTCCATTAACACAAGTAATATGTTGAGTCTTGGGGAAATGCAGAGCACTCCAAGCTGATACAGAACTTCTGAGTGTGCCTTGAATGATAAAACTTAGCTAAGGGACAGGCAGCAACTGTCACTTGTTCCCGCTCTTAACCATTTCAGTCATGGGCTGGCTGGCCAGTCTCCACACATACAGCTTCAACAAGCAACAGGACATGATCAGGAGATGTGCAGAAGAAGGGGCAAGAGATCCAGAGGGAAATACTGAAGCCAGAGTGAGCCAGCAAGATTCTGATGCTCGAGTGGAGCTTCACTACCAGATGCTTTCAGCAGGAACAGTAGCAACAGTGGGAAAGAAACAAACTGGACTTACGGGACAGTGGAGCGATTCTCCGGCAGCTCTGGCAGGACAGGGTGGTCATCGTTTCTGTTTACTTCAGGCTTGGCTGTGGGGGACACAGATTCCCTGACTCCTGTGCGTAAAGACAAAGAAACAGTACTGGGGGACACCATCCTTCCCACCAGCAACACTCACCCCACAAAACAGCTATTCCAGCCTGTCCTGTGGCTGGGTGAGGGACACAAACTCACCATAGAGCTGCCAGATTCGGACTTTGTCCTCATACGGTAGGTCATACTTCAGAGGATCCCCCACTGGACCTTGGTAGTAGGGTCTCATGATAGACTCTATGGCAGAGATATGAGTCAAGCCGATGGCATGGCCAAACTCGTGGACAGCTACAGCAAACAGGTCCATCCCATGAGCATCTGGAAACAGACAAAATTGGATAAAAGTTACAAGTGGATCCTCCTTCTTATTCATCGATGGCATCTGAGAAGGAGCTGGACAAGCAGCTGAGATAGTGACCTCGGCACAACCAACTGTCAGCGCGTTAAGACTGCCAGAGCAGTCATCTTCTGTATCTCATACCGTCCTGTAGCAGCTGCTGACACAGTCTTTGTGATGTCCAGACCACCATATTTCTGCAGCCGCTAGCCACAAGCTTGTCAATGCCTGTGATAATGAGCAAAGCCACGTGCCAAGGAAGTAGCAAGTGCCTGGCAACACCTGCCTGCCCGTGGTCCTCTGCTGGGCTTCCTCTGCCTGCACAATGCTGGAATCACATGCTGCTCTCCTGGCCAAAACCACCACAGATATCTTCTGCGTGGACACAACTGCAGGGTTATTCCCCAGCTCAGCGGCCACCAACCCTGCTCGGCGGCCACCAACCCAGCTCATCCATCTGCTGTCCCAACACAAAATTGCAGAAGGGAGAGCTGACCACATCCAGTTTGTTTCCAGAGGACTTACCTGTCTTCTCCCTTTCCACACCTTGGTATTGCTGGGGCTGCAGCCCCAGGGTCTGCTCCCTTAGGCAAACACTTTGGTCCTCCCACAACACACTGTATCGAACGCTGATGCCTCCTGTGATGACATTTTCCCCCTCAGGCTGGGCTACCCCTATTCTCTTCCTTCAAATTTCCTTATTTGCCATTCAACCCTCTGTGCCTCACTCCACACTCACCCACAGATTGTCCTGTCCCGAGCTTCAGACAGTCAAGATGGATCTCAACGAGGGTTAATGTCCCTCTCCAAACCTACCCCACCACTCTAAAGCAAAGAAACTGCTCTCAGAAGCCACACGGGACTGCTCTGTGCATTCCCACCCCCCAGCCCCAGCCCAGCAACCGCTGCCCCTTGCTGCACAGCAACACCCTGCAGAGCAATGCCAGAGGCTGGCCATGCTTTGAGGATGGTTCTTGCAAAGACCGTGACTCCAAGTACCACAATAAAAAGGCAGGGAGGTTGGAAAGGTCAGCACAGAGCCAGGGGAGACCCACGTTCCCTGAGCCGCTGTCGGAACCCAAGGAGCTGTCAGGCTGAGGCAGCTGTGGCTGATCCCACACAGTTCTTAGTGCCTGCCACAAGGCTTGGGGTGTTGGGGTGGGTACTTGTGCTGAAGTCTGCTTTTTCCTTGATGACTATCAATTCCAGTGCCTGTGAACTGCTGGGATTTCCCAAAGCCCAGCGCTAGGGCAGAACAAGACATATGCTGTCTGATGTTTTAATGCCAGACCAACCACCTCGGGGGTATTTTGTATCACCCACCACGCTGTTAGTCTTGAATCACTAAGGAGGACAACATAAACACAAGGTGAAGCCTGAGTAGCTCCAAGACTTTCAAAGGAGATGGCTGTTTTCTCACTGTCAGGCTTATCTCCTCAGCCCTCAGTGGTGCTTGGAGAGGTCCTCCTTGTGGGGCCACTGGTCCTAAGCTCACTCCTCCACAAGAACCCGTTTCACAGAGAGCATTCCCAACCACTAGGTACAAAAGGGGCCCCACTCCTTAATTCATCACATAACATCTGCTATGGCAAGAGACCAGACCTCAGCACCCGCCTCTGACCTCTAGGTCACTGGAGCAGGGCTGATGCTTTTTTTCTTCCCCATACAAGACATCAGTTAGGACTAGACATCAGCATGAGCCAAGCTGCAGATCCAGACCTGTCCAGACTTTTACAGCCTTCACCTCAGACCTCCTCCAGCACATCTGGTGAGCCCTGCTGCCCATGAAAACTCAGCAGGGGTAGACAGAGGTCAACTGGTGGGCAAGGAGAAGAGGGATGGGGAGAGAAAAGTATTAGCTGGTTACAGAGAAGATTATTAGGTCTAAATGAAATCATTAAACAAAAGCAGCAGGAGTCCACTGAGAGGCTGGCAGAAGTGGTGGTGTGACAAGTGCATCAGCAGCTGGTGACTGCAGAGGAGACACTGTCCAAAAGTGTCTAACACAAAGGTTGGAGACCTAATCCCCACAGAAGGCTCACGTAGCTGTGGAACACTTGCTTCTGAGGGTTGCTTTGCTTATGAAACCTCAGCTGTAGCCAGACAAGATGAAATACAAAAAACCAAACAGTGAAACTGTAATCTGTAATCATCCCAAGTGTCAGGGTCGGGGAATGGACCTGAGATGGCAGGAAAAATCTACGTTCACAGGGGGCTTTCTGTCTGCTGACCACAGAGTCCCTTGCAGGCAGGTCAGCTTAGCAGTAACCTTTCAAAATTGGAGATCAGGACATGCAGCAGTGAAGCCACCTGGAAGTTGCCAAACCCAGAGGTTGCATTCCCTGTCCAAGAGCTCCAACAGCCAGACACCCACCATGTGACCTTCCAGGTCCCAGGAGAGATGAGGTCTGGAGGTGGCTGATAGGGAGCTCTGCAACTGCCAGTCTGACAGATCATACTGGTACAGACGGCTTGGTACAGTTCGGTTAACGGTTGGACTTGATGATCTTGAAAGTCTTTTCCAACTTTAATTTGTTTTTATCGAGAGAAACACAGAGATGCTGCCAAGGCTTCCAGTAACACAGAAGGTCCTCAACTGTGATAATTTTGCTGATAAGGCTGAGGGGGGAACCAGAAGAAGTTGTTGGGATCCCCAAGATCAAAGTGAAGACTAAACCAGAGCAGAAGAGGGAGCCTTTGTGTTTGGCTGCAGCTCTCCCACCCCGACCTACCTGATGATCGGAAGGTCCAATACTCATCATCATCAAAATGAGTGTCTCCTGCCGTGTGATGATCTCCAGGGAAGAACGCGTGTGCCACTGTTCCACCAGGCCCATCAAAAGGGTAGCCATCACTGTGGTCTGCCTTGGAGAAGTCTATCTGGATGTCTGCGTTGTTACCTGCCACTTCGTGGAAATTCAGTGGGGTAATGTCACTCCAGACCTTCAGGGCGTAATACATCAGGGCTCGGACCGTGTCATGGCCTAGGTGGGACTCTTTAGGGAAGGTGCGGACTCTGCAATAAAGAAGGCAAAAAAGAGGAAGGTCAGTAGCATGAAGGAACTTATCTGAGGACCACCACGAAGGGCTCTGCAGGTGCCTGGTACATCACAGACCCTCAGTGAGGCCTCCAGAAACTCTTAAAACTCCTACAAGGTGCCCCAGCAAGGCCTATAAATGCGTCTTTAAGTCCTTGAGTCACATGCATTCCAAAACTATGAGGACTTTGGAGACTGAGTTCAGGTCCTCTGGAAATACCAAGCCAGTCTTTCCCACCAGTGGGAAACATGGCCAGGATTTGAATCCTGACATCTGATCCTTCTGTAGTCAGGCCGAGACAGTCAGCCTCAGAGCTGACTCCACATGCAAATGGCAGTTAGTGCCCAGCTCTTCTGTCCTTGCCGAGCCTTGGAGTGGTCAGTGCCTCGAGCCCCTTCCCAGAGCTCGCCCATTATTTATTTTCAGGCTCCCTTTCGGACCTATTGGCAACCACCTTCTCACCACTCACTCATCCCAAGTGCTGCCCAAATATGCGAAGATGATTGACTTTGCTGCACATGGGGGTCCATCAGTTCTCCTGCAACAAACAGCCGGTCATTGCTCATTCTTACTACACACACCCAGGAATCCAGTATGGATTGGCTCCCTCCATATATTTCCCACACTGTGAAACCAGTACACTGCCAACAGCCGCTGGGACTGCAAGGCGTAACGAGGAGGAAGAGGAAAGGACGCGTTTTACGTAAATCGCATTCAAAGTCCTTCCGGCCTCCTGCCTGCAGATGGCCTGTTTGATGGAGCACTGTGGTTGGGAAGCTCTTGCCTTGCTTCTTGGTTGGAAAAGCCCTGATGAGCAGGGGCTCATGACACTCCTGTGCCCACAGCAGGGCTGTTCTGGTTTGTCTGTATCCGTATCCCCTGTTTCCCAGGTCTGCCTTGCCCTGGAAGAGAAACTGGATGGGACCAGCCATGTGCCGGCACTTGCCCTGTATCTGCTCCATTCAAACCTCCCTTCTGGTGTGAGCTGGCGTGAAAAAAGGTCAATGTTTCCTGTATAACCAAACAGAATTCTTGATCTTGTTGATTCAACAGAGGAGGTGAAGAGACAATAATGCAACAAGGCACCTTGGCTTCCAGCAGAGCGTGTTTAGAGCATCCTTCATTGTCACTTTTGACAAAAACAAATACACTCCAGGAAAGGGTACTGTTGGCTGAGTAATTACGGACACAAAGCAATTCTGCTGGAAAATTCCTGGCCAGCAACACCCCAGTAACGACAGATCCTCCATCTCTTGTGTACTGGCACACCGACCAAAACTGTTCATTAAGTATTCATGGCTTGACAGGTTTTTAAAGGCTGAAGCACCAGTTATGATCACCTCACTTGTCCTTCTGCATCACATAGCTGGGAGAGCATTGCCCAGCACCAGCGGGAAGCACTGACCTCCAGACATAATTATAGGTGTCAGAAAAGGACCTCACATCACTCGAGTTCTTCCTAGGAGTGATGGGAGACACCATGGATCAGAGGAGAAGAAGCAACTTGCTGGTCAAGGTTGGATGCCTTGGCTTTCACAGGCATCTGCACAAACCCCATAAACTCCAGAGACATCCTGCCCAGGGTGGGTACCACCTCCTGAACTGGGGAAAACTACGGAGAGTTAAATGCAGGACAAACCAAAACAGGTCTCATGACAAGCAGAAATCTCACAAGCAGCTTCTCTGAAGGGTTGGTAACCCCACCCTAGAAAAAGAGGGAATGGGACGGGCATACCAGGCCAAACACATCCCTGCCAGATCAGCCAGAGTCACCCAGGTCTATGCCTCTGCTATCTGCAAAGAAAATTCTTAACTACTACGTGAGGTGGCATCTGTGTAGCATCAGATAATCAGGCAGAACACGTTTGTAAAGACGGCAGCATGGGGGTCCCAACAGTATGAGCATGGGATTAGAAAAGACAATTTTCAGGTGAAAATTATAGAGGAGACTGTGACTGCATGTGAGCAAAATACCAGCCACCTGGCTTCCAGATATTCTTTAGCTGTCTTCATCTTCCACAACACCCCTTTGACTCAGGGAAACCCTTTGCTGCTTTAATGCCAACTGAACAAGTTACTGTCTGTGTAAAACACACCATGTCTAGCCCCGGAATTAAAATCAATCTCCAAGATCGTGGTGTCTAGGGCATAGACTCCGATTCAGAGATAATATCTGCTCTTCCCTCCTCAAGTCCCTTCCCTTTTCTTCCCTAGAACAAGGATAATAAATCTGATCTCGCTTATAAAGGGGCTGTGGATGAAAAGCCCCATCTAAAGAGACAAATGTTATTAACATTCATGCCAATCTCTGACTACAGAAACATTAGATTAAGGCTGAAACTGCATCAATACTTCTTTTACTTCTTATAAAAGGTCCTGCCCCTCTGAGCTGACCCACATTTTATTAACATGCTGCAGGTGTAAGTGAACCCCCCCCCATCCTTTATTCATTACCACCGTTATTTTCCAAGAGAATCCCACCAGGGTTTTTCAATTCAGCATCTGATTTGATTGCCGGAGCCCTGCTAATTGTTTTCAATGAGATTAGGAGAAGACTATTAGACTGATAGGATGTTCACTGGCATTGCATTACCCCTTTCCACTGCAAAGGAGGCCCTTTTCTAACGTCATGCAGATGCAGACGGGACTAAATAAACTTCCTCCTACCTTGATTATTATTATTATTTGCAGTAAGTGGTGGTTAGGTGCAGCAGACTGCAGCGCTTGTTCTTCTCTGTTAATCCCTCCTGAGACTCCCCTTACAGAGCTCCCATCTCGGGAGACAGTCTGATGTGAGTAACTGGTGAGAGAGCTCTCTCCTCCACACAGTCCCTGCTGAGCCCCTGGCAGGATGATGAGAACTGGGCAGCTCAGAGCCCCTCCAGCCATCCCACCAACAGCTCTGAGGTTGCTCTGCAAAGCTGGGACACTCTAAGAACCATCTGTCCCCACAGCAGCGGGGCTGCATGAGGCAACATCAGCTGCAACACAGCAGAGCAGCTACTGAGCTGTAGTGGCACAACTGGGTGCTGAGAACATCTCCACTCTGCTGTTAGAACTCACCCAGGCGGCAGCACTGCCACATGGAAAACAGAGGTTGACTTTCACCCAGCTGCTGCCAGTCCCTCATGTGTCCCCTGAGTCCCCTCATTCACTTGTCCCATCCCGAAGAGATTTTGGGTCCAATAACTGGAGGTCAGAGAGAGCTTATCTGCCTCTGTTCACTGTGGAGGGCCACCCATCCCAATGGTTCTTTTGATTTCTGTGCTCTTTTTTGGCTCTTGTCCTCCCAAAGACAGAAGTGGAAGGGTATTAGTGATGTATGAGAAATCAATTGGTTAATGAAAGCACTCCTTCCCCTTCTGCAGCCCCAAAAGCACAGAGAAATAAAACAATAACTTCCAAACACAGCGGGCTAGGGATCACCTGATAACTCCACATTGATTTTTCTGTAGGGGGCAAGATGGGACAGTTGAAGGGTGGATGCCTGCTGCATGGCAAAGGCACTTTCCCAGCTGTCCAGAGCCACCCATGGCACAGCAAGGAGCTGGTGCCACCATGGCATTGCTGCAGCACCCCAGTGCCACAAGGGAAAAGCAGTGGGGCTGTTTGCATCTCCACTGCACCTTTCAGTACTTTGGGGGGATAATCCTTCCTCTGCACTTTAATGCTTTTCCTACAAGGGACTGATGTGCCTGCAAAGGACATGTTGACAGTCATAAAGCAGCTCTACACTAGGGAGAGACAGTCCTGACCCCACAAGCCTCTGTCTCCCCCAGGCAAGGGGGGGCACTGGCTGCCTGGACCAGCTGTTCTTGATCTGGGAGGTTCCCACAGTGGGAGGACTGATCAGCAGAGAAAAGCAGGATGATCAAGGCTGTTGTGGGGATGGGCATCCTGAGCTGCATCAGAAGAAACGTGGTCAGCTTCCTGAAAGGTGATTCTGCCCCGGTGAAACCTCACCTGGAGTCCTGTGTCCAGCTCTGGAGCCCCCAACACAAGAAGGATGTTGAGCTGTTACAGAGGGTCCAGAGAAAACCATGAAAATGATCAAAGGGACAGGCTGAGGGAGTTGGGGCTGTTCTGCCTGGAGAAGTGAAGGCTCCAGGGAGACCTTATAGCAGCCTTATAGCAGACCTGTGGGGGCTACAGGGAAGATGGGAAGAACTGCTCACAAGGTTGTCCAGAGACAGGACAAGGGGCAATGGCTTTAAGCTAGAGCAGGGGAGATTTGGATGGGATATTAGAAAGAAGTTCTTTACAATGAGGCTAGTGGATCACTGGACAGGTTGCCCAGAGAGGTCACAGAAGCTCCACTCCTGGAGGCATTCAAAATCAGGCTTGATGGGGCTCAAGTCAACCTGTTCCAGTTAGAGATGTCCCTGCTCACTGCAGGGGGGTTGGACTAGATGACCTTTAAAGGTCCCTTCCAGCCCAACACATTCTTTAATTCCACTTGGGGTTACCCTGGCTGCACACCCTGATTCCTTGTACCTGCCCAGCAGCTGCCTTTCCATGCACTGGAAATCCTCAGCTCAGCTCAGGCAGTGCCACAGCTCAGGAGGCTCAGGGAGATGATGGGCAGTGACTGACAGACATTACTGCTGCCCTGCTTCTGCGTTTGCTCCAGCTTTGGCACCTTCTGTCCTGAGCAACGCCATTTCAGACTGCAGCTGTGATGAACTGGCACAAGGGACTCGTCCTTAACTAAAGATGGATGACAGACAGCTCAGCTCTGCACTGAGCTGAGATTTCAGCAAGAAAAAGAAAAGGGAGCTTTAGGAAGCTGGACTTGGGCAGCTTCCCCTTGCCCTGGGGAGCTGGGAGCTTGTGGAGGGGGCACAGCCCTGATGCTGCATTGCCTGTGACTGCAGGGAGACAGCGAGAGCCTGGGGAGAGAAGGTGGTGCTGGCTGCGAATTCCCCTCCTGTGGGGCATTTACCAGAAGCAATAAAGCAAATTAGCAAAAGAAAAACCAGGCTGCAAACAGGAGAGGGAACCTGCTGTGGCCAGCTCCCAGCACTGATGCCAGCAGAGGGCATCCGCAGCACACTGCTCCCTGCTCCCGCTGCATCCCAGAGCCATCCCACTGCCACCTCCTCAGCCCATGCAGTGCCCTGGTTACCTGTGTGCAACGCAGGAAAAAAAATCCCATGAAAATAAGATTTCTATGCTGCAATGTCCTGGAAACTTCCCATGGAGATGAGTCACAGAAGAGCACGTGTGTCTGACACTGTACTGGGATGCTCTGGGCCTGAACCACTGGCAGTGCAAGGTCCAGTCTGTGCTGTTTTGCCCCCCGAGCCCTCCAGTCCCACAGGCTGTCTGTATTCAAGAGTCCAAAGAAGAAACCAGAGCAACCTGAACACCTATGAAATTTTGTTTGCCAGACACCCCTCTCTCCAGCAGTGCCAGTGCTATCCCAGGACCATCCTTTCCTACAGCTTTGCTCACCCATCTATTCCAGCCTTGTGACTGTTCAGCTTTTATTTTGATTTTTAAATGTGTGGCAGAGTAGAACCTGCGTTTGTTTTCTTTTACAACAAATCCTCAATCAATTTGTAAGAGGTAAGTGTGTGTAACTTTACGTTCGTATTGGCAGATTTTCATGGCAGCTTCAGAAAAGCTATTTTAATCTCAACTGTTGGATGTAAATACTGTGCTGGAGTTTCTATAATGCTACAGCCTTCTGCTGGCTTATACAGCCTCCTGCTATAAAACACAGCCCTTTCCTGAACCAAAGCCAAGCTCTTGGAAAGAATGAAAGAATAAAAAGCAGAAATTAGTTTGTCAGGAGATGGATTTTTTTTAATGTTAGACATATAAAATCACTGCAGCCCTAACCCCCTTTTTATGGCCATCTTTGCTGCAGCATCAGTTTGCAGGAGGCAAGGGCTGTACCCACCAGAACAGGCTGATTCCGTGTTCCCTCCACACCTCACTCCAGCCCAGGACTGCAGACACAGCTTCAAGACATGACACTGGCAACACCCAAGTGGAGATCTGTTACTGCAGAGGGAGGTGGAGTCACCCTGAGGACTGTGTCAGGATCCAGGGGAAACCTGTTATTAATGAGGAGATGGATGTCCCCACAGCATCCCTCCATGTTCTCAGGATGGTACAAGCACCTCGTGGTGATCACCTTTCTTGGAGAAACGGCAACTGTAGCATATGGTCTTCGAGGGAGGAGAACTGAGTCCCAAGAATCACAAGTCTTGGTGGGACAGGGATGAGCTTGTTTGCTAATCCTGATCTGCGGTGTGACTGCAGGGTCTCTGGAGGTTGGACCTGAACTTCTGTCCGTAGTAGGTTCAGAGTGACCTATACATGCCCGTGTCAAGGGAAAAAATACTCCCCTGCGGCAAGGACTAGGAGAAAAAAAGCAACACCATCACACAGAAGATGCTCCCAAGCTTTATGCTCAGGTGAGGCCCCATCTGTGCCGAGCCAAGGCCATGGCAGCTGTTTGAGAAGGCGCCAAGTCTCAGAGAACAAACTCAGGAGAAAGGATGGGCTAAGCACTGCAACCCAGCAGAGAGCTCCCAGCTAACCCACCAGCCAAACCTACACAGTTCCCAGCCACTGGCCAAGTGGGTTCAAGAAGTCAAGGCTGGGATCAGCAGAAGAGTTTAGATGAATAGGCTGTGGGGCCCTGGGAGCACAGAGCGAGACATTAACACACCCCCCTGAAACTCATCACGAAGCCGTGGCTAGCCTAGGTCTGTGTGCGATCAGCCCTTCACTGAGAAGCAGGGGAGGGTGAATTCCTACCTCCAGGACAAGTTCCTTTTGCTCCACTTGGTGACAGCTTGAACAAATCGCTTCCTCCTGGTCTCAGTGGCAGCAAGGTCGGGCAGGGAGCAGCGAGGGGTCTTCATCAGCTTCAGTGTGGCTTCGTCTAGGGTTAGGAAGTCACAGAAATCATAGGAATGGCAGGTTAAGAAATTCCAGGGGGGATGTGGGGGACAGGGATGCAGCAACAAAGGGAAAGGGCTGAGAGCTGCTGGGACTTGGTCTCAGCCCCAGCATCACCCACAGGGCACTAGGCTGATCCCACCAGCAACAGCAATTCCTTCTGAAAGCCCATTTCTTCAAAAGAGTCACCAGCCAGGGCTGCCAGGAGGTGAGTGGAGCCTAGGGCTAGCTCTGCTGTTCATCCAACGGGTGGTTCTAGGGATTTCTGGAGAAAATGCAGCAGACCAGGAGATGTGCGCTCACACAGAGGAGACTCACCCAGACCTGCATTCTGTATGGCAGAGAGTGAAGACCACCTTCATGGGTGGACCACCTGTGGCTAGCTCTGATTACACCGCAAAGCACAGATTTCAATTGCTCTCCTTTGCTCTCTCTTGCTGAATTCCCCACTATTCCTCGGGCAAAGCAGAGATGCCCACAGGTACATGAACGACACCAGGAGCTCATCTGGAAACAGTCTGCACTCCTCCTTTGGTTAAACACTTTGCTTTCAGACACAAACCTGCTCGGGTCAGCCCTGCAGGCCTGATCCAGACATCTTCTCCAGAAATGAAGACACAAATGTTTTGGAGGGACCTCATCCCTGCTCCTGGCCCTCCTGCAGCCCATGAAGAGGGGAAGAGAAACAGCTGCCTGTGTTCAACGGAGAGCAGAGAGGGGAAGTCCTGGCGGTGGGTTGCAGACAGGGCGGCTCAGGTCGCACCTGCTACAGGAGCCCAGCCTGTTAATTAGCAGCTTTTCATTAATGCTGCCCCAGCAGCGGAAGCAACCCAGCCATGCAGCAGGAGGTCATGGCTGGGCACTGGGGAGGGGAGTGGGCAGAAACCCTTCAGAGGGCTGGAATAAAGCTGGCTTTCTCTTGCTCTCAATGAGGACATTGAGAGGAATGAGACCCTGTTGCTCCCACCTGGTCTTGGGCTGCTCCTCCCAGCCAGGTGCAGCTGCCACATCGTGCAGAAGCCACGCACTGCCCTGTCCCTGGCCACTAGAGATGCCAGGGAGGGGGTGACTGGCTTTTAGTTGCCCAGGGGTGATGGGCAGGTGTCTGGCCTGGTGAGAGCCAAGGAGAGCCCCCAGCTCTGCGGGCACCTCCCAGTTATATGTGCCACGAGCAGGAGGGAGCAGCACTGGAGTGTTTTGACACCATCTTCCTTCCTCCAAAAGACACCAGATTATCCACTTATACAAATTAGGAGGCTTAATCAGGACTCTTGTTCAAGTCCATGTGATGCTGCACTGGAGGCTTTGAACAAGACCACCCATCAGCCTTAGTTTTTCTGCTTTGGTTTCTTTCTCCCCTTGTCTTTTCTTCTTTTTTTTTTTTTTTGTCTGAACACACCAAGAGTTATTTTAAGCTATTTTAAGCACGACAGGAACCCCAAGGGTGTGTGGGTCTGGTGAAATAATTGCTTGCCTCAGGTTCTTCAAAGCACGAGGCAACGAAGCACCTGAGCCATGTAATTACTCTTACCACTGCAAACTGGGCCATGTGTTACCCCTGTGTGAGCTTTTCCTGGAGATGCTGCTACCCCACAACCCAGCACCAAGTCCCCTCTGCTCTCCAGACCGGCAAGAAGCTGCTCCCTGCATCCCTCTGCCCCGGAGAGAGGAGGGATCGTGAGTCACTGACCTAGGACCCCCGTCGCCTCGAGCCCCCCAAAGCGCTGCATAGCAGTGATGGCCTTGGTGAGCTGCTCTTGCGTCTGCAGGCGTCCTGTGACGGGGTCTGAAGGAGGCAGGTACCCAAATTTCATCAGCCAGTTCTGTGAAACAAGGAGACAAGGGGGAGATGAGCCTTGAGGTCCCTCCCAACCTGAACCATTCTGTGATTCCGTGAATTCCCTCTGTGGAAATCAGGACGGTAGAGAGGTGACAAAAGGGAAGGAAGGGAATTGTACAGGAGGGAAAGGTCCTGCCTGCTCTGCTTGGAAATCTTTTTCCCACTCACACATTTATACCCAGCTTCCCCTTTGAACTGCCTGGTCCCTGCTAACACACTGATGCATCAGGACAGGCTTGTACCCATCAGTCCAGTAATGTACCCACCATCTGGTGGGATGTGGTGACCTTCACTACATCCAAGGGTGACAGCTATAATTGCCACCCGGTTGCAGATCACTTCTGATAGCAGCAGTAGAGCAGCCCCCACCCAAGGGTCACCTGGGAGCCTTCGATTCTCCCGCAGACACTGGCAGCTCTTACTAGAAATGTGGTTCCAAGGGTTGCCTGTTCTAACTTGACCTTCACAACACCACAACTTTGATCGGAAAAAAACTCAATCGTGATGTCTCTGACCCATCTTTAAGCCATAGTTGACATCTGTGTTGATCCAAAGCTGAGTCACCCAGAAAATACCACCACAGAGACCACAGGCCAGGCTGCTTCCACAGGGGCCGCCACGCACAGCGGGATCTTGGCTTGGTCCCTTCCCATCACTTTCCAAGACAGCACAAGCACTGCAGTTGTAAACTCTTGCTTTGAGGAACCGAAACACCTCCTCAGTGACACCCAGCAGTTTGCTAGTGCGGCTCTCACCTCTCCAGTGTGATGGGAGGGGGCATGGGGACAGGGAGCAAAGGAGAACCTTGAAACAGCCTTCCCCTAAAATTTGGCTAATGCCAAAAAGTCGTTCCTGGTGCTTGATGCCCCTCACAGTGTAAAAACCAACCAAACACACACGGATTGAAAAACACACAAAGCAAATTCCATTCACGATGGCAACAGGTTTCTCAGCTTCAGATAATTTGTTCAAGGGGATAAACTGGCAGAGTCATGCTCAGCCCAGCAGCACCACAAGTGCCAGGACTGGCTTACTGGTGACACCTGACACATCAGTCATGCCCAGCCCCTGACTGATTTATTTAAGAAGAGAAATAAATGGCTCTTCCTTTGCCCTCCTTTCCAGCATTTCCACATGCCCTGATTTAACCATCTCTCCACCACTTGTCTGAAGGCACTGGGAGCCAGCCGTGGGTATCTTTGCCAGCAGGAAGCAGCAGGGACCAGGCAGTGTCCCTCATTGCCAAAGCCTGAGGCAGCACAGGCACGTGCTGGTGATCCCCTGTCATGGGCACCTCATTAAACCTAAGACTGCTATTTGATAGGAATTTGTCTCTCAAAGGACAATATATTTTTATTAAGATCTTTTATCTTTTCAGCCTAAAGCTGATAAAAAAAAAAAACCAACCCAGCCATAAATCTCCTTCTTACAACTGCTGGTGAATTATCTTCCCAAATCCTTTCTTACCTTCCTTCCCTCTACCTCGGCAGAAGGATCAGCAAGAAACACCAACAGCGGGTGCAGAGGAAGCCATAAACACCCACCTTCTATTTTCTTTATCTGTATCAAAGAAGCATCGATCTGTTGAGCCTTCTGAAGGCTGGTATTGATCTGGACTGCCACCGTGGTCAATACACCGCAAATTTATCGTAGTCAGATTAGTGCAAACGTTGGGACCTGCTTATCGCTACGATGTGAGCGTCTCACAGCTTGGTGTCACCTGCTGCAGCCACCCCAACTGCCACAGCTCTGCAGCCCTTCTCCAGCAAGACTCGTTAAACAACTTCAAACATACAGAGCTTGATGACAACCTCCTCATGCTTGCTGTGGCTCTCCACAGGGAACAGGGTCTCCTGTGCTGGGTTTGCCCTCACCCTCCGTCACAGTTGCCTTATTTCAGTGGGTGCTGTGTGATTACAGCCAGAACCCACCTTCTCTGACCATCTCTCGGTGCTTAATGCGGCTCCACCAGCCACCACCTTGCTGAGAGAGCATCAGCAGCGCTGCAGCCTTCCCTTGCCATCAGGCTGAAGGCAAGGCCAGGAGCTCTCTGCTCCCCTCCCTGCTCCTCTGCGACTCTGCACAGCAAAAACACTTGCAGCAAGAATTAGAAATACAATTGTCCCTCAATTGCTCAGGAGGAATCAGCAGTGACACACAGCTCCACAGACCACCCACAGGATGGGGGGGTTAATTTTGTTTCCTCCCCAACCATGGAGACAGCGTCGTTTATTATCTCATGACAGTGGAGCCAATGCTGTGCCGGAGATGCGCACAACTCGGCTCTGCTCAGGTCCTCCTGGAGATGGAGGTGGCAGCAAAAGGCTGGGGAAAGCAAAGGCACAGTGAGGTTCAGCAAAGGTCCTGCTGCTCTGGCTGCAGCCTGCACAAGATCTCTCTTCTCAACCCAAGGGGACAGAAAAAGTAGCAATAGAACTGGACATACCAAACCAGATGGAGTGGTCTCTAAAGAAAAGGTGAAGGGGATGGGCAGGTGTCACAAGCCCCTTCCCCATATCACCTTGCAAGCACTGATTTTCCAGTGCAGACCATCATATTTCTCACACCTTACTCAGGCTGTCTATGCCTTTTCTAGACTTCTCTGCAACATTATTCTCACTCATCTGTCCCAGCACACAGGTTCCGGCTGGTTTCCTCTCACCTTGTAAGCAAAGCTGATCCATAGTATTGAACTTTCACATACGACCTTTGCTGTGGCAGAACGTGTCACCGGGGGAAATGCAGCTGGACTTGGAGATGAGAAAGACCATCAGGAATTGCCTGCTTAGTTATCTGAGAGCCCTGCGGAACCTTTTCAGATACCTTCTTGTCCTTAGCTAGAACAAAACCTAAACCACAAGCTTCCATCAATGAGAAATATGAAAACATTTTCCACTGAGACAACCTCAGCACGTTCCCTTCTTATTTCCACTTTTTTAATAGAAGAAGCTTTTTTGCCAACTCTCATTAGGTGAAAACGTTAAAGTGAAACAGTGATTTGAACTGAATGCTAAAATTCTTTGAACACATTTCTTGCCTGAATTGGCACGATAAAAAACTTTTCCCTACGAACCGTGCTGCGCTAAATGAACTGACCTAATCCCATGAGAAGATTCAGCTTCAGCAACGCCCTATTTTAAAAGGAAAAAAAATTGCTTCACAAAAATAATTCCGATTGAGCCAATGTCTGATCATCTTCCAGCTCTGGGGTGAGCTGGCAACAAGCGTGGCTGCCTGACAGGACTTAAGCCATGGGGTACATACCTCAGTCTGGGGACTCATGGGATCCCAGATTGAGTTTTGTGTGTCCTCATCTATAAAATACCTGGACCGGTATTTCCTGGTCTCCTGTCTGCCAGTCCTGTCTCTCACACTGGAAACTCTTTGGGGCAGTTCACCCCATTCTGCTTTATCCTAACTGCAGGGGGCTGCTGGGCTGGATGTGGCCAGCTGCCATCACCAGAAAGGGATCCACATGGTGGACTCCTCCTCTGGAGCTGGGGGTTAACAAAGATGAGGCTGGGGAAAGCTGGAGGGACTGAGCCAAGCTCACAATGAATCTTCTGATCCAGCTCCACCACCAAGCAGCACAGAATTAAAGGCTTCCCATTGTGCTCAGCGCCGAGAAAAAGAACACATCAAAGAAGGAATCGCACGCCTGGCCAAAAACATCCAATGACATCCATCCATCTGCATTTCCCCTCCACTGCTCTCGATAAACACAGCTGCCAGCAAGAGCCTCACGCTGCTCCGCACTGGGCAGAAGCACAGAGACACCCTAAAAACCACAGCCAGGCTCTGTATTGACAAAACACTGTCCCTGTGTGAAAGCTGCAGATCCCATGCCCCACTCTGGATGGTGGGACATGTGCCACATCCTAGGGAACAGGGAAAAGCCATCACAACACACTCAAGCCTCCAGACCAAGGTACCGGGAAAGGAGGCTCTCTGGATGCTGCCCATGCCCAGTTCTCTGCGGTCTCATGAGAGCAGCCACCAACAAACAACGCAACTCCAGAAACGGATCAAAACTGGGGAGAAAGTTTTCCCGTGCACATAGCTCTACAACTGTTAAATGGTTGGATTTTATCCTTCCCATCCCACCGTGGGTGGTACCCAATAAGAGATTTCTCAACTCAAGAGCTTCAAAGCCCAGTTTTCCTTTGAAAAGTGAAGTGACTGTTGATGGTGATGCAGCACTGTTGTTCCCCCACAGAGCTGCTCCACCGGAGCTTCTGGAGACAGACTGCTCACTCACTTCACTAAAAATAAGTTGAGCTCTTTCTGTTCTTGTCTGGGTTCCTGTGCTGCTGGAGTAACAGGGAAAAGCCCGCTTCTTGCATTAACAGAACCCAAGCCTGCAGAATTTTTTATTGCACTGTTTTTTCTTTAGGAGAAGGCACAAAGTTAGGAGACATGGTAATGAAGTCCTCTCCTCTGCAAGGGAACCCTGCTTCACTGTGTGAATTTTTTTTACTCCTTAACCCAGCTGAATGGGACGCGAGGGAGAGAAGCCACTGCGGCAGCCGCCAGGGACTGGGGCTTTTCCAGGGCCAAGTGATGACCCAGAGCAAAGCACTGGCTCCAGCAGTAGCGAAGCCTCTGGTATCACTTATGCAAAGCCAATTTTCAGATTAACCCAGCAATTTCACTTCTTTCATCTCCCCGCTTCCTTTGTATCAATACCCTTTTGTCCTAGAACCTACTTACCTGCTTCATTTTAAAAGAGATGTAGATATTGTCCTTCTTTTACGGAAGATTTATGAGCTCTGTAGGTTTGCTTTTACAAATATTAATATTATATAAGCTGATGGGCTTATTCAACTGCCACAGGGGAAAAAAGACTCAGTCAGCGAGTTTTCTTCCTGATGGTTTCTTTTTAAGGGTCAGAGGTTGGCATTTACAAGAAGACAAACTAGTTCAGGATAACAAGGAGAGGATAAACAGGATAAACAGCAAAACAGAAATCGGGATAAGCAGAAAAAAATCTACCCAGCCAGTTCTGTGCTTCTGCCTGCACTTGTATTATTATAATGACCGTGTTTCTAAAGCTTAGCACAAAAAACATCAGGGTCTTTTTTCCTTTTCTTGATGTTGCATAAACATTGAGGGGTAAAACAGCCTTAATCCTGCAGAGGCTGTACCAGTCCCTTTGCTCAGGAATGCAGATCATTATTTTCAGTTCACTTGACCC
This sequence comes from Rhinopomastus cyanomelas, assembly GCA_013400115.1. NCBI lineage: Eukaryota > Metazoa > Chordata > Aves > Bucerotiformes > Rhinopomastidae > Rhinopomastus > Rhinopomastus cyanomelas. Next base: position 389,853 of record VXBP01000410.1, read on the forward strand.
TTTGCCAAGCAGAGATGAGCAAAGCTTTGCGCCTAGTCCCTGGCTCCTCTGCAGTCCTACACCAGACCCCGAGATTTGTACCACTATCCCAGATGGTCTCCATATCCCCATCCTAGCAACACTGGAGGAGGAAACTGGGGTTAAACTCATGTTCATGTTGCTGGGGCTGCAGTCAGCACCCACAAGGCTCTGCATCGGGGCTCTCAGGGTGCACCCACAGGCACCTCTCCCTGGTCCATGTCACTGCTATTGCTCCAGAGACCTCTCTGCAGCAAGAGGCTGCACCAGCAGTGACTCGAACACACCTCAAGACTCCAGATGTTCTACATGTGTTTGAGTCACTGCTGGGCAGTCCCAATTTCCAAGTTTTCCAGGCAGCCCAAGGCTGGTTTTTCATTCAAAATATTCCTTCTGTTACTAGTCCTTGAATTTCCCTACCAAACAGCACCTCTGTCCGTTAATCAAGCTACAAGTTGCTTCTCTTCTTTTAAAAGAGCTCCTGTCATGGCTGAAAGCCTGAACCTTTACCCTGCCCTGAACTCAGCTCACAGTGGTGAGGTCCCTCCCCACCGTGCCCAATACCCAAACCAGCCCAGCTTTCATCTTCACCTCTCATCTCCTGCTGTCCACGGCAGATAAGCACAGAGAAAAGGGTTTTGTTGTTACAGGGTCACCCAGGGGGGAGAGGACTCTGAAAGCTCCTGTTCCTCCTGGAGGTCCCTTTATACGCTGGGTGCAGTCGTGCTTTGCACATGCAGGGGAAGAAAATCCAAACAGACTATTCAACAAAATTAATGACCCAGATTACTAAAATAAAGCTACAACTCAAACATCCGGAACTAATTTCCAAATTACACTTCACTTTATCTCTGCAGCTACCATTAAATAGGGTGGAAGCTTTTAAAATAAAAAAAATACAACCCTAGAAAAAACCCAACCTCATCACCACCACGAACTAGATTAAAAGGAAATTGCTTTTGGCTGTTGTAGTTTTTTTTCTACTAAGTTTTCGAAGGTTTCCAGTATTCAAATTTTTACAGTCATTTTCCTGAGATCAAAGGACCCCAGGAACAACACCCATTAATTAGAGCAACACATATGGTGCTGCTATACTCCCGGGAGGGCTCCTGCCATGCAAGGGCCTCCGGGCCGTGCAAAGCCAATAGCTCCCTTGCAAAGGTTGCCACGCACCTCTCTAATGAGCTACTGCACGCACGCAATCAGCTGATTAATTCATTAGGAGAAAAAACCTGCAGTTTGGATTACAACTAGGGTTTTGGTTGATGCCACCACTGAACCAGTTTCATTACCTCACGCCGGAGGAGTCGCTCGAATCCAAACAGCTATTTAATTCTGCACAGAACCCAGGGTGGAAGTTAATGCAGCTGCTAATGATTTCCTCTCCCTCCCTCTTGCTTTAAGCGTTCCATTAGTTAACAACAGCAGCGTTGCGGAGGGCTACAACCAATGAGCCCGGAAGACGCAGGTCCCTTGGCAAAGGACCCATCTTACCACTCGATGACAACGTGCTTGGGACATCAAGGTCGTTCAGGATCACGGGGACAGAGCACTTCTGCTCCAGCATGGCTCACTTTTCAGCCTGCAGGTCTTGCTTGGATGTGCCTGTAGCTTCAAACACTCATTTGCAGGGTTCTACTTGAGTTACTGCCCAACAGGGCATTGGAGGTTGATGTCCTCCACTGGACAAGGTGGGTCCAGGACAAGGCTGTTGTGATTCGGAAGCCAATTCTAACCCATCTGTGGTAAATGTTACGCAAGGTGTGAGCACCTCTTCGGCTGGATGGGTACCAAGAGCCTTCCCAGACACACAGAGTTAACCAAGAGATGCTGTAGACGCAGAAAGAAATTCTCTGCAGACCACAGAAACAGCCTTTTCAACCTCTTTGAACTGAAGATCAAAGAACCGATTCCCACCCGTAGAAGGCAGAGGGAACAGTGCAGCAGCTCAACAATGTTTCCTACAGCCGGTTTAGATTCTTTCCAGAATAAGAAAGAGTGACAAAACACACAGACAAAGGTACAGTTTATTCTGTCTTCTCAACACAAACATGTCTTTCTCTAAGTGAAGACCTAATACACCAGGGCGTTAAGGAGCCCTTCAGTCACTGGAGGTTTTTCAGCAGATCCTGAAAATTTCCACTTGAAAAAAAAAACCCAGCTTGGTGTGTAGTTGGAACTCCACATGACCATCACCAAGGAACAGCTTTTTGTTTTAAAATTAACCCTAGCCATGCACAAAGCTGCTTGCATGGTGAAGCATCCTTTTGCATCAGTGGGTTATTTAGGGAGGGGAAGAAGAAAGTCCTGGTGCGTTGACCTGTGGTGGAAAGTTCCTCAAGTGACCAGATCAGAATTCTTCTATCTTGCTGCAAAAATAGCTCTGAACTACGTAACTCACTGCTTAAGGTGGTTCATGGGGATAAGCCTGGCCCCTCTGTGCAGGTGTGTTGGAGGCTGTTTGTGCTGGGCACGGCAGGTTCTCTGCCCCGGCAGCACCATGTCCTAGTGGCTTAGGACTTGGACTCTGGCTGTTCCCCAAAACCCCAGCCCCACTCATTACAAAGTACCAACGTTTGCATTACAAATAAAAATGCAGCGAGTTCTAGCCTTCTGGAGGACCCATAGGCCAATAACATCACCAAGGGGATCCAAGCACCCCCAGTACTCTACTTCATTGGGAAGAGCGGTAAGTAATTACTGGTGCAACATATGGCCCATAAATACCAGCAGCGGAGTTTGGATGTGTTTTAAAAACCCACTTCAGAGCATCTGTGCTCTGGTTCCCAGGCTGTGCCTGGCTCCTTCCACGTGATAAAGCTTGGTGGCTGTTGGGTTAACTCACCCTAGCTCCATTTACATGGGACACACACACACTCAGAGCATGGCCTGGACAAGTGTCCAGGGAGGACAGACAATGGCCAGGCAGAGTGAAGGAAAAAAGCCTGACTCCAGAGTGCCAGATGGAGCAACTGGAAGCCACAAGACCTGTCATGCATTGCTTTTGATGACCTGCAGCATTGACAGCTCATACGAAACGCCAGGCTGGGTGCCGGCGCCCCGCTGTGCCAGTCTGGCAGTGGGCAAGTGCCCAGAGCTGGGAGCATGGCCCCAGCATGCCTCCTCCTCACCAGCATCACATGCTGGTGGGCCCCAAGCACACTCACAGGTATGGCTGGATCAAAGTTAACCTCAGATCTGGTGTGACAGGGTTAAATTACACGTCAGCAAGCACAATTCTAACAGCATTTGTAACCCCAGGAGAACACTGCTCCTGTGCACCCGGCCACTGGCCACACGTAGCCAAGGAAGAGGGTTCCCTGCTCAACACAGGGTAATAAATCACCGTGAGAGGTTGCCTCATCCCTGAGATCACATCCTCCCTGTATAAAGAAAAATCAAAGCCAAGACTTTGCAAATTCAGGGTTTTCTGGGCATGGGACATGGGAACGTCTGTGGTTTCCTGGATCATTTTGCACAAGGCTCGGAGTCCAAAGCTGCCGGGGGCTGCTGTGAGCAGAGCCAGCTGGACAGTGATCCTCAGGAAACATCTGTTGAAGGTCAGTGGAGGGAACAGAGCATGCCTTGACCCTCCTCTCCTCATGCTCCTCCACCTTGTCTCATCCATTCAGTGCAACAGGAGGGTGGGCAGAGAGGGCAGCTGCTGTCCCTTGCCCAAGGGGAATCCCTCATCAGGCAACTCTCCAAGCACTCTCCGCCACGGGACATGGGATGCCTGCCCTGCACACAGTGGGGACACTCTGAAAGATGGGTTTTCTGAGAGTTTGCTTCATCTCAGCACACAGATGTTTGGACATTTAATTAAAGTCTCTGAGCCTCCCGAGTATCCAACAAGGGGCTGTTGACATCATTCAAGCAGATTGTACCGAGAACTTCCAAATACTCCTGTCTTCCAGCTGGACTGGGACCAAGATGAGCAAGAAAATGATGAATCCTTTTAAAAGAAGCACAAATTGCTCTTTAGCAAAGTAAGAACACACAGCAAGGCTCTTGTAGTGTGTGACTTCAGAAGTCTTGGTTTTTCTTAATGAGCCTATCTGTCTCATCAGACCCGACCAGCACACTGGCTCATGGTACGCAGGGAAAGCTAGTGTCGCATCAAGAACACGATGGAGTTGATCTGTATTCTCTCCCAGTCTCATCAAGATGAGCTCCTATTCTCTCGGTTTCAGTCATTAAACAAACTGCGTCTGGCAGCTAACTGAACAGACTGCTCTACATCAAAACAAATCTTTCATTAACTTCATGTATTGGAGCTTTCATTAGGATGGTGTCTTCTCCAGGATGGACTCTAGGTCGGACTCTGCAGTGTGACTGGTAACACCAGTCTGCCTTGGCCTGTCCACATTCTCACTCTCAAATCTCAGCCTCCATCCTGGAGTTAAACCTGCAGAACAACTTAACTGCTTCCCCATCTACAGCAGCCAACTCTTTCCTTGATAAATCAGCTCAGCACATTCTCCTCCACTCATTAGCTTGGAGATCAGTGGCTTTCCTTCTCCTCCTCATTGCATCTTGCTTCCCTCCAGCTAGGCAGGCTTGGTTCTCAAGATAACCTCAGGACACAGACCGTGTGTTTAAATATGCTCACAGTGTGGCTCAATATCCCTTCCAAGCAACTGCAGAAATTCTCCAGTCCACTGCAAACTAGGAGTCCAAACACTTACGTGCTATACTGGTCCAGCGGCTGCTAATGATAGCCACAGCCCCTGTATTTACCTTGTCAGCTCTTAGAATGGGTCGTAGATACATCTTTCCATTTATTTTTTAGCAATGAAAATATTGTGATGTTAAGAAATCCATAAATCAGCAGCTCTGCTGGGGTGTGAAATAGAGCAGCCATTTGGGAGAGAATTAAGGCCCACTTATGTCTCCTGTCCCTGGATCTATGTGACTACAGGAACAACACATTTGCTACCTGGTCGGCTTTGCCACTTCCCCCAGCCTCTCCCAAACAGTGGCATTTCAATGAGCTGCTCTTGTTGACAGGCTCCTTCTATTAGCTGTACAAGTGTCCTGAACAATTACTGATGCTGTGGGCAGCTAGCACATGAGAAAAAAGCAGCCTTCTGTTCACGAGCAAGGCTATTAAATCAGAGGGAGCAATAATATCGCAATTTGCAGGTGCCCAGCCCTCAGCACAAACAATGGGAACCCTCCAGAAGTACTGGAGGAGCACCCTGCTGGCTGGAGGAGCTGCAAGAAATTACCCACTGAACACAGGCAGATAAAACAGCCCTGCATCACCACACGGTGTTGAGCAATTTGCAAAACATGACCGCAATTCCTTAATTATCAAAACAAACGAACAGAAATGGATAATTGAACCTGCTCTGAGTAGTCCAGGGCATTTTCCTGTGGCTACCAGGATGAGTCTGCTTTTGGGGAGAACCATGTTAATCATGACCCAGGATCAAAGCGGTTTTGCACAAAACAACCAGAACAAAGCAGACGCCAAACCAAACCACACCACAGATTGGTTTTTCTCCCTAGAGGGTCCAAAATTATACAGCAAGGCAGAGTCTGCTTTTACCAGCAACCCCCCACCCCAAATACAAATTGCAGTAGTAACAGAGGACAGGCTGAGAGCAGGGGTTTTGCACTGTTCTATCCAGCAGAAGTCCAGGTACAGGCTGTGGTTTGTGGACGTGCTCCCAGTTTTGTTTGCCCCTGCTCACCCCTCGCAGCTGCTTCCAGGCTTTACCCTGGTCCAGTCAGTCACAGCTTCATCGCAGTCAAGTGCAAGCTGATGGGCTATTGGAAAAGCAGGGGTTGTTTCAATCCCTTGCTAGGAGACAGGTTGCTGTTTGTGTAGCTCTGCAGAGAGGGAGAACTGCCTCTCCTGCCTTGCTGGACCCCTGTTCCACACGGGAGATACATCACTCCCTCCAGAACCCAGGAGCTGCTAGGGCAGAGCAAGACATCAGGAGCCAGCAGTCAGCACACAACTGCTCTCACTCATGGGGCACAACAATCCCCATTACTACATGGCTGCCATCAGGAGCAGTTTTCACAGCACAAGGACCACTCACAGCTCCCATTCCACCAATGGGGCAGAAAGGGCAGGAGCAACTACGGGAGGTCACTGGCTGCAATGTGTCACCACACTGCTGCCTGCACACTGCAAGGTGCTTTTAGCTGCTGCTCCCACACCGCCCATCCCTGCATCATAAGCACTCCATGGATGGAAGGAAGGGTGAGATGACTGTCCAGGTCCTACTCAGGTAGTTCAGAGGAAAGCAAGATCAAAAGCCCACAGCTCGCTTGCGGCAATGAGAAATTCTGTCTAGGCAGCACTCCTCGTAGAATGGCTTTGGAAACATTCCCAGAAGGTCCCACTAGCTTTGGAGTATTTCACAAGAAGGGGTCGGCCAGTTGGACCCAAACCAAGTGTGGAAGGAAGTGTCTCTGGCTGAAATGTTACCAACAATTTGTCCTTTTTGCTCAAATCTTCCACTTTTCCAGATCCTGCTGTGTTCAGGGTAGTTAATGAACAGGGAGGGAGAGGGAAGCCATGTGCCAGCCACAGGCTGCACAGTGACCTGGCAGGATCACTTCCAGGCCTGTCAGTGGGGTTGAAGCCTGCAGAGGTGCCAGGGGATGGGGCTCCTTGTTCTGCAGTGTCCCCCAAAACCAAGGCTTGGCTGAGCATGACCTGTGAATGACCACACCCCTAATTAATCCTTATTCCCAGCTCTGACTGAGAGCAGCAAGGAGCATCGGAGGTTCCTGCCATGACTGATAGCACCAGCCGCAGCAGCCATTCAGTCAGAGGCAATGCTTCATGCACAAGCTGCAGATAATAAATGACACTGGTGTAGCTTTAATACTCATTTGAAGAACACCGGTTCAAAGCACTGCTGTGGTGACTCACTCCCTCTGACAAAAGCAGGGGCTGGGTACTATGTGCTGAAGGATGAACTGTCCTGAGGTACCCCTTTGCAGCTTGAAACAGCCCTTTCATGAGGCTAGTTCCATGGGTACTGGTATCTCTGGGGCACCTCAGCCCTGAATTACTGTTGAGTGGCTCAGTGCTATGCACCCATTGCCATAGGGTCACCCTCTTGCAGTTGTCTTCTCCTTGCAAGCCTGCCGACCCCAAAACCCTGCATTATCTTTCATGTGGCATTGGATGGGTGGGGGGCAGCAGCACCCCAAAGCCAACAGGGAGGGATGAGTCACCTGTGTGACTGCAGCCACAGGGGGCATCTCGGCTCCAACTCTGATCTTAGTTACAGCCATGTCCCTGCACTCACTGGGCTCCTGATGGCACCAATGTGGGATGTGCAAATTAAAGCCAGCTCCTACGATTTCACACAAGAAAAGCCCCCCTCCTCTCCAGCACAGCTGGCTACAGACACATTTATGCACAAAGATCATCTCTCCCCCACTGGGTGGCAAATGATGAAATAAAAGGATTATAAAATGCACATATTTGAAAATCCTCTAATGGGAAAATATCCCAAATCCTCTGTGGCCTCTCTACGGTGCTGACACAGCTGGAGACATCTTTCACCTTTCCAGACATTAACAACCACGCGTTCTATCCCTATCCCATCTATTTGCAGTGCAAGCAGCAAAATTAAGCAGTATCAGCTTCCCAGCCATGGAGAAGGATCTCATTTCCCACCCCAGCTACTGCTGGGCTTATCCCTCTGCCACACTTCCTCACCCTCAAGGTGTGATTTGCCGCTGGCACCACCACCCCTGTAACATCAGCAGTAAGGGCTGTATGTAATGCTGTAAAAGTATGATTCTCCTCTGACAGGGCTGTGGGTATCAGTGCTGTTAGCAGGATGAGGAGATGGCGCCTGTATCAGGCAACTGCTGCTCTGTGCTCACGAGATTTATGCAGAAAATAGCTCCCTTGCCCATTCCTGAGACCTATTCCAGCAGGGATGATGCAGACCAACTTTTGATACCAATCAAACTCATTAAATGGAGAGGTCTCACCTTCCTCCATAAGCAGAATATGAAATGCAGAGAAACTCCTGGAACAGCCCATCCGGCACAGCAGAGCAGAAATCCATCTGGTAAATTGGATGCATGTAATCACACTGGGTTTGTTTTGCCTTTTTTTTTTTTTCCAAAGCCCATATATTTTGACCCCTTCAGCTTCTTGACACAAGCCCTGTCAACACGTTTGATTGAAAATGTCAAAGTGACCATCTGTATCACATCACGAGCGGAATTGCTCTCCTTGCAACACCAGGACAGTTCTTCATCAGGAGCAGAGACATGCCCCAGCGCGCTGAGCGGGCTGCCAGTCTCTTCAGCCATATAGATCAAGTACCAGTTGTTAACCCTATGGAACCATCCAGCTCTGCCATCTCCTGCCCTAAACACCAAGAGAAGTCTCATCTCCTGCTGAATCCCATGCAGAAAGCCAATTGGCATCATCTTGCAGCTGCAGAGTTGGACAAGACAAACAGCCCTCAATTTGCTGACACATCTTAATACCAACACTCACAAAACTGAGCAACACCCCAGAAGGGGCTAAATGCTTCCCCACGGGGACAAGGAGCTGCCCGTGCGCACACAGGCACCTGGTGCTCAAGGACTCAGAGCGGCAATGCTACAAACTGTTATGAGAAAGATCAACAAAACCCACCAGAAAGGCTGAAGAAGACAGGATATGTCTGTCCTTGGAGGGACTAAGGCAAAGAACCAGTTTCTGCAGACTGCATTGCTCAGGGTTTGCTGTGACCATGCAATGAGCTGGCCCAGATATGCAGATGAGGAGTTTCTTTTTCACAAGAGCACGGTGAATCCTTGTTCCTCCCTCATCAACATTCTTCCTGCTTTGCTTGGGAAAGGAAGGATGCTGCTGTGCTCAAATGGCAGGGAGCACAGGAGAGCTATAAAAATACCAGTAAATAAGTCTTATTCCCTCTTTAATACAGGGAATGAGACAATCTGACCTTTCCAGACACCTGCAGCTTCCCACAGCTCCAGCCCTGCTTTTAAAAGATGTTTTGGGGTACATCTACCTAGCAGAACACAGAGGTAGCACGGAGAGCTTTCAAATCACTTCAAGCAGGTTAGATGCTGAGACCTGTCTAGCTGTGATAATAAACTAGCTTCTCTCACTTCCATTTTTTAATTTTTTTTTTAATTCTTTCTACCTGTCACAGCCACCCATGCAGACATTAACCTTTATTTTCTTCCCTAGCAAGGACACAGCCATATCGGTGCAAACGGATCTGCTTCTGCAGAATAACCCATTTTAGCAGAGAGCATGATAAAACCCCAGCAGCGTCTTCAGAGGTAGGACACAGCCATTTCCTCAAAGACAGAAGACCTTCACAGCATGGTGAGGCCAGTTTCAGCAGCAATCAAGCTGTTAAACTGAGTTAATCTTGTTCTTGGTCAAACAACCAGAGAAATCAAAATGTAAACCCTTAAGTTAATGCAAATTTAAGCCTTTGCATTGATTGCCCATCACATATTTATGTCATTGCTTAATCAAGCAGCACTCAAATTTACATTCCTCTAGCAACAGTAGGTGATCCTGCTGTGGCAGGAGGATTGGACTAGATGATCTTTCGAGGTCCCTTCCGATCCCTAATGATTCTGTGATTCTTTGAACAGTACAGATGATAATCTTCAAAGGCTTTCATTGAGCGACAGTGTCTCTGGCTGAGGCAGCTGTCCTGCAAGGGTGCACAGAGCCCATGTACAGACAGGCTGAGCCCATTTTCCCCCCAGAGAGATCTCCCCATGTCAGCAAGAGAAATGGCAAAAGAGAAACAGGGAGGATGAGGGGGCATTGGCCAGGGATCGCACCACAGGGAGCCCAGCATGTCCCCCATGTCCTGGGCAGGTACCCCAGTCACACACCTCAGCATCTCCCCTCAATCCTTCATAGCAGCACTTCACATTATTCATTATTGTCCAGTCTTTTACCTGGTTACAGCCTCAGGTTAAAAAGCAAAATATGTTTTTGCTGAAAATATAACTTGTTAATTGTTTTTTGGGTCTTTTATTTTATCTGTTAGCTTTTGAGAAGTGTCTGCAACTAATGGAGCATTGCTGGGGAGGCAGTGATGCTGTCTGCTGCCTCCATCCCAGCACATACCAAGCTGTAATGGCTTACAAATGCATCTGTAGTCATTGAATATCTTTGGTTGGAAGAGACCTTTCAGATAATCAAGTCCGACCTTCAACCCACCACTGCCAGGTCACCCCTAAACCATGTCCCTAAGCACTAAATCTATTTTTCTTTTAAATACCTCCAGGAATGGTGACCCCAGCACTGCCCTGGGCAGCCTGTTCCAAGTGTTTCATTAACCTTTTGGTGAAGAAATGCTTCCTAACATTAGCCTAAACCTTCCAACCATCTCCTCTGGTCCCATCGCTTTCCACCAGGGAGAAGAGGCTGAGCCCCTCCTCACTCCAACCTCCTGCCAGGTAGCTGTAGAGAGCACTAAGGTCTCCCCTCAGCCTCCTGTCTCTAGTCTTAGTTTAGGTCCCTTTTCTGTATCTAACAGCATCACTTATAAGGCCTTTGGGAAAAGTGATGGGTTTGCACGTGAGCATCCTGTGAATTTCCTCAAGAAATCATGGTTCTGTGAGAAAGAATGAACCGAGCTCCTGTCAAACGCTGTTCTGTCACAGTGGGCTGTGTGGGAAAAGCAGGCAGTTTGCAAGATTCTTTCCTTTTTCCTTCTCTCCTTTATTCCTTACACGAATGTCTTTTGCCTTCTTTTCCCTCTCCTTTCTGCTCTACAAACAACCTGCTCATTTGGCTCCACATGGCAAGTGAGTGCAAACAGAGAAACTGAGGCACATGGGCTTCCCAGGGATTCCCAAATGCTCCTGATAGAATTAAACAGCAGGGTGGGAAAATCAATTGGATTGTGCCATTTGAGGGTTGTGTTGCCAGGTTCCCTACCGATGTGGGGACATCACAGCCAGCATGGTGGGACCAACACTAGCCTGGCCCAACAAGGAGTGGGCAAGCCCTGTGGAAACCTTCACTACACAATTCAGAGGTGCTCCAGCATGACACGATGCCTGGCCCCTAGCACAGCTGTCTGCTCATGCCCAGATAATGTCTTTTACTTTCTCACCGCTTTAGGCTCAGTCATCCTCCAAACAGAGAAATCCCAGCTGCTGGGCTGCATCGGGTCGCAGCGAGCCCTGAGCTCAAGCAGGGAATCCCTGAGCCATTCCTGGCTGACAGGGCAGTGCAGCACCACACTGCAGACACCACGTGAGTTTATCATCACAGGCTGTGCTTCACACAGAACTGTGGGGTGCTCAGGAGTGGTGGGTGCTTGGCAGAATGAGCTTCACTTGCTGTTGCAAAGACATTCAGGCGATACATGACTGCTGACCTGCACATACAATTTAAGAGGGTATCTGCTTCTGCTGCACCTTCAGCTTCTCTTCCTCCTTTGGGTTAGCCCTGCCATGGACAGCATGAGGCTCCTCAGCTAACAAGGTACAGCAGGAATGAAACAAACCGGAAGAAACAACTGAGCTGCTGCAAGAGTAAAGTTACTGCAAAGCAGCCAAAAAATCAGGTATTGGAACCCCTTGCTCTGACGTTGCTCTTTGGGCAACCAATCCAGGGACAGCTTCCCCCAGCCTGCACTGAGCTCAGCCATCCCAACACTTAATTTTGATCTCTCTTTTCTTGCTTTAATACAAAGCCCTCATTTGGCTTTGGCCAATGTATCCATCAGGGTGAGCTTTCAGAGCAATGAAAGATGATGTCCCAATTCCATTCTGCAGACAAGGGAAGAAATCCTGCCGGCAGGACTCGTCGCAGGCCAGGGCAGCATTGTTATGTATATGTTCTGTGAATTAATGCCTTTTAGCTAAGAGAGTAGGACTTGAATCTTTTCCAGCCCACAGGCTCACGGTTTCACTAAGTAGCAAGTATCGACTTAAAAAGACCAAGATAATTTTATGACCCTCGAGTATATTTCAAGCTATACAAAGCCAGATAATGGCATGGGGGGAGGTAAAAAATAAAGAAATCGAATCAATTTGTATATATCAGCTTTAATTACTGACTGACAACAGCCAGCAAGGACTTCTTCGTTTCAGAAGCAGCATTTCATACACTATTAGAGACAGGGCTGGTGGGAGCTGACGGCACATTTACCCTTCACGGGATGAGCTCAGAGATAGAGCAGGGAGATCTGATGTTCCCACCAGCACACCAGGACCCTGGCTGGCCTGACCTCGTGTCCTTCACTGTCAGATCAACCCTCCTCTCATACACCTCGCCAATACACTGGATGCATCAGTCCAGCTGTGCATGAAGTGAACAGAAAGACATCTCTCTCCCCAAACAAGCAAGTGGCCAGGAGCTTCACTAGAGTTCCAGAGGAAAGTGGGGAGAAAAAACACAGGAAACACAGACAGTTTCTTTATGACTAACTCAGAAATTTTTTTTATTACTTCTCCCCCTAACTAATAGGGCAGAAAGGCTAAAAAATGAAACAGGAGTCAAACAGTTTGATATTGCTGGATGGATGCGAGGGAACACTACAGCCAGAGGGGCTGGAGCTGATGGGCAGTAGCTGGGTGCAACTCCCCATCTGTCCCTGTTCATGGTGAGGAGTTAACACTGCATTGTTTTCTCAGTTCCAGGGCTGTGAAGTGCCTTTCTCTGGATGGCCAGCACTGAGTGCAATCCAGCACCTCATTACTGCAAAATCTTATCTCCGTTTCCTCCCCATTTGCCACTTCATGGGCTGGCAGGTTTGAGGAGGGCAGGCAAAGGAAGAGTGAAATGTCAGCTCCTCTGAAACCAGGGCAAGATTGCCCCAGCTCAAACGGAGCTGGGATTTCTCCCTTGCAGCTGATCACCCAGGCAAGCAGAAGTCACTTTCCTCCTCTATTACCCATTGCCCCGGTGAGACCCAGCCTTGACCACGGACATGCTTTGTACTGGTGGGAGTATAAACATGTCAGCACAAGGCATCCTGCGATGGATGGATGGAGAGGGAGGAACAGAAGAAAATCCATTCAGATTGCTCTGACACAATTTAATCTGTCTAAAAGCCATGACCACAAAGGCAGCAGAAGGTGGATGCTGGTAGTAACCCCAGCTCACCTGGGCCTGTTTTATGGGCTTTGTATTCACTCTGTGTTTAAGTGCATTGTATGCTGGTGTGCTCTTCTACAGAGGGCATTAAAGCAGCCTCCTGGCTAAGGGACAGATAAAAATGTTTGGGGTGCTGGGGTAGGCAGCTCCACCACATCAGCCTGACATGTGGAAAAGCAGCATGTGAGGACAGTTAGGAAATGCAAGAAAATAAATAAGAAAAAAATTAGACTGAAACGGCTACACAGAAAATTGCAGCAGGGATGTGTGTTATAGAGATTCCTAAAGCAAGGGCAAGTTCAAGAAGGAACTGACCCTGTGAGAAGACACCTTGCCACGTATGCTGCCAGGGCTGTGTAAGCATGGCCCACCCATCTCCTGCTACCGCCAGACCCCCCAGGCCTTTGGGAGACTGCAGGCACTTTTGAAGGGGCTGGTGGCTTCCCAGACGCTCCTGGGCTGGCCAGGAGCATCAGTCAGGCATTTGTTCCCCTCCTTGCCCAGTAACACCCACATGCAGCATCAAGTATCTCCTCCTATCCCACCAAGCTGCCAGCACAGCCACTGTGATTCCCCCCTGGGGGTTAGGTACTAAACAAGGGGTACAGGCTCCCTGCTCCCCTGCCTCCACACCCACCACACCTGTCCTGCTGCCTAACCCAAAGCCTTGGGGATGAGCCCTACTATCCTGAGAAACCTGTCCTGACAGCATTTCCAACCACAAACCACCAGGATCCCACAAACCTAAACTATGGGGAGAAAGCAAGCCAGCTCTTTGGGTATGAAAACTTCAGTCAGACAACTGTAAAGAGTAAATTCAAGATGTTCTCAATGTGGACAGCAGGAAAAAAATTCATCGCTGAGCGGCTCCTGCCCCTCTGTGCTGCCAAGGGCTCCCTACACGCAGCCCCAGCAAGCAGGGCTGGACATCTACCTGGCCACAGCCCATGCAGCTGCAAGCCATCCCAACACCAGAGACATGAGGATGGCACAGGCAAAGCCAACATCCCCTGCTGCTTGGGCAGAAGAAGCCAGTGGGGAATAAGAGGTGGTGAGTAAGCAGGGAGCAGCCGGGAACAGGAGCCCAAAAACCTAAGTGCATTTTAATGTTACACACAGGTAGATCCACTGAAAGGTTCCTTGTAGGGAAAAGTTAAAGAAGCTTAAGTTATTCCCTCTGAACCTGGAGGCTCAGAAGTGCTATCTTTCACAATGCTCAAGGTACTGGAAACTGAAAGTGCAGCCCCACACGGGGTCTGGTGGCTGCGAGGTCTTTGGGCTTGAAGGCAAAAACCAAGGAATTTGCAGGATTGTATCTTTCAATGTGTGCACTCAGCACAGTGCAGACTCCAGCTGGGACTAGCAAGAGAAGTGGTGAAAACCACTCTTTTAATTACAGGGCTGGCTGAGTTTGCCTTCATTCAAGTTCATGTTGTGGTTTTTTGGATCAGGATTCTCCAGGGAAAACCAAAGCAGCTCAGATGCTGCCATTCCCTGACTTGTTGGTTACTCAAAGGGACTGAGGAGGTCAAACACAGCCCTGCTTTAGGCTCTCTCCTAAAGCAAGGCACAAGTGGGGCCATGATCCTTCACCCCATACACCTCCCAGGAGCCCTGCACCACCAGCGCAGGACACTGCATTTTCCATCAGACACAGGATGCTCTAGGATAGTGTTTAAAGCATTGAGAGAAGCTGAACCAAATCTCCAACTCCATCTCTACCCATCAGCACACCCTGCACTATGTGCTGCAAGGAGAGCTTTAAAGAACCCTTCTCAGTACGACCAGCTGCAGTACTGGATCTGATGCACCAAGAACTAGAGTAGTTCATAGACATATTAGTAGTTCATAGATATTTACTGCTTCTCAGAAGGGGATGCATCAGAAGGCTGCTAGCACCTGGCAATCAGGAATATGCTAACAGAGCAACAGGATAATAAAGATTATTGCCATTTTAAAGCTTCTACTTTCTGCGTCGTCCCATTCTGCAAGCTCAGAAATCAGGGGAGAATCAGGGAGGAGAGATCACTGTCCCCAAGGGACAAGCCAGGGGCCCTGCTCCAAACAGCTCTGCAGCATCTTTAGAGAGGGTAGCAGGCAAACCTGGCCTGGGAGAGGCTTCAGGGGCTGATCACTCAGCCTAATAAGCTAGTTGAGGCATCGAAGCAGCTACATAAAGAACATATAGTTATGGATCATTTTAATTACGCACATAATAGCATTATCTTTTTGTTACCTTGCTCCTTTATTAAACCCCTTTATTTCACATATACATTTTTAATTCTCAAATCCAGCCACCAGCAAAACTTACTATAAATAATTTAATACACAACAAGGCACCAGTTCCTCCAAAAGCAGCAGCCTCAGAATGAGGCTACTGGAAACTCTCTCGGCATCTGACAGTTTAATGGTGTGCTAGAGCACCCAGAGGGTAGCAACATACAGCTCCTCCAAGCAACACATGCTCATTTTAGAAGGAGCCTGTGTGAGAAGAGCATCTCTCAGCGACCACCAACACACAGGAGAGGTCTTTGGCACACACCAAGGCAGGAGAACCTGCCAGCGAGTCTGCAACACAGCTGCACGGAGAGAAACCTTCCAACTACATGGTCCTCTCTGCCATGGAGACCCATAGCCAGCTACACAGATTGGGCTGGGCAAGAACATTCCCCTCTTGGTGTCTTGGTACCACATCACCAAGTTTAGGGTGCAGAAGAGTCATTATAATGTGTTAGAGCACCGGGAGGTCTGAAGTGCAGATCACAGCTGCTGTGCACCAGCATCTCTGCAAGAATAAACCCAGAAGAGCCAAAGCAAGACCCTCATCTCCCAGTTGTACCAGGGCAAAATGCTGCTACTTCTCCTGGTCTATACTTATCCACAATTAGTGTCTGCTTAACAAATGGGCTTTTATAATGAGGTTTGTCAGTTTTTCTAATTACACAAGATATACAGCACAACATCTTAATTTTTCATGTACCTGCATCCCTTTTCCTTTCCAATAACACAGAATTAAAGGCAAATCCACCCATGCAATTGCCACACCCAGGGAACTAAGACAACTTTCACCAAAGGCTATTGCACAGCCAGCTTTTTACCTTATGCTTTTCATCATATGCATCCCCTCTGTGAGGCTGTATTAAAAATATATAAGTCAAAACAAGAGATACCTGAGAATGAAAGCACCTTCTACCTGCTCTCTCTTGATTCTGCTACAGTGAGCATTTGTGTCCAGGACCCAATGAGGTCAACAGGAAATAAGCAGGTACTTAAGTCTGAGGCTTGTGAATAAATTGCCCATTACTGAAGAGAGCACACAGGTGCATCTTCCACTGATTGCTGAATCAGGGCTTTTAAGCTATCAAATGGTATCAGTCTGATTGCCATCACAGGGTAGCCTTTTGCTTCCCCATCACTGAGGCAAGATCTTAAACTGATTATGTTTGATTTGCTTGGTAAAAGGGGAGAGATGCAGGGGGCTTTCCTGAGCCCTTGTATTCCCCCAACCCTTCCCATGGATCAATTCTTCAGCTCCAGCCGCTAAATGAAGTGCAGGCAGGGCTTCATCTAGATGATACCCTGGATGAGTTGCCTTCAAATCCCTCCTGCAAACAAACTCAGAGCATCTGCTGATGTTAGAAAGAGGTTTACTCTGGATCACCTCAGGGCTGCCTGCACCACCCTGCTGGGAAGAGTCCATCCAAGCCTCAGGTAGGCTCCAGTGCTGTGTTCCCAGGTGCTGCCTCCTTCCAGCCCCCATTCCCAACACCAAAGGTTTGGCTGCTTGACAAGCACATCCCAAGCCAGAGCCCTCATTCTCCAGCCTGGTTCACACGACTGTGCATGCTGGATCAATGCCCATTTTTTAAGCCCTCTGAGCTTGTCAAATGAAGGTGCCATGGCCTTGGCACACATTACCCCCCAACTTTTCCCCTTGCTTTCATCCAGCAGGGGGACACTGGGACCCTCTCAGGAGCAAAAATCCTTTGCACAGTGGCTTTATCTTTGCTGGCAGAAAACTTTGAAGGTTTGGAAGGCATCAAGGGTAATTTGTGCTGTAAAAATCAAAGTGGTAGCAACTAAACAGGAGTTTCCTCTGTCCCAGGGAGGTGGTCAGCAGAGCAGTATTTGTGAATGGAGATGTGAGATTATGCCCTGCATGAAGGACTGCACATGCACAAGGCAAAAACCTCACCCACAATCACCAGGATGCTAAGGCATAGCCAGCTCTCAAGTACAAGTGAACCATGAGGACTCTTACCCTGCTCTCCCAAGTTCATGATCATCCTGCAATTCAAACCTTAGCCTGTTTTTGTTCAAAACTAAGAAAATCTTCCAGAAGAAAGGAAATAAAAAAAAACTAAAAAAGCTTCTAAAACATTTTCCCAGTCTGATATGCAAAAGTCAATTACCCAACACAGAGGTGAATTGATAGAAAAGGCTCTTGGGTGTCAGGAAAGGCAGTGGCTGGCCTTTCCCAGGACCGTGCTCAGCCCAGATCGATGCTGTTCTGCATCTGGCATCTGCTCTCCATAGTTCCATTTGTTCCAGTGATGGGTTGCCAAGGTGTCAAAGTCAAAGCATTTGGATTTCTTACCCAGTGAAAGACTCTCAAGGCTCAAAATTACACCTTGACCCGCTTAGGTCAATTTGCAGTGATTATCACCAGTTTCTGTGCTGCAAGATTGTTAAGGGTTCAGAGGAGGAGAGAAAAAAATGGCCTGTCCTTCCTTCACCTTGCATACAAATGAAAAACAAATGTGATCCTCTTGCTCTTGACATAACCATGCTTTAAAGAGCTTCACAAACATCTATTTCCTCATTTGAGCTCACACAGAAGACATATTATCTCTTTTAAATACGCCTCTTCTTGGCGGTGTGCAGCCATTCCCCTATCTTTAACATTTTAAGAAGCTGCCAAATGGTTATTCGCAAAACTGACGTTAGGAGATGGATATAATCTATTTTAAACCTCAGCAAAATTGGCCAATTTCATGAGGTTTTAACATACAGCTGAATTAATCAAGTCACACAGATTATGAAACGTGAAACACAGTCCCCCAGCTCTTCACCCGCACGGGAGCCATTTGGAAAAAGCCCAAGCGCCTCATGGCACAGTGAGGAGAGGAAAAAATAATAATAAAGAGACTGGTTTCCAGCACACACTGGCTTCCCAAGCGGTGATGCTCTCCCTGGAAGCACACTTCTGTCTTGTGAGACTTCCATCTTGACTTGTCTTTTGGCATCACCCCACTCCTTCGGAAGCAAAGCCCAGGGAAACCAGGACCGATGCCTTCGGGCTTTGCACCCACCCAGTGCTGCTGCTTCTGCAGTGGGGCTGGATCCCACCCTTCCTTCTCTCTTCCTGGTGCTTTCACTACCTCCTCTCTTTCTCCTCTGCCCTAAGCACCACATGGTCCACTCCCCAGGAGAGCAGTGCCCAGGCTGGCTGGAAGCAGCTTTACCCTTTCAAGGAGAAACAGATCCAGGAAAAGGCATTTCCTTCAACATTAAAATTCCAGACTTCTCTGTCTTACTTGATCTCATTTGCAAGGTCTTGCTACTCAGTTGCTTGGAGACTTTTGTTTATTGCCTTATTTTCCTATTGTTTTAAATTGTTGAGGTTGGTGTTTTAACTGAGAACGAGGCCAAAAATATTGATTCCCAGGCTAGAACAGCCTGGAGCTGGCTGTTTTCCTCTTTTGCTAAAGACACGTGTGATGTGGAACACAGTGCTGTGCAAGGACACGGCATCATACACTCAAGTGCTCCTGCCATTGCAGGTCAGTGGCTCAGGCCAGGGGGCATCAGCAGAGCAAAGCCATGCTATGCTGACCTTAGTTATTCAGTTGAGCTGCATTTTTGCCTCTGTACAAATTCCTTCAGCTGCCACCCTCCAACAACCTCCAGGAATAGACAGGCAGCAGCAATAAGGATGTTGGACCCATGGAACAACTCAGAAAAGAGGATGGAGGTTTCCAGGGGTGGCAAGAAGGCAGCAAGGGGACTGTGGCATGCTCCAGGATGGGTTCTTCTTGTGCCCCACCATCCAACACTTGTTTCTGCAGATGCAGCCAGCAGCATCATTCCCAAGGACACCTTTGCTCAGCTCCTGCACTCAGAGGGGATTTTCAGCACCCCAGGATAGGGGGTATCTCCCTGACACCCCAGGGCAGGTGGCAT
Organism: Rhinopomastus cyanomelas; assembly: GCA_013400115.1. Classification (NCBI taxonomy): domain Eukaryota; kingdom Metazoa; phylum Chordata; class Aves; order Bucerotiformes; family Rhinopomastidae; genus Rhinopomastus; species Rhinopomastus cyanomelas. Next base: position 409,138 of record VXBP01000410.1, read on the forward strand.
CTCCCTGGCACCCTGGGACAGGTGACATCTCTCTGGCACCAGCTGCTGTGCAAAGGCTGGGAAGGCAGGATGGGGTCTGAATGCAGACATGAAGACAAATGTCTCTGAGGGAAATGCGCTGCCCTCCCTGACAGTGTCAGGAAACATTTGTCAAATGGCAGAAGTCATTAGCTGTTTCACCGCTCCCGTATCAGAACGTCACATCACTGGAGATGGCTGGTTACTGCCAACCTGACAGGGCTCTTGCCGCCTGAGCAGAGGTCAGCTCCCTGCTTTGGGTGGCAACTGCCAGGGTTGCCCTACGCAGGCACAGTCACTGGTCTGGACACCCCTAGCTCTGCTGCCTTGCTGATGGGCACCGCAAACACAGCCGTGCCAAAGAATCCTGCCTGGCTTCTGGCATCCCTTCTGATCCAACCTTCAGTGCTCATTTTTCTATAAACCCAGAACATTTCAAAGCCTTTGGCTAAAGGTGGAAGACTGCCGCAAGCCTATGGCAACAGGTTAGAAGCCAAAGACCAGTAGCTAAAGGGCTTCCTAAAATCCATGAAAGGTCAATACAAACCCTATAACCCATCTTTTTGGGTGGCTTTAGGGAATGTTAGGCTGAACCGTATTGAGCAAAAGCAAGCTCTGGGGAAAGCTGCTTGCCTCCCACACACACAGTGGAGCAGGAACAAGCCATCAGACACCAGCCTTATATCTGAAGGAAGGAAAGAGCAGGTGTAGTTTGTGCAGGGCTTGAATTTCTCCTACCAGCAAATACAGAGCTGCTGGCCACCTTCCCACACAGGCACTGCTGTCCCAGCTCACAGTGTTTGGCTTTATAAGGGTGAAGCTGCTCAGCAAAAACACAGACTGGGAAACCAACAGGTGAAAAGCACCCCTTTCCCCCCCATAAGCATGGGGATGGGGTAGGGACAAGTGAGACTTATACAGATTTATACAAATACCCAAATTAAGAGCAAATGCTCACGAGAGGCTTTTACTCTGCCATTGTCTCAGAACAAGAGGATGAGGGATTCCCCCAAATGCACCCAGCATCCAGCAATGTGACATTATTGTTGAGGGTCCTGCTGGGGAAGATGGTGAAGCCTGCTCTTCTCTCCTGGGGAAAACAGTATGGGTTTTCAGACCAACCAAGGAGGGCAGAGAGAGAGATGGAGATTAATCCAAACCCCAGTGTGGCCAAGAGATGTCCAGACACAGATTACTGGCACTACAAGCACAGCACACTAAGATCAAGAGTTAGCATAAAGAGTTAAATTCAAAACACAAGGAAACAGCACCAGACTAGGAAAAGGCTGTTGGAGATCTGAACACCAGGACAGCATCTCCTAGTGCTGCTTTGGTAGGGCAGTGGGGAGAAACAGGATCACTATGAGACCCTGAACAGGTGGGACCCATCACTCCACCAGACCAGTGGCCCAAGCAGTTCTTGGTCCATCCTGTCTGCCCAGAGCTGTTCTGGTGGGCAGGGACAGCACTGGGAAAGCCCTGCAGGAGCACCTCAGCCACAGCATGTCCGTCCGTCTCTCCTTGCCCCTCCTCCGCGCAGGGCTGGCAGGGCACCAGGGAAATTAAGCAGGCGATTTCTAAAGCTGAGAGAAAAGCAGCCATCTGGGCCTTAGCAGACAGGTCATTTCATGAACAAAGGGAATTTTCTAGAGAAGCTGGAGAAATGCAACAGTGTGAACAGAAGCAGCAGTAGCCCCTCTGATCTGTCCAGCAGAGAGGAGCTTTCAGGGAGTGCTGAATACCGGGGTAATGCCCCGTCCCATCTAATTAAAGCATGAAGCGAGCGAAGGGCTGAAGCGGTGGGAAGCAGGAAGGAGCAGGGTGGGCTAGGGGAGAGGTTCAATCTTTTCTCTGCCACCACACCAAGCAGGGGCAGTCACCCCATGACAGTGGGAGCAGCCACCCCAGCAGCCCCTCCACTTCCTTGGCACCTATTTCTGCACCTTTGGTGCTGGATTTTGACATCAGTTAGTCTCCTAGAAGACTCTATGTGTCCTCATCTTAACCATGCAGAAAGCATGATCACCACTTGTGTGATGGACTGCAAACCCGGGCAGCTCTCCCAGGTCATGGCTCCAAAGGGCAGGGTACCAACCCAGCACCCTCACCTTGCACATGCACCACAAGCTACAGAACCCTCCTTTCCTTTCTGCTCTTCCCCATCACTCCTAATTCCATTTTTGAGGACTTTCTTAGCCCATCGTTAATGCTCTGCAACATTTCATAACCCAGTTGTGCAGGCAGCCCTCCCCTTCTGTCGGGGCTGGTGAGCAGGTGTCTTTTGAAGCTCTTCCAGGTTATTGAACTGCTATGTTAATGCAGCTTGTTTCCCATCAGCTGAGGGCAGAGTGCCGAGGACATCATTTATTTTCCGTGTTTATTTATGTCAGGAGAGTCCTTAAAGGATTTGTTTGCAGCTGCTTTGATCGCTGCTCTTGCTGAGGTGACCTCCTGCCCTGCCGTGTGCCAACAAGTTAGGTCCATGTAGACTGGAGGCCACCAGCTTCCTTCAGCTGTTTTGATGCTGTGGAGACAACTAACTTCTTTTATGCTTTTTAATGAGGAGCAAAGTCACCCCTTTTTTCTGGCTAATAGGCCCTTGTAACCAGTGAAGGTGAGGCAAGCTGGGCACCAGCAGTGATCCCTCAGCAAAGCATCCCTGCTTTAGCACAGTCACCAGTCACCTCCTTTTCAGATGGCTTCAGCATGTCCCATCTGGACTTTGAGAGAATTAAATCCCAACACAATCCAATCCCATAGCATGTGGGACCACCCAGGAATAAGCTCCTTTCTCCTCCAGGATGATGCAAATACAGACCTATAAACCCTGAAGAAAGGTGGGTATTGAGATAATCTCAAGAGAGAAAGCTGCCCCTCTCACCTTCATGGAAGAACCAACTGGTTGCAGATTTTCCTCCTGCTTCCTCTTCCTTTTCAGTCATGGCTGCAAGGTGTCATGTTTTTTTTGCTCTAAGCAATATATGGCCACTTTGCAAGCTGGACTGACCTCCTGAGTGCCAGCTCAGGGTTCCACAACCACCCTGCTTCATCCCCCACAGACTATGGCCAGACCCTGTGCCCTGGCCTAAGGGGTCCAAGCTGGCACAGCTCCCCACTCCAACAGCAACTTCCAGCTCTTCCAAGCATCCCATGGTGAGAAGCTGGGGAGCTGGCTGCCAGCTAGCCTTCTCTTTAGGGTTCAGGGCTGTCCCAGCAAAAGGAGACCACGCTGTATTGATTTTCCCCTATTGTCCTCACAACCATCCGTGCAAAGAAGTGTTTGTTATTTCGTGAGAGATCCCTGTGGAGGCCACACAGGCATCCTCTCTGCTTGAGCTGGCAATTTAGCCAGAAATTCTGCTTTAAAGGGTTTTGCAATGTTAATTAAATTTCTGCAGTTGTACCTCTTGGCTCTGAATAAGTTATGAGCCTCTCTGAGCACGTGAAGCTGGGCTCAGCTCCTTGTCCTCTTTCAAACCTGGCTCCAAACAAGTCTGGCTCTCAAGACCAAATTCCCTGGATGCAGTATCAGAGAGAAAATACTGCGCCTCAGCAGAAGGAGCTGAATGCAGGGCTTGAAGTATCTGAAGTGTGTGTCTAGATAACCTAGAGGCTGAGAGATGATCCCAAAGCTACAAAGAAAAGCAGATGCCCAGAGAAGCAATTGCTCCAAACAGACAAGCAAAAACGAGTACCTGAACTCAGACAGACTTGATGCAGGTGGGGCAGTGTGTCACCCCCTGGGACTCCAGACAAATTCCACACAAAGGCCTCACAGCTACAGCTCCCTTTCCCTTCTATAATGTACAGCCTCTGCCTTGGGCTGGCACTGATGGCCTCCACCACCATGGCTGGGCTCTTGTAGAGGCTGCTTTCCAGGAAACAGGAGCTACCAAGCCTGGGAAACACAGAGAAGTTTGTTTTGGTAGTTACACTTCAAAAATGTAAAACAAAGTCTGTTTTTTTTCTGGAGGATGACATTAACAAATGATACAGAAGAGAAACATGGAGAAGATAAGGAGAACTTTATCTGAGTGAAGCTGTGGGACTGGGGCTTCCTGAGCAGCTGGGTGACATCCACTGCCTGAGCTGTCCCTCCAGGGGAGGTGGGAGATGGGCACATGATTTCCCAGGGTCCCACAGAGCTGGGACACCAGAGCAGAGAAGGGAAAACAGTCTGGCTGTGCCTGGCTGGCACTTCCTACAACACAGTGCGATGTCTGCCAGCTACTACAAAGAGCCTAGAAGCCAGACGGCTGGCGGGGTCAGGAGGTGCTGGGTGCCAGCTCAATTGCTTTGGGGCAGTGATTAATCATCAGTCTCCATGGCTGGAGCTGCCCAAGCGAGACAGAGCTGGGAAGGCGTGAGCCAGCACTTGGCAAGTTTTACCCAACAGGGGACATTTTCCAGAGGTATCTGCAGCGGTATGATGGAGAGAGGACAGAGAAGGGCAACAGGGCTGATGAGGAGAGGGTGAGGGAGCTAGGGCTGTTCAGCCTGGAGAGGAGAAGGCTGAGAGGAGACCGCACTGCTGTCTACAAGTACCTGAAGGGAGGTTGGAGTGAGGCAAAGGCTGGAGTGAGGCAGAAGTTGGCCTCTTCTCCCCAGTGAGTAGCGACAGGACAAGATGAAATGGGGTCAGGTTGTGCCAGGGGAGGTTCAGATTGGATCTTAGGAAAAACTTCTTCCCAGAAAGAGTGGAGAGGCCTTGGAACGTGCTGCCCAGAGACGCGGAGGAGGCACCATCCCTGGAGGGGCTCAAAAAACAGGCAGACAGGATGTTTCAGGAGATGGCTTAGTGGTTGGGGGTTGTAGGGTAGATGGGGTTGTACGGGACTTCACCATCTTGAAGGTCTTTTCCAACCTTGATGGTTCTACGATTCTGTGCCTTCCCGAGGACAGCAGCAGAGCCCCCGCAGACGGGTGACAGTGGGTCTGTGCCCACCCTGTGGCCATGGGACGCACAGGTGGGCTCAGTGCCAGAGAACAGGATTCCATGAAACCAAAGGCTGTGCAATTGTTGGCAGATGCCCTGGCTGCGAGGAGAGCAGCCACTGCTGCTCGGTGAGAGTGAGGGAGGGCGGGAAGCACTCGGCAAACTGTATCTGCTTGAGGCCTGGACCTCTGTGGCCGCTCTGGGAACTGGGGAGCAAAGGTCTGCCCCACGGGACAGGATCTGAATGCGGGGAGCCCTGACCAAACCATCCCCACGTCCCTCTGCTAATGCAAATAGCAATTAGAAGGGTCCTGGGCCCTGCGCTCCCCAGCACCGCGCCATCTCCCACAGAGGGATCTGGGGCCTCTGTGTCCAGCCCAGACCTGTCACACTGGTTCCTGGCACATTTCCCCAGTTTCCACCAGAGGGCACCGGAACGACACCGACGGGACCGACTGGAGCCCCCGAGGAGCGCCCGGCCTGGCCCGGCCCTCCTGGCTCCCGCCGGGGGTCTCATCTGCAGGAGCAAAGCGGCTGAAGAGCAGCAACCAGAGAGCTCCTGCAAAGCCTGGGAGCAGGGAGTTCTTGGTCCTGGAACCCTGGCTCGCAGAGACATTTGCTATTGCAGAATCTATTGCTATTTGATCTCCAAAAGGTGATTTTCCGGCATAGCTGACACGAGGGAAAATACCCATGGGTGCAGAGGAGCACCCACGTCCTCCACTCTGCATCCCCAGCACAGTACAGGCAGTGAGTGCGATCCCTCGAGAGCTGCTCTTCTGGGGAAACAGCTTCATGTGCAGGATCCTGCTGGGCTTCTGGCAAACCTTGATACAGAGAAAGACCCAGATGGAAAGAGAGAAACCAGCGAAAGCAGATTCCCCAGTAAGAGCAGAGTGGGAGAAAAGAGCTGGCCCAGCTCAGCAGACGGGCTTAGCAGAGCACATCCACAAGTCACAAACACCTATCCCCACCCAGCGTGGGGACTGACCTGCTAGTGTCCCGAATGTCGAAGTCATTCCAAGACATCACCTGTGAGAGCTGCATCCCACAGCTGCAGCCAAGGCAAGCCCAGCTCCCAGAATTTCTCCTCTTTCTCAGCGTCTCTGGCTCCCAGCAGTATAACAAGTGGCAACAAGACTCTGTGCTGCCAGGACCCTGCTGAGATGCAGCCAAACCCCACACAACCTGCCACCAGAGCCTACACGGCAGCATTCACATTCCTACTGCAACGCTGCGCAAAGACATCAAGTGCTGCTTCTCCCACTACGACCCTCTTCACTGCTGTGGTTTGATGTGGCACAAAGTGGCTCTTAACAGGCAAATGCTGCCAAGTGTTGGTCCAGCAACCACCTCTCACGGAGCTACTTGAGCTGTACCTGACCCCTGGGAGCTGCAGTAATGGTCTAAGGGGAAGGGGAGACCCCATAAAAGCCACCCAGCTCCAAACTGGACACACTTCAGGAAGATAAGCTTTTGACTGTTAAAGACCTGGTGCTCAGAGCTCAGCTCACCTTTCAGGGAGCAACGTGGTTCTTTACACTAACTCCATCTCATACCTCAGAGCCTGGTAGATCAGGCACTTGGTGCCCAATTCTGAAACAGAGAAATTTGGTATCTTACTGGGCGAGGTTTTTAACCCAGGTGAGCTTGTAGGAACTATCAAATCACTGTTCCCCTGTTCACTGCCCACGCAGGACCCTGGAGCATGACAGCTGATTTCCTCTAGATTATCTTGATCTTGGTGGACACTGAGTGACTGTGTACCAAAGCAAGAGGTGTATTAGAAATGCCAAAACAGCAACAGATTGTCTGATGGGACTGTCATTCTGTCATGAAGTATGACATGCATGCAGCTCCGGAGGAAGAATGGGATTGCTGTGCACTTCAGTGCCAGCAGAGGCCATGCAGGATTATTCCTCATTTTGGAGTCTCATTCATCAGAGCTGAAGGATACGTTTCTGCAGCATAAACGAAATGTGGCAAGAGTCCCAAACCACCTACCACTCCATAGCTGTGCCTCTGTATGAAACACAGAGCCACTTCACAGCCGCGTCTGTGAGGGATTTCCCTTCTGTGAACCCAATTTCCTCCTGCTTTTGAGCAAAAGTGCATCTCTTCACAGGAGAGATGCAAAGGTAGACAGCATGGCTTGGTACCGAGCAACGGGAAATTTGCTGAACAGCAACAAACCGGGGAGCAGGAAAAATAAAGCAAATTTAATGCAGAGACTTTATCAAAAGAGCAAAGATGCTCCTCAAGCAGCATCACTGACTGTCCTTCTGTTGGCAGATGTGCCAGAGGGACACTATAAGCATGAAAAAGAAACAGCAAACGACAAAGTAAACAGCAATAACAAGGTGAGAACAAGCCTACAGGCTGGTAGGAGCTTCTCAAACTCCCCACCATGTGCCTTGTCAAAGGCACAGCCTTGACTAAGAACCAGCGAGGATATAACTAATGTTGAGTGGATGCAGTATTTCCAGAGGAAATCCCACATGGTGGGCTCAAGAAAAACAGAAGAGGCTGCTTTGTTTTTCTCTTGCTCAGTGATAAATGAGACCTGACACCCTTTCCCAAAGGCCAAATACATAAACTCCAGAGCTTACAGGTAATTAGATCTGGAGTGATGGTGGGATTGTCTCTAGCAGTCATGGTAGCATTTTGTTCCTTGTGCTTTCCTTGGGTTGCTATAACTAAACTTCCCAGGGGCTACGGTAAGACAAAAGGAGCATGTTCTTGTGTTACACCCTGCAGTCAAGCACAGAAGCCAAGGTTTTGGTAGTTAAGAGGCCTTTGAGAAGGCAACAGCCTGCAGCGCAGCTGTGGACGAGTCCAGCAGAACCACCCAGCAGTGCACGGCTCTGGGAGTCACAGCTTCAACTATTCAGGGGAAACATGAACATCCATCTCTCGAGATGTACTTCAGACAGTCTCAGCACTATTACTTCTGCATGTGGCAATGTCTCACTGAGAAAAGCAAACTTTCATGACGGGTTGACCAACAGGTAGACAATCAAAGCCTGAGAGCAAGCAGTACACCCTCTAACAGTATTTTGGAATGCTTCCTCGAATGAGTGTTCCCAGGCTTTCCTCTCAAAAGGGATCTCATGGGAACCCTTTCCATCTTTTTATCCTATTCAGGTCCCATCCGGGGTTTGACTGCTCACTTGGTCCCACAACTGTTCTCAGATCTGCTTCCTCAGCCTCAAAAAAGCTTCAGACAGAGATGCCCAGAGTCCAGCAAGAGCCCATGAAGTTTCCTTTTGATCTCTTGATAGTCTGTCATGTCCAGCACAGGGTGCTGGTGGAGAGTGGAAAAATCCAGAGCCAGGTGATTTAGGATGGCATATCCAAGGAAGCTATTCAATGCCCTGACCATGTGTAGGGCAGGCAACCTTTGCAAATGAAGACAAACCTAAAATGAAACAGTCCAGAACTCTTTATCTCCTGCTTGTGCTTTGGATGAGGGAACTTTTTGTCCTGCATCCTCACAGAGGGATGTGTGTAGCAGCCCATGCAGGACACGCTTGTACTACAGAGAAAACAAGGATATAACGGCAGCACCTAGGCTGGGGGTGATCCTCAGCAGTCAGGAGCTAAACCACAGGAGGTGCCAGCAAGGGTTTGTTAAATGACAAGATGATATAATCCAAACATGTCCATCATCTATGAGCAAGGACCTTGTGACATAGGTAAAATTGCTTTTGTTCACCCAACAGATCAATATTGTCAGGATGAAATAACATGTCAACCGGTGTGAAGAACTCCTCCTGGCCACTGACAGTCAACAGGCAGAAACTCCCTCTTGAAAAAACAAATCCTGAATATACTACCGCTTGCCACATCGCCGTATCCAGACTGTCCTCACTAGGAGCTGTAGATCATCTCCAGATTTCTTGGAAGAACAATCTTCTGTTCTGGAAGAACAGATCATTCTGATGCAGGAAATTCCTCAGATTTAATTGGGTTCTTTTCTGTTGTATCATCACGGTTAATCAAACTGCCGGAGCCCCATTTGAAGATCACACTCCTCAGTGAATGTTGGCACTTTCTCCGTGTCAGTCATGGCAGGACTTTATGCTGAACAAAGCCACTGTCCAAGGCAGTTTCTCATTCTGCTCTCCTAAAACTGTCCGGTCCTTCATCAGCTTCTTCCCCTTGGCCCCGCGCATCTGCTTTGTTTTGCACTGGATTTAACTCTGCATATGTGGCTTGGTGTGGGGTTTTTTTTTTAATATAACATCAAATCTCTTAATTCTCTGACCCAGAAATTGGAGACAATCCTCATAAAAATCTGGGACAAAGAAGATGTAGCTGCACACACGCAGCAGCAAGAGCTTCCCAAACTCCCAAATCTACCCATTTAGAGTGATTTTGATTAAAGAAAGCATTTTGAGAACTGCTGCTGTCAGATCTCAGGTTATTCTGAAAGCAAATCCTTGGCTTTCATGTGCAGCTCTGCTCAGAACAAGACACACGATGTGGTGTCCCATGTTTACCATCAGCCAGTGAGTTGCACCCAAGACACAAGAGCTTTTCCCTCCCACATTGTCATCAACACGAGGCAAGCTGGGACCCAAGACCCATGCAGGGACATGCCTGCTCCCGCAGCATCCAGAAATAAAGGTTCCCTCAGCTGCAGCATGACCTTTCGCAGAGCCGCGCAGCCCATTGCTGCAGCACTTTTGCCAATGAGTAAATAATGAGACATTAGTGCGTGGCCCCAGCCATGAGTCAGACAAGCCACCGCTGCCGCTAATGAACCTGCAGGGACAAAACTGGGCGTTGGAGACATTCAGCTCCCCTAGTTTCATAACATCACCAGTGTTACAGCCATGTCATCCTCGTGCCCTCAGTGGGGCTGAGATGCATGGTACCACTGGTGAACCATACACACAGGCACCAAACTGGGAGAGCCTCAAGTGCTGTGGTTTTCCACAAGCTCTTTGCAAGTTTAATTTAATGAGGGAGAATAACAAAACATCCCAGGTTGAGTTAGGTACAGCTTCACTACACACTGCCCCAGGGATGGGGAGAGGTCCATCTGGGAGGGTCTTGCCAGCCGAGAGCTGCTTCTACCCCACAAAACCTGGCTGCAGTGCTCAAGGATGAGAAGTGAGGTCAAGGTGGGAGCTCATCTGCTCCATCCACAGCACCAACCCTGGGGAAGTCTCCACTAACAGCAGGACTGCACCCACCTATACTCCTGGGGCTCTTCCAGAAATCAAAGCCTCATGAAATGGGGTAATTTAGCTTAACCACCCTGGGTAGTTCACATGGCTGGCCCCACAATAGCAGCAATGCCAGGAGAAAATTACATTCCTGTATCTGGAGGTCTGGGGTGCTCAAATCTGAAAGGGAAATGGGCTCAAACCAGCCAGGGCTTTAATTCCAGATTAAATGCTTTCACAGGAGCCTGTTTGAAAGCTTCCAGCCAGCCTTTTGTCAAGCCAGTTTAGTTTGCATTGTACTTTGGCTTCAAGAGGTACCTTGAAATGTAACGAGCAGCACTTTATTTTATTTTTTAGCACGGCAGCTTAACTTTCTTGGAGGGAATTCATGGGCCTGGGATGGCCACTGCTCCATGCAGGAAGGGAACAAAGTGCTGTAGTAGGAGAAGGGCCAGCAAAGCTCCTCTCTCCAGCGCTGCCAGACTGAATGGATCATTGTTTAGGGAATCTATTGAGCATTTTGCTCTGAAAGACTTGCCATTTTAGAAGGCTGAATGAAGCTCCGACTGGGATTATCAATTTTTAATTTCCCCATTAGCAGAAACAGAAGGTTACAAGTCTGGTGGTTTCTCCTGACAGAGGGAACAGCCAATTTCCATAGCAGGATTTTACTAGAAGAGGGCTAATTACCTCGAGCCTCGATCCAGGCGATAAGTTCATGCCTGAGGGACACTGTGCCCAACCACAAGTTTTTAAACGAAGCAATTTAAGAGAATTTGCAGCTTATCCCAGGGCAGGTGGAAGCAAGAGGGTGGCCTGACAAGGACCTGCAGCTGCACGTGGGCATCTGGCAGTAACCACAGCACGATGCTCCAGCATTCCTGCGGGCAGGAAAAGCCCCCCAGAAATAGCGAAAAGGAGCCCATTCCCCAGGCATGGGCCAGCTTCTGCTTTGAAATTCAGCCCTTGGGAGACTCGGGGCACAGACTCACCCCTGCAGTCACTAATATGGGGACACAGAGGAACCTCTGTTTGTGCCCCCAGCCCACCGCACCAGCCGGGGTGGGGGGGGGAGGCATAGCATCACAGGGCTCTGTGCCACCCAAGCTCTCCCCACAAGCGCATCCTTGTCATTCAAATGAGAAGCTGCCACAAAGGCAGGGCCCTGCCCTGAACAAAGAGCCGCTTGGGATGGCGCAGAGGGGGATGCGGGTCCGTGGGCTCCACAGATGAATGCAAATGCCTCCATCCCCTGGGAACAACTTCTCTGGGAATAACAGACAGGCTTTGTGAGCAGGAGGCTGAGAGCGGCATCGCTCATACGCAAACCCCCAGGAATGCCCAGCAAAACCCAGCTGAAGAAACGCCTAGGGGGCACGCACAGACCTTCCACATCACCCCTGACCACACAGTCAGGAAGAAGCAGCTCACAGCCTTCTTTTTTTGCACTTGTGCTCTTCAAACCAGACTAAAACTTCCTTGGCATTGCTGCATCTCTGGGCCACTGACGCCAGGGCCCGTGTCCCCAAGAGATGATCTCAGCGATGCCACCACCATTCCATGGCCAACTCCCATTTTGAAAGCCCAGAAAGCATCTCCTTAGGGCAAAGCATCTCCCTTGAGGCCAGCCTCACCCAGTGCTGGACATCAGTCCACCCCCAAGCCATTGCATTTACCCAGTGTCCCATCACAGGCCTGCTGTCCCCCAGAGCCAGCAGTAACATAGTCAGGAGCTTCACACCCACTTCCTTCACAAACCAGCAGGTCCTTGGGTCAACACCTCCAGCGTACAGACTCCACTGTGCCAGCTCTTCTGAAAAATCAAACTTGAAGGTAGACCTCCCTTCTGACCTGCTTCAAAGCCCAGCCAAGTGAGAGCTCTTATTACCCAGTTACTACTAACACATAGAAAGTTTTTGCTGCTTGTGCCCCTGAGACAGTCAAGCCCAACAGCCATGAAAAGATGCAATTTGTGAACGTTGGGCACTGTGGGGAGGAGAGGCTGGGGGTTTACTGTAAAGGCAGCAGTGGAAAATAGAAAGTAGTAAAACTCAAGTGAAACACTCAAGTCAAGCTCCGTTCCATCTGCTATTTTATGCTTTTTGTTAGGGCAGCTAATGGAGAACAACAAAAACATTAATAATCAAGTTAGATTTATAAACTGGGCAGGATGTTCCACTAGTAATGAAATCTGGAGAATCATTCAATACTGTATTGCTTTGGGCAGCACTCTAACAAGACCTGCCTTTGAATTATAGCCCTCTTTCCTTTCGCTGAACTTTAATTTGGCCCAGCATCACTGTCTCATTTAAAACTATCGTAGGACTAGAGCAGAGGACACAGCTTGGAGGTGCAGCCTGCCTCGGAGCTGCAAACACCTTGGCTGCAAGAAGTGGGGATTCAGGACGCAAACACTTGCCACTGTGCTCTATTTACTGCAGGGACTTGCTGGATATAACTGTCATAGGTTAGCAGTGCTTCATATTGCCATGGTTTCATGCTTCCTAGTTTTCAAATATTTGGTTGAAATGCATCACAGACCTTTAATTTCTTAGTTGTTTCGTAAAGTGGATGTCAAATCTTTCCTCCTGAATCTCTCACTTCCCACTCGGTGGTATTTGCCCAACAAACACCTCTGAAAATACCTGGCATTTTCTGCTCCCCGCTGCTCATTAGAGGGCAGAAGCACCAACCTGCTTCACAAACCACCCCCTTGGTAATCCCACCAGTCCCATGTCAAGCCAAGAGAGCTGTAGACATAGCTCAAGACATAACCCACCCACCCATCTGACACCACCCACTCAGGTTTCTCAGCCTCATGAGGGTCTTAGCGTAGGACTCAGTAACATCCTCCTCCCACAGTTCACTTCTGTGCCATTCACACCATCCCAGACACCTTTTGCTTTGCCAGCCTGGCACAACTCCTCGTGTGGATAGGAGCTACTGCGCAAACCCAGCCCAGGGCAATACGGAGGTACCCTAATACCTCAAAGTCATCAGTGCTAATACTCTAGGGGACTGATTAATTAACATTTAACCGGTAAAAGCCGTGAGTGGCATGTATGTTACCAAGGGTAAAAGCAGGTCAAAGCCAAAGTTTGAGTCAAATTGACTGGGGCAGAATGCATCAACCCGAGTGCTGGTTGCATGAAATATTAATTCCAGCTTTAACATTTGGTTATAGAGGAAAGCAGATGCACCGTAACGAGGCAGATGTGCCTCATCGTTCCCACGTCTTCTATTCCGCTCGGAAGCGATGGGAAACGATACTCTTTGTCCTTCCCGACAGGTGCCTGCGAGCCGAGCCTGCACTGGCGGCAGCGTCCTGGCGCACAGCTCGGTGCAATATCCCTGCTGCGCTGCCTGTCCTCCTCCCTCCTGCACAGCTGCACTCGGGCGGCATTTTGAAATTCACTGAATTTCAGGGAATTTCTCCAAACTGGCGGGTCCAGCCCCAGTCCAGCTCCCCTATGCCCAGCCGCAGCCGGCTCTCCCACACTCGGGTTTGATGTGGTTGCAGCGCTTTTCTGTGCTACAGCTTCTATCAGCTACAACAAACTTTTCCTCCTCCAGAAGAAAACCACCCATCGCTTCCCTCTCAGAGGGGTCAGTGTGAAGCTGCACGAACCCGCCAGCACTGTGACCTGGCAGGGACACGACCCGGCTGTCTGCTAAAACCCGTCACCTCCCCGCACAACAAGCGCGTAAGCGGAGGAGCAGCCCCTCAAGGATGCCCTCCTGGCTGTGCAGACCCCGCAATGGACCAACCCGTCTCCTGCCGGCACAGGGCGGGCCCCAGCGCTTCCCAGCCCTCGGGGACCGCTTCTCCCGCAAACGTGACATTTTACCCAGGAGATCGTGTGGCTCCACCGCAAGCAGAGAGCCCCTGGGTGTAGGGGGTGCGGGAGGTGCAAGGGACAGGCACATCGTGCACCGGGTACAAGGGAGGGGGACAGCGGCTTCTAAAGGTGGGTAGGGGGCGGAGTGGGGTGGTAAACGGACCCTTCCTTGGGTGCGTGGTGACACCAGGTGTAATAAGAGGCATTACGTAGAGAGTGCTGGGGCGAGGGGAACTGGCTACAAAGGGGCAGCCAACAGTGGCTGCAGGCTGGTGGGCACAGAGTGCAACGGGGAAGGGGAGGTGACACCAGGGAGCATTTCCAGCCCCGCAGTTTGCCCAGCACCGCGGGGACCGGCGATGCCTGGAGGTGGGAGGGATGGCGGGGATTGCTGACGCTGGCAGGAAGGACGATGGCGGGGAGGGTCCGAGGGGTCGTGGGTAACTCACAACTCCGCGGGTGATGTCGTCCGCCGCAGGGGTCGGCGCCGCGGGCGCTTCTT